>BRZM01000134.1:69911-98750 GCA_033238685.1 Lates japonicus
TCAATGTTGTACCTGTGAGATCCCACTTGTGCAGTTAAGTGATGACAGCAAATGAATCTACCTCATTAAGCCAGTCAGCAGCATCTACAGAGTCCCCTCCCCTTCCTGTCTTGCTGATGATTTTTAGTTGTTTTTTTTTTAGGCTTACAGAACTTATAATGATATTGCCTTACAATATCTTTCCATCTCTGGAGAAAAATCTTATTAGGTTGCTGTGCCCAAATATGGTGTGGACCGACAGCCAATGAGATGCTGCCGTGATTATTCAGCTGTCACTGAGTGCAGGTGCTCTGTTAAAGAAGCAATCCTTGAAAGTGTACACTCTCTTTTTAATGGGTACTTTCACTCTCGGTTTTTTAATGTCATCATTGGAATATAATGGACATTATTACATCACATGTCCGAGGTGGGACTTAGTTGTACAGATTGCATGCCTTCCTGCCTACGGGTTGTTGAAACTAGACAGATTGGGCTGTATTCATGTCTAGGGTCTGTAATAGACTTAATAGAGTTTGGCAGCATTGTAATGGCCTTAGTGATATGTACATAAGGCATTGTAAAGAAATATTTGAGGAAAAATGGTGGAATAGGAAAATGCTAGAAGCTGTGAGACAATTTTATAAATGTGTCACACAAGACTTGTCATGGATGACTTGCTATTTTCTTAAAATAGGGAATTATCTCAATATTTAGTGAGCCTAATAGGGCCACTTTGGAGGTAGTGTGTTCACTTGTGCTGTCTAATGTATGAAGGGCAGTGTTGTTTTTAAAGATCTGTGAGGTTGTGATACTGTCTTACGGTGTACAGATGTGGCGTGTGTGTGTATGTTTCTCTGTGTGTGTGTTTTCTGGTGTGTAGAATCGGCACCAGACGATTGGAAGTGTGCTTTCAACTCTTCATTTACTCTGCTGTCATCCCTCTGCACTAGTGAAAACCATTTTAGACGTGATTAAATGTGAATCATATTTATTTGCTCTTTTAAGAATTTTTGTACATTTTTGGACTTGTTTTAATATAAATATGGTGTCTGTTTCTTTTTTTTTCCAATGTCACCATGCTACTGAGGTAAAAGACAACTGCTTAAAAAAAAAAAGAAACAGACACCATATTTATATTAAAACAAGTCCAAAAATGTACAAAAATTCTTAAAAGAGCAAATAAATATGATTCACATTTAATCACGTCTAAAATGGTTTTCACTAGTGCAGAGGGATGACAGCAGAGTAAATGAAGAGTTGAAAGCACACTTCCAATCGTCTGGTGCCGATTCTACACACCAGAAAACACACACACAGAGAAACATACACACACACGCCACATCTGTACACCGTAAGACAGTATCACAACCTCACAGATCTTTAAAAACAACACTGCCCTTCATACATTAGACAGCACAAGTGAACACACTACCTCCAAAGTGGCCCTATTAGGCTCACTAAATATTGAGATAATTCCCTATTTTAAGAAAATAGCAAGTCATCCATGACAAGTCTTGTGTGACACATTTATAAAATTGTCTCACAGCTTCTAGCATTTTCCTATTCCACCATTTTTCCTCAAATATTTCTTTACAATGCCTTATGTACATATCACTAAGGCCATTACAATGCTGCCAAACTCTATTAAGTCTATTACAGACCCTAGACATGAATACAGCCCAATCTGTCTAGTTTCAACAACCCGTAGGCAGGAAGGCATGCAATCTGTACAACTAAGTCCCACCTCGGACATGTGATGTAATAATGTCCATTATATTCCAATGATGACATTAAAAAACCGAGAGTGAAAGTACCCATTAAAAAGAGAGTGTACACTTTCAAGGATTGCTTCTTTAACAGAGCACCTGCACTCAGTGACAGCTGAATAATCACGGCAGCATCTCATTGGCTGTCGGTCCACACCATATTTGGGCACAGCAACCTAATAAGATTTTTCTCCAGAGATGGAAAGATATTGTAAGGCAATATCATTATAAGTTCTGTAAGCCTAAAAAAAAAACAACTAAAAATCATCAGCAAGACAGGAAGGGGAGGGGACTCTGTAGATGCTGCTGACTGGCTTAATGAGGTAGATTCATTTGCTGTCATCACTTAACTGCACAAGTGGGATCTCACAGGTACAACATTGATAGAATAAAGTGTAGGATGCAGGAAAAAGACCTCCAAGATCCACACCAGTTATGAGAAACTATATTGGTTGCTGAAGGCCAAAATTAATTGTGATGACAAATGGTATAACATCAAATCAACAGGAATGTAGAATAACTCAAATTAGATCCATGTCACTTGCAAATAACTTTGATGAAAACAAATACACAAAACAAAACAGGGGTTTAACATGCTGGCAGTATGCTAAACCAAATATTGTTAAGATAAATGAAAAAACACCCTTAAAAGCCAAGTTCTTCACACGAGGTGGACTGATTTACCACAACTGCAGTCCCATTTTCCTTTTGCTGCTCCTCTTTCAAATAATAATTCAGAAAAATACCCGTATATAGAAACTGTACACCCTGAGGATAAGTATATTAATGACATGAGGAAAGAGGAAACACTCAAAGAAGCAACCATGCAAAGGGCAGGGCTATGAATAAACAAAGACCTAAAGCTACAAATCTGTAGGTGGAATGCAAAAATGTCACACTTAAAAACAACAATAATAATAATAATAATAACAGCAGGGTTTGATGTGTCTGTGTTTGTTCGGTGTATGTGCATATACCAGCTAGTAGGACATGTCACTGTGTGAGAATTTTAGATTTGCCTCATCTGGGACAAGAGGTACATCTCTACAGTGAAGGGTTAATTAATATATATATTTTCATACATATATATGTTAACAGGCATCGACTAAAAATAAGACTATCCAAGGCCTCTCAATTCCAGGATGTCTAGACTAACAAAAACCATATAGTGCATAACAGAGTCAGGTATAGTCAGATGCAAATGGCGCCATCCTTGTCGGCCCCCCTCTGCTAGTCAAAGACATTCTTAACAATGAAGGCAGCTCTGAAAGATGCATATACTGTGTGTTTACTCCAGAGGTGGAGAAACACTCTTAGAGTTGGGGGTGGAAATCAGGGCAGTAACTGGGGCCTTTTCACGACGGTTTATGCTTCAGACAGATGATCAGTGTTCATGCCCTTTCACATGCAGCTACTGTGCTGCACTGACACATTCACACATACATTCACGAGGCAGTTTGCAAGGGGGCCTGTGAGTTGACTGGGTCGGGGTGACAGTCTCATAGTACCTCCTTTTCTACACCTGAGTTTTACAATATGGTTGGAACAGAAAATAGTAGTAAAAATAGCAGACAACAATCCCTTTCCTCTTTATCACAGTCTCTCTCAGTTCTGTCAGAGGATTTACAGCTCCACCGAGGACTACAGTCAGTGAGCAAGACAGGCCAGTTTGTGTTCAGCGGCACCGCAAAACCTCAAAGAGGAAAGCTCTGTCCAGTGTTCTTGAATGCAGGGTTCCCTGTGTTTGGCAGGTTGGCCTAGTGGTTAAAAAGGGCTGCCCTTCTGCTGGAGGATCCAACGCTCATGATGGGAAGCAACCATTGAGGTGAAGTGTCCTTGAGTCAGTGAATCCCCACCAGTTCCTCAGAGCTCTTCTGTTACCACTGTGAGCTCTATGTGGAGAAGCAGGTGTATTGTTCTCCAGGGCTCAATAACATTCACATTATTGTCATCTTGGTAAAACCACATGCCTGGTTGGATCTTCAAGTCCAATAGTGGGCAAAACAGAGCCATGGGTTTTCATCCAGTGTATGAGTTTCACAAAAAGTTGTATGTGGAGCAAAGCATCCCCTCTGTAGTCTCTGTCTGCCCAGTCACCGTCAAAGTATCTTCCTTTTGGCTCACTGTTTTGTCCAGATGCTCTTTGATAATAACATGTCTGAAAGAAGAAGAACAATTAGTTAAACACCTGGAATTTGAGCACACTTAGGCCTGACACACAACAGGAAAATGACTTGACAGTGTCATAGGATTAGATCTGTGGTTTGGTCCCTTCAGCATTATCACAGTCTTAGGAGGAGATACTTAAGGTATAAAATGGTTAAAAGGATGATGAAACAGAAAATAGCTAAAAGCTGTGTGAAAAAAAGTACACATAATATAATGTGATAAAGATATCTTCACTCACTCTGATCACATGGTGTGTGTCACACTCCTTGTTTACTGCTAGGGCCGCCTGGAGCAGCCATCATTTGTTGCCTGTGAACAGACAGAAAAAAATACTGTTGCTGTTGACAACACTCAAGGTCAGCTTTCCTCTGCTGGGCCAACAGAAAACGCTAAACAAAGTCAACACATACAAAGGTTATGTTACTGTTAGATTCAACAAGGTCAGCCAGTATAATGATTTTAACTCTGACCTAATTAATTATTTTGTCAAAAAAGTCAGGAAGTAGTGGAAAACTAACAAATGAGATTTAAAGAATTTTTTTACATTGCTTGTTTTGTCCGATCAACACTTTCAAACCCAAAGTTACTGAATCTGGTACAGAACAGAGAAACGCAGCTGAGTTCCAGCACCTATATAGAAACAAATAAGAGTTGCTAATATCATGAATTTAATAGTTATGTATATTATAAAAATGGTCTGAAGCAAAAGAGTATGGAGTTGACACAAGATCACAGATATAAACAGATTTAATAATATGAGGCTTTTAAGAGCAGATAAACTATTTTACCCTGGGTGTAGGAAGTGTTCTGGTGCCAGGCCTCTCTGCTGAATCATCATGCCCTGGAAGTGCCCCGCGGGCCTGTGATGTCGGAACATGGCCATGCGTGTCTGACCTGGAGAATATGGCAGCTGCTGTGGCCGCTGCAGAGCCTCCATCAGGTGTGGGTGAGGTCGTTGGGCAGTGTAGCGCCCTGGATCTGGGTATGGCTGGCCAGGGTAAGGGACCCCGTTTCCAACTCCTCGGGCCTGAGACATCAAGTGTGGTGGAGGAACGCCACCTTGCTGCATCCCAGGGTGCATGGCACGAGGGTCGTACATGAAGCCAGACGCCATGTGCGCAGCAGAGGCAGGTGGGTGTTGCTGTTGAGTTGGGTGGGCGCTACGGCGGCGGGCAGCAGCGTTATGGCTGTCGAGGTCCAGGATTTCTTTTGGGCTTTCAGGTCGCTCTGAGCTCTCAGCGTGAGCCTGCCTTGCTGGACTGCCCCCGCTGCTGCCGCCTCCAGTGGACTGCACCCTGTTTTCACCCCTCCCCTCCTCTGGGCCTCCAGGGTGTGGCCCTGCTTCAGACACAGGACCAGGGGACACTAAACTAGCACGACTGGAGCCCTCAGAGCCCAGCGGTGACACACTGCTCTCCTTCGACTGGCCGTTGCCTCTGGCACTGGCTGCAGGTAAGAAGGCATTAGGCGGCATTGGCTGGCGAGGCTGATAATGAGGCCGATGCCAGTCCTCTGGAGGATAACCGCCTCTGCCGCTTGCCTGGTTGTGGGTCTGAGCTTGCGGGTGGGGTTGGGGGTAGTAGTGTTGCTGCTGGTACTGGTGAGGTGGGTACATGTTGGGGTGGGCCTGAGGGTGCTGTTGGCCTGGCATGTGGTAGGAGTAGGCAGTCCCTCCCTGCTGGTGGTAGGTGGGGTGGTGAGCAGCATTGTGTAGGGGGTTGATAGACTGGTTTTGGTAAGGGTGGTGAGCAGAGGGAGGCATGGACCTGGTCATGTTGGTCTGGCTGTAGTGTGGGTGTGGAGGGTTCCCCATACTGTATGGACCCATAGCTCCATTTACCTGACCTTGGGAGTGAGGAGGAATGGCTGGATTGTGACCAGGTGAGGGCCCTCTCTGAGCCTGCATACCTGCATTACTACCCACCAGCTGGGTTTGATGGTGATTGGGGCTGAAATTCTGGTGTTTGTAAATACCATTTGGAGGCCCAGGTTTCATCATGGTGTGCTGTGGAGGAACGGCAGTAGCTTCTGTGTCTGCTCTACTTGTAGGTTCACTAGGTCTTTGATTTCCATGGTCTGCCGGGCTAGGCTGGGAGGGTAATAGTGGGGTAGGATGACTGGGTGGCAAAGATGTGAGAGGAGCTGGCTGAGGAGGTCCAGGCTGGGCTCCTTGTGTGGCACTCTGTGGCATCCCATGCGTGGGGCTGTTCTGTGTTGGACGTTGTGGAGAGATATTTTGGGGGACATGATGAGGAGGTGGCAGAGAATTGTGTTGCTGAGCATTCTGGGTCAGCAGCTGGGGAGAGCTAGGAGGGTGGCATTGTGGGGGGGTACTCTGGGTTGCCTGAGGTTGCGGTTGTGGTTGCTGCTGCTGCTGTTTTTGGACGTTCTGTTGGTGTTCACTTTGCTGATGTGCATTCTGCATGTGTGATAAGTTGTTCTCTGACATTTGCTGAGTGGGATTCTGGGATGCTGATACATGCGGTGGCAGTACATTCTGGGGAAGAAGTGCATTTTGCTGTGGACTGTTCTGTGCATGCTGAGGGGGGTTGGGTGGAGTGGGATCAGTGGAGTTGTTGTTACTTGTGGTGAGTTGGGATGAAACAGTAGTGGCACTATTGTGTTGAGGAGGACAGTGGCTGGCAGACTGTCTCTGGCCATCGACCTCCTGCTTGTGGCTCTCTGTTGAACTCTGCAGGAGGCCTGGTGGATTCTCTTGTGATCTGCTCAAGTTAGGGCCTGGGGGGCTCTGCATTCCCTCTGCTGCCCCACTGTGGCGTCCTGTGGGACTAGGGTTGGGCGGGTGCTCTTGATTAACTGAAACAGTGTTTTTGTGTGTTGAAGCTTCATTAGAAATGTTGTTGGCAGCCATTTTGTTCTCCGCTGTTGTGCCTGTTAACATACAGAATGATGAAAGAGGAGTTAGCATTAAAAAGTAACAGAGGGGAGTGAGCTTTGAAGACTGACTGACTACAATTCTAAGAATAAGGTTGTGTCAAAGAATATTAAACGAGATCAAAATGAACAATACAAAATCTGTAAATTAAAAACTAACCTGTGTCCTGTTCCATTCCTTTACAGTGAAGATGCAAACACATTTTTAAGATTGCTAGTGAAGCTTAACTGATGACATGTTGACATGTCATCTCTTTTGTACCTCGCAGCAACCAGCAAGATATTTCACTAAACTAATGAATATTCAATTTGCCACTTACTGTGAAAAATAATTAAAATCAAACTGCAAAAAGCGCTTGACAGGGGGGTAGGGCAAAGATGTGTTCTGTGCTAGTTAACAAACTGAGACACTACAGTCTAGAAAGAACGTGTGTGCAGAAAAAGGTTAGACTGTGCTTGGGTTCCTTCATGCAGAATATAAACAGCTGGTGAAATACTACAGGAGAAGGTCAGGTCTACCTTTGGGCTGCATGTCTGTCTGTTGGGAAGGCTGGCTGTCTGGCCCATTGTCTCTAGCAGGACGCAGCAGCTGAACCTCAGGGGCAGGGGGAGGCTGCTGAGAGGGGTGAGCTGGGATGCTGCCAATTCCTGATGGGGGCCCAGGCTGCTGAAAGTTGCCCATGTGCTGATGAGGGGCACCAGCAGGGGGTCCAGAAGAGGCTGACAGCTGCTGCAGGGCCAGCATCTCGGGGCTTTCCAGCATAGAAGCCAAGCGTGTCCTGCCAGAGGAGTCTGGGTGGGGAACAGGGGGACGTGAGGACATGGGCCCCTGGGCGCTGACCCCTGCAGACATTTGATACTGGGCATTGGGAGGAGGGTGAGGGTATCCAGCAGCTTCTGGCCATGGTTTATGTCCCACTGGAGGTGGGACTCCACCGTAGCTAAAGTTGCGCTGGTTCACCATGTTGGGATCTTGCATGCGCATCCCGTTGGGTCTCTCCTGGTGATTCATACCAGTCCACATGTTCGATAGGCCTATACCAGGAGGCCTCAAGCCTGGGTAGTTATGCTGAGGTGGTCCATCTGGTCCTGAAAATCTGTTGCCCATGGGATGCATGGGGTGGTTCTCTGAATGGTGGTGGGATGGGTACATGCTGGCTTCAGGAGGAGGTCCAGGCTGCAGTGCCACGGGACGTGGGCCTAAAGATGGACCATGAGTTGGACCCATGTAGGGGTGTTGCTGCTGGTGTGGAGGCTGCTGCTGGTTAGGATCCAGGCCCATTTGATACCTGGGACCCATGTGATGTCCATCAACCATGCGATGCTAAGAAAAACAGAAGAAAAAAAAAATCTGTGATCAGTATACACACACAAATAAATACACACATATACACACACACACACACACACACACAAGAACATAAAGGAAGATGAAGATATTCAGACTTTACATAAATAAGTTTGGAAAACATTATGAAAAAAAATAGGTATAAGTAACTGCTGTAATAAAATGCTACAAATAAACATGTTTGTAATCTGTTGATAGTGCAGTTAAAAGATGAAGATAACAGAACAGGAGGAGTTGATGATTCATGACAATGAGAAGAGGTAGCTAATCTGACAATTTTCTTTTTTACACTATTAACAGTATATCATGATGTGATGAATATGTACTCGCCCACACAATATTACAGTCATTTATACCTGCATGTTAAAGTTGCGGGGCAAGCGGTTCAGGTTGGGGTCTCCGTGCCTGGGAATGTGGGCTGGGTAGGCGAAGCGGGGATCCATAGCCATTCTTTGGGCGTACATGTGTGGACCATGAGGACCAGGAGGACCAGGTGGATGACGGAGCTGGTAAGATAATAGAGAGAATTTGCTATTGAAGTTCTTGTGCATTTCAGACAAAAAAAAATAAGATGTGGTGTTAATATTGTGATGAATAAGTGACAAATTAGCATAGTTAACAGGTTTTTTAGAAATGTAGAGGAATTTCAAAAACAAGAAAAGTCATCCCATCAATACCTGTTGCCCTGGATGATACATGCCCCTAATGTCTCCTTCATGAGTGCGTTGTTGGCTCGGAGGCATGCTGTGGGGGTGATGGGGGCCATTGGCCCAGTGAGGGGGAGGAGGTGGTCGTGTCAGCCTGTTGTCCTCTTCCTCCGAGGCTGTGCTGCCCTTGCCCCCCTGGGAGTTTCGCTTACGTTGGACTTGCTCAGTGGCCTTGATGAGACTTTCAGGTCCCAAATGTTTACTGCTACGGTTGCGCTTTTTGTCCTTGCGCTCCTTGTCTTCTCGACTGATGTGGAATTCCTCGTCTGTGTCGCCATCCTCTGATGGAAAGTGTTTTAATAGGGCCCGACTAAAACACCGTTCTAAAGACTCCGCCATGATGGTGTACTCTGGAAACAGATAAACATCAACATCAGGTATGCTCGTATTGATAACACACACAAAAGCTCTTTATACACAACCACATTTTCTGCACCCCTATAAACACAGTGACACATTCAAATTGCATACCTGCAGCATACCCACTCATGTACACTCAAATATCAACTTTTCATTCGCTCCCTCCTTTTCACACATACATACACAACCTCACTCCGTCTCTCAGTCACTCCCTACCACTCAAGCACTGCAGACCGATATGCATGGCATGTACCCATAGACATACACTTGCTCCTCTGTTCTCAGCTCATGCTGGCCAACTGACCAGGTCAGAGGGCGTAGGTTGACCCCTGCTCCTTCAAGCCCTTCCTTCTCCTCCTCCTGCTCCTGCTCCACCCCCCCCCCCCCCCCCCCCCCCCCCCCCCCCCCCCCCCCCGGGGGGGGCCATGGCATGCCCATGAACGCCACCCTTGCTCCTCCTCTGTTTCTCAGCTCCTTGCTGTAGCAGCCAGGTCAGGCGTGAGTTGACCCCTGCTCCTTCAAGCCCTTGCCTCCTCCTCTGCTCTGCTCCACCCCAGCCACTCTCCCTCCCCCTGTCCCTGGGAGGGTATTCCAATTGGATGGATGGCTCCAGACAGGGGGTTTAGGGGCTGGAATGTTTCTCTGGCACTGCAGGGCTCAGATCCCCCTGAGCACTGGAGCACAGCTCAATCACTCCCCATTAATCACTGTCAAGGCTGCCCTGGCCCCGGCCCCAACACACCAATAAGTCCGGCCCCCTTTCTTTTGCTCTTTCTCCCACTCTCACCCCCTGCCTCTCACCCCCAAAAATGCATATATGCACTTCTTTCTCACAAGATACACCTACTCAAAGTGATTTTGATGCATTATGCTGAGACAAACTGTTGATGGAGGGAACTGGATTTCTGAAGTGGAGCTGGTTTGTGTTCATGCTGCTGTGTTCATTTACCACTGTCTTCTCCATTGTACTCCATGCAGTTTTCAAACATGAGCTTCACGTCAGCAACAAACTCCTCCTTAGCAACGTACTCTCCATCATTGAGCTTCCTCTCAATGGTGGACAGGTCCATTGGAGTCTGAGGGGATTGGAATAATACAGTTACAAACAATTAAAACCTCATGCGGTATAGATATTTGCATATGAATACTTTAGTTAGGATGTGAACCAAACACGCACAAACATAAACTCAATATCACTCAAACACTATTAGTGAAAACAATAACAGTAATTTGTACCTGGATGATCTCGTGGTAATTGGGGGCATAGGAGTCATCCACAGGCTCCAGGAAAGGCCAAGCATCTTTATGGGCTTTCAGGGCCTCAAGCACTGAAGAAGAGAGATTAGATCAGATCAGACGTTAGACCAGGCATTAATGTGGATTGAGATAAAGAAACAGCCTCCAGTAACCATTCTGTGAGCATACCTTTGTATAAAGCAGTGTAGTCGTCATCAATTTCATAGCTGTAATGTCAAATATAGGACGTGTTACAAAAAAGAAGCACTGAGTCATTCAAGTAGGAAGTGAAATCTGCTGTCAAATGAACAAAGCCTCTTACAATTCCTTATTCCTGCGTGTTCTGTGGACAGGGGAGGAAGGCTCCAGATTCAGGAGTTCAGGTGGCAGGTCTTTTCCTTGAGACAATAACCAGGCCTTTTCCTCTCGCATCTTCCGCCTCTTTGCTCGTTCTTGGAGAGAGGGATGAACATGGGGGCAATTAGAGGCGTAAACAATAAAATACACTAGTCTCTGGAGGTTTCAGGCAAACAATGTTTTAATTGCTTTTTCAGGCTCTTGAGTTACAGTTTAAATTGCCCTTTCTGCCCATTGAGGCTGTCAGTGGAGTCAATGAAAACCAGGCCTTCACCATCAGAGACAGCAGCAGCTCAGATAAGTAGAAAGAGAGCGATTCATCAGCCATCTTTTCTTAGGCCCAGCTGATCAAAAGAGTAGAACAGAGCAGGGAAAGTGCATATGTATCGCTGCTTTATCTTTTTAACATGAAAGGCAGAGAGGCCTGCCAGCCCCCCTGCCGTGTGGATTAAAGATGTTTGAGGGAGGATTCCACATATGCAATCCACACAGAGAGCAGGCCAGGTCCTGCTGTTCATCTATAATACATTAATGAGGCTCCTCCACTGAAGCACAATCAGCAGTTCATTAACCCTTGACAGATGACATCAGAGGGAGGGAGAAAAAGAAGTGATCCTGTGATTAAAGGCCCTGAACATTCCCTCTCACAGTCTCTGTGTACTATACATAAATCAGAAGGCTTCCAGTGCCGCTATGCTACTGCAGATTTTTCAGCCGTTAAGAGCCAAACCACAGCAATGGAAATGTGAAAGCCTGTGCATGGGGTGCCCTTTACAATCCATTCTGCCCTTGATCCCTGAGTTGGAAGAAGAGTATGAAAGCCCCCTACCTGTTTCTGACAGGTTGCTGATGAAAGACTATGAAATTATTGCTGCTCCTTGATATTTGACTTTGGGCACTTCGCTTCATTTTTTTGTTTTGTAATCGGTATATGAGGTTGCTGCAGTAATATTTTTTTAGAACTGAAATTACAGGTTCTTTGCACAAACAGATGTACAACTTTCCATTTATTTGTGTTCCATCTATCTGTGTAGCCATCCATCTTACCTTCCACAGCTTTGATCTTTTCCATCTTCTCCCTCTGTCGTTCCTCTTGTAGAAGCCTCTCCTCTTCTCGTCGCTGCTCAGCCAGTAGTACCTGCCTGTCCAGCTCTTCATCTTTCTTCTTCTCATCCTCTGCCACTGCCTTCAGATTGTCCTGAATACACACACACAAGCATATTAATTATGGACTCATGGCAGGGCAGTTTGTAATGAATATGTGGGAGCTGAAAGTTGGATATCTCTATATCACTCTTGTGCATACAACACTAGGAATAATGGAAAGTGGCAACCAAGGCAAATGACATGTACAAACCCACTACAAAAAAAATTTCTACAGACTATGTCTGCGATTTGGATATTTTATTATGCTACTACCGTAGTAGTTTACCTGCAGTAGTGTACCTTCAGTCTTCAATACTACACCAAAACATATACACAGACAAACACACACACCTCATCCTCTTGCTTAACGTGTTTTTCAGAGAACCGCTGTGATGTACGAACTGAGGTTGGGTCTAGTAGTTTCAGTTTCTGCTCCCGCACCTGAAGAAAAAGTAAAGAGAAAAAGAAAAGTTCAGTTCTGCACCTTATGCCTGTTCTGTGACATTCCTGTTCAGTGTATCCATGATCTGTATCTAGACACAAGGGTGATACCAGGTTGGAAGTAAGTCCAATAAGTGAAGTAACAGTAAACAACTGAAATTGTTCAGCAGTTATGTTTTTCAAATGAAAAGAGTGATTATGCATCAGTTATGTCTTATATTTTCAATTCTCATTTTCCTCTACTATTACAACTTCTTTTTAAATCTCTGAATTTCATACAGTTTATGAAAATGACTAATTTTTTACTGTAAATGAATTACTGATTGAGCCTTCAAGGCAGATTGACGGAGAACCACCACAGACAAGCCAACACACTGACAGACCCTGGGGAGTTGTGGAGAAGCATTGAGTATTGAGAGGTCACTGGCTCTGCTATCCCCTCCCCCAAGTCACCCTCTCTACTCTGCTGCCTACATTCCCTCCCTGGGGGCGACAGACAAGTTTACAGAAAGAAATCAAACCATGTGGGTCCCCCTGTGACTCTACTAACCTTTTGTAATGATTAGAGGGGGTAGTGTAAAGGCATGCTGTCCAGTTTGACACTTGCACTACACAGTGGTATGACACCAGACAGCCAATCATGGAACATTTGATCACAATATCTTTAATTCCTCAGCATGCATCTTAAAAATAGTTTATAATCCTTAAGTCCACATTCATGACATATCAGTGATCCAGATAAAGCACACAGTAAAGGAGGGAAACACCAGCCAACAGAGAGCTCTAAGCAGATCCCTTGAAAGCCTGTCTATAACAGGGACTGGCCTCTGCAGCTCATGTCAGAGTTCATCAGGGAAGCACGACTGTGAATAACTGTCACCCCGGGGCAGCTAACAGCACAGAGGTATGTCACAGTCAAGCTTCGGACCATCTATAAAATAACTACAGGAGATATAAAAATGCTTTAGCAGCTGTATGAAGCTTGTGTATGTCTGCAGGTGAGGAGAAAAATGAGGAAGGAAGATGTGGGTGGGAAGTGAGAAGCAGAGAAAAAAAATAAAGAAAGTGAGAAGAGAGAAGAAATAAGACAGATGTTCACGATCTGATCTGTACAGCCCTCCACAACTCTTCTGTGCCCACTCCATCTCTGCCTTGTCTTAGTGTGAAGCACTGACATATCCTAGGGGTCTATAATTCCTATCCACATTACCACCAGCACTAACCTCCCCCCCTTCATCCAACACACACAAGACAGAGTGCCTCTGGTGTCACCACTTAGAGAGGTCGAGAGAATCCTGCAGCACAGCAGAGCTGTCATTCAAGAGGCTCCATTCTGCCTCAAGGTGAGCTCCTGCCTGCTGTCAGTGCCCCATGAAATGGCTGGTGACAGCAGCCTGAGACATGTGGAGGGAAGGACTCAAAAAAGACTACACACACTGCGTATTGGACACGCTTCTATGAACACACCCACATAAAGACAGATATATTTATGTAAACTATATATAAACACATAATGCTATGCCCACTATATTGATGAATGGTAAATATCTGAAATCATTCAACAGGTAAAATTTCCCTTTTGCTGGTGAAACAAAACCAACAACTTGAAGACATTGGTTTGGGAAATTCGTCCTTCATCTCTTCAAAGCAGAAGTTCATGTAAACTAGGGGATTATGAGAGGTTCAAAGTAGTTTCAACATTACAATGGCTGTAGTCTTTAATTAGACACCAGTCAAAACTAAACAAGAAAAAAGATGACTGTCTGCTAGAGCTCACGTTGTTACCTAAATTTGGTCTTAAATCAAGGACAGACTCTGTACAACACCACAGTGAAATGTGTTGGTGCGATGAACATATAATTAAGAGGGTGTTGTAGTGCGACCTCCTGCTGTCTGACATCAGTGGACTTTATTTTCATGGAAGAAGAATATTAGTGGAATGCACTTCCCTTTGATTGAGTCAGTTCTTTGAGCAAAGTCACATTAATCTTTCTTGTTTCATGCTGTGATCATGTTTGATAGAGATCATATAAAGTGGAAAGAGTTATCTTGTTCATTTTTACATAAACAGGCGAGCAAACAAACACAAAAAGTCCCTATGATACTTCTGTACTGACCAGCCCAAAACAAAAACTTGTAGCAGTTGTACTGCTGCTTTCATCATTAAAAAAAAAAAATCACCAGAGTGCTTTAATAATATTCCATACTGAGAGACAGAGGGCCTTCTGAATGCCATATATAGGGTGAGTATGAGTTGTACAGCTGAGTACAGTCTATAAAGGACAAAACCACAGTGATTTCACTGACTGTTAGTGGAAGTGACCCCTCTGTCCCCATCAAACAACCAGCGGTTGAATCTTCACTTCACTGCTGATGATGATGGAGAGGGTTTCTATAGCAACAGTCAGTGCTAGTTATATAGCACAGGGGTGGGAAGAAACCACCCATCTTGATACAAAAGGTAGGATAAAAATCAGAGACCTATTCTAGCTTCGAATAACTGTAGTATTCAATCATTATGGAATCAATTCCATTGCAAACTATAGAAGTAATTTGTGAGGAAAACTAAGTGGCTAGTGCTGGCTCTGCCATCTGCTTGCTATGAACACAGCAAAAACATGTCTATAATCTCCTCCTGAAGTACTTAACACACATTCCACAGAGGATAATGATAGACAAATGAACATAACCTAAAGTATGGCTAAGCACAGAAAAGACTGACACCAGAACTTGGACCATCATTCTGCCAAACTAGCATGAGAGCGTAGTTCTCCATAATCAGGCTCAAGTTAAAGGCCTAGGGCCAACTTCATTACCGAGCTGGTGCAGAGAATTAAGGGCAAGCACAGACCAGCTTTCTTTCACTCCACCTGTCCTGTAGCCATCCCAGGAAAGACGCTAGAATCCCAAAACAACTACTGGAGGACAGAACATAAAAGCAGCTAAACAGAGATTGGGTTCAATCTTTCAAGCTCCAAAACTTAATCATTTTTATATTAACACTGAATAACATGACTACCTATACAATAAAAAGGGGTTACTTGTAGTGGCAAACCCATAGAGTATTACCAGAACTCCAACTACTCACTTTAACTGACCCTTGCATTTTTCTCCATACTAACAACAATAACCAGCAAAACAGGAACTTTAAAATTAAGATGAACCTAACATTAAGTTAATGGAGGTGGGTAGCAGTGTTCAGTGTTTGTTTATACTACCACAGGAGGATTTCCAGAACAAAAGATAGGTTAAGATTAAGTTAAAGTTAAAATTAGAATAGTTGAGATCCAGGTAGGATTTGTGTAGATATTTGATAGATACTGCTCAAACTAGTACAGTCAGTATATTGGTTGTCCGTAGCAAATAAACAGACTAAAAAAAAAAACACTCCACTGGTTAAGTTTGCGAGAGTAAGAAGCAAAATGTCAGTTTTAGATGTTAACTAAACCTACCATGGTTGGACCTGATGTTTATGAGCTAGTAGTCAGACACATTGCTCTGGATAGTAGCTGATAAAACTATATAAATGTAACGTTGTGACAAATGTAAATGTAGGCTTAAGAAGATGGTATGAGCAGCTGTAACAGGGACTGATGGTAATGTCTCGTCTGTGTCTGACCTTGTGCTCAATCATGCTGCTGATCTCAGGCAGGAAGTTCTGGCTGATGACACGGTAGAGGTGGCGGTCCTGTGGGGAGGGTTTGTCCTTGATGCTTTCTGCCAGTTTGACCCACTGTTCCTCTGTATCACACACAAGGGACCAAGCGCCTCGCTTACGACCTGATAGAGGCAAAGAGAAGAAACACTGGCTTAATGATTGGGAAAATGTGTAAAGACAACTAGGTTGGTGAATCTGGTGGTCAAAACTTAAACAGAGCACAAATAAACAGATTTGTTGCTTATATTGATGAGATCCTGTCACCTTTGCTTGGTGGGGGATCCTCCAGTCCATTTTCTGTCTTGACTTCTGACACTTCTCTTTCCACCTCACTGAAAGAAAAATATAATTATGGAGATAAATAGATCCAAAACCATTGCTACAAAGAACAAAATGACTAAAACTACTTTAAAATGCAATAGTTCAACTGTAAGAGCAATTGAATAACAGTATGTTTCCATGACATTTAGGCTTTTTGGAGTTGATTAAAAGTCTGACCTACACTTGTGACCAACATATGGTTGGAGAGTGTGTGCCCAAGAAATAATCAATTATTTATTACATTTCAGACCTAGCAGTAAGAGCAAATGATAACACAAATCATCAACAACCTGATGTAGAAGTTTTCCAGGCCTTGGGAACAGTTCTTTAAATATTTTTTTCATTTATATGATTGAATGAAACCCTTACTATCCACTCAAAGACCGCACGGCAACACACACCGCAATGGCATCTGCTGTAACACTTGTATGCATGTATTCTTTTGACGTGACCAGTACATCTGTGCAGCACATGCACAACTACACATCAGCAGTTCTCTACAATATGCTGTTGGCACTGACAACAAACAAAAATAGTTTTCACCTTAGCTGAGGGTCTTCCAGCTTTCTCTGCTTTGGTGGTCTTCCCCTTTTCTTTTTCTCTGGTAATGTTTGTTCAGGGGGTTCACTGCTGGAAAAAACAACACAAAGTAGAAAAGAACTCTTTAAAATTACAGCCTTTTAACAAGGGTAATTAGCAATGGGATACCTCTAAAATTAACCTATAACAGGCCTGTAAACAAGTGTCAAACTGCAATTACACACTTACCACACGCACTAGTTAACTGCAGAAAACATGATCGTTGACATAACATTCATTCTTGGTGTACTGAGCGGAGACAGGAGACCGCACTCTGTGGTATTTACCTGATCTTGTCTGCTTTCCTCTTGACTGGCTCTTCTTTGTACATACGAGTGCCGTAAAAATACCAGTAGAGGGCTCCATTTCCATCTTGCCCCAGCGGTTCAACCCTCAGGCTGTCTGCATCCAGTCCCTGGGGGGGAAGGGTGGGGGTGGGGATGTTACATTTTTAAATCATGTGTAGGACTGTGTTTTTAAATCATCAGTCATTAGTGGGTGATGTCATTTTCTCCTTTGAGCCTACACGATTGTGAATCATACACGTACATGAAGCGCTTTCAGTATCTAACAGGGTGCATTTGTAAATTGAATCTGATGCATCATTTAAAAAAAATCTTATCTCATGGGAAAACTGCAAAATATATGAGAGGAAAATTTGTAAACTGACAGAGAACATTAATTACACCTTTGTTTATGCCAGTACATACATTTGCCAATATTGAGCTACTGTCCAGGACGTTATCTGTGTTAGACATCGCCTTCTCATCCCACAGTAAAACACTCCAGGAGAATTATTAAATGACTTGAAATATGTCCAGGCTGATCCTCATGGTGAGATACCTTAAGCAGATCAAAGACATCAGCAGCATCCAGACGGTAATCGCAGAGTCGGTGCAGCAGTTCCACCTGAGTGCGGGGAGGGAGATTCTCGAAGGGCCCCTCTCTAAGTGGGTTGGGCTTCCCCTCTTCCAGTTCCCACCGGTAGCTGATGATGTCGTCCAGGTAACTGCTAAATGCCTGGGGGCTAAAGAACAGAGCAAAACAGCAGGAAAGATTGACAGAGAGTGAGAGAGGCAGATGCTATGTTTCTTATGACCAAAAAAACTTTAAACAGTATGAAAACATTATCAAAAGCAGAGAAAATGTCTTACAATAGAATTTCTGACAAATTATTTAGCCATACATGGCAGTGTATCATACTCATATTCATACTCTCTAAGTCCTAAGACCACCACTATACCTATACAGGAAGCAGCAACTGACATTCTTGTGGCTGCTGTACCTTTACATTATCAGTATTATCAGTTGTTATTTCAGAGGTTGTCTCACTGCCATTGTGTGTGTGTGTGTTTGTGTCAGTATCTATTCTTTTGTTTTTGTCTTTGCAGGCTCTGCAGAGTTATCCATCCTGGTGCATAATCACTCATTTATTCTCTCTGCCTAAGATCCTTAATTTTTTCCTAGTATGGAAAGTGTGACAGACTGGTAGCGAACTTCCTGTGAGGGTTTGTTTTGGGGTGCTGAGCAGCTGAGGCAAGACTATTTGAGTAGGTACATTTCTTATGTCTTTCCTGCATGTGAATTTGTGGTTTATTGTGTTTGAGGTGATTATTTCCTCAGTTTGTTTTGTAACTGATGATTAGTTAGATAGAAGGTTCATTTACTCATAAGTCATTTGAAATATGCTCATTAAATAAAGCTCACTTAAAATTTGATTACAATAGTTCTTTAGTTCCAAAAAAATGTTAGTGATTAATTAAATCCCCTGAAATTTTTTATTCATTTATCTTCACTGTGAAGAAGTGAATTAAGTCATAAGGAACATAACGATGTTTTAACTCTGAATTAAGATGCTTTAAAAACTCTCATGTATATTTGAACAAACAATAAAAAAAGAACGCAGAAGGCTTTTTTGGTCCATTGAGATCTGTCAGTATGGATAAATGCAACCAATTCACTTGCAAATGCTGTGTGCACATTACAAAGCCAACAATATCAGTTTCAATATCACCTAATGCACCATTGTAACACATAGCTTTAGAGACACACAAAGTTCAAACTGCCATAGTGGTTGTAGAGATGGAGGAGGTGGAGCTGAAAAAAAAAAAAGTTTCTTTGAATGGCCGTTGGTTTGTATTTCTGTTGTGAGAGAGAGCTGGTAAGTAAATGTTGGTTCCTGTTCAGGTCTAGGCGATTAATCTGTAACTCTCAGTTCCAACTCAGATTAACAGAACAAGGGCTTGGGGCAGGGGTGAGCATCTAAGCAAGGGCAAAGCAGAAAATATGGCTTATCTTGAAAGAGCAGAGTGGACTTTTCACACAGCTGCAGCCTCCCCCACTAGCCCATCCCTCTCCTCCTTTCTATCCCTCGTTCTCTCCAACATCCTCCCTCCCTCCTTTCCCCCGCTCCGGCAGAGCGTTTAACGCGTGCAGATGAAAAGGGCAGCTCTGTGAAAGGCCAGTGCTGAGCAGCCACCCCCAGGATGCCAGCGCCTGTCCAGTCCAATAAAGCAGGTTGTCCTCCTCTTACCGGCTGCCTGGATGGAAAAACTGGATCATTCCTGTCTCTCTGCTTATCAGTTCACTGGTACCAATACGCTACATTTCTAATGATGGGCTAGAGCAGGAGGTGTATACAGGGGAAAGCCCCGTGAGAGATAAACCACATTTGTGGATTTGAATAACAACCTCTGCTATATACTCACTTTCTCCCATCATTTGATCACAGGGAAAATAAAAGTTTCAGTGGCTACGCAGTTCCCACACATCACAGCAGTAATAGAGATTTCACCACAGACTTTAACTCATCATATGGTGAGTAAATTCTGACTCCTCCGCAAGTCATAGCACAGGTGACTCAAACTTCCTGGGTGCTATGACTAATTTGATTAAATGGAAATACAGATTTTTATCTAGGCAGCCACAAATCAAAATGAAAAAAACATTAAAAAACATTAATTGATTCTTCTTCTTCTTCTTCTGTGTCTCTGATGCTTTACATCTGCAGGTAATGTTTTCACTGACAGTACTAGTTCTGCCAGGGTTAAGACCTCGACCTGGTTCTGTTGCAACCAATTCAACAATACAAGTCAGGGCAGGTTTAGAACTGATTTAAGTAAACAGTAGGATGTGGGGCCTCTTGTACCATTTTCCATTGCTCATTCTCCCTCACGATGCAATGGTAACCTGAAAGTCTCCCCTCTAAATTCATTATTTTGTGAAAACACTATAACAAGGTATCAAAACCAGTAGCCAGTGTATTTGATCAGATACTTATCAAACCTGAAATGTTTGCTCTTTTAAACAATTTTATTTACATGATGCTCTATACTTTCGTGGCTCCTTACGTTTAACCAACATTTAAAACTTTGGCCTCTTTTGTTTAATGAAAATGGATTTTGTAGAAAAACATGCCTAAGATTTCAAATAATTTTCAAATACAAATATCCTAATAGTTACTACTCCCTACTGTGTCTGTTTTGGACCTTAAACTGCTTTGAATTTATTGACATTAATTTCAACAGACTTTGCCAAATACTTACGTGATGTCAGTGCGCTGGTAGCACCCCTGCAACAGACAGGCAATGAGGTCCCCGAGGAAGTCCAAGTCCTGCTCTGACAGGGCTTTCTCCAACTCCTGAACACAACCAGAGACAGTAACGTCAATGCATCTTCATTAAACTCTAAACTTGTTCTGCCTTATTATCAGCTTATCAGTCATCTGTGAAGCACTTTGAACTGCACTAACCTGTATGAAGGGTGCTATACAAATAAAGTTTGATTGGCTGATTGATTGTATGCACCTTCAAATCACTCTGAAAGTACTTTTACTTAGCAGACCACTGGCACTGGTACACGAGTACAAAGTTACAGATATACAGGTATATAAATACTACAAGTCGCTACAGCTCTGTTGCACAATGAAGGAAACAGAGAAGGATCCCGTCAAGGATCAATAAAGTACTATTCTCTTCTGTTTCAAGGGATAATTCTTTTACTAAAGCAAAAGCATTATGTCCACAGGTGATATCTGATATATCAAAAGACATGTTCAAGAGTGTTGGTGTCAGTGTGAGGTAAGCTGGCAGAGGTGGACAGCAGGAGGGATGGTTGGAATTTGCAACTTGTCTGATTAGGGCTTCTTGGTTTGCCAGTGGTTGTTTGGCTGGAGCCGAGGTTCAAGTTCAGCCATGACCCCTCTCCTGCCTGGCATTGTGTTTCAGCCATTGAGGTTTTATGAAGCGGCAGTAACCGGCCGAGCAAACTCTAAAAGACCTGAAAGCACCAAGGAGAGATGGCAGACAGCAGGGGCCTAGAGCTGCACAGCCATGCCCCCTCCTCTCCTCTGCTGACCAGCCCCACGCAGCTCCCCACACAACTTCCCGACATGCACTGTTCTCCTCACTGATACCCACCCAAAGGCTATGGAGTAGAAAAGGAGGGGAGAGAGACAGAAGGAACGGGAGGCTGAGAGGGCAGAAATGCTAATGCGAGTGCTAGTGCTCCATCAGCCAAGTGTCCATTTCACTTAAAGCTCTTTTTTGCAGGATGCAAAGCAGGCCCTTCAGGCTGAAGCTCGACCAGTTGCTCCTCAGAAAAAGAACACGACTGCCTGAAGCTGACCACTCCTCACCAGTCGTGGTGACTGCTCTCTAACTAACAATGGATCCAAACTCTAGTCTGTATGGCATCCATCTCCTCCCAGCTTCAAGAAGAAAAAACTGGTTGAAAATGATCTCAAGGACGAGAAGGCACGTTTAATTACTGTGCACTCACTCTTCTCTCCTCAGTCTGCCTCTCACTAGAGGAACCTGGGTGAGCTCAGGGGTCACCAAAGGTCAGTGTACACACCTCCCGGCCATGGAGGACGACGGAAGCCAGGAGCCAACAAGTCAGTGCGATAAAAAACAGAAGGGGAGGAGGGGAGGGACAGAAAGGAGGTTGAGAGAGAAGTTGAAAAACAGGATAAGATGAATGTTAGTGCTTGAGATTAGAAAAGAGCATGAGGGAAAAATGCAGGACTTCTACTGCTTCTGACTTAACCTACTATAGAAACATACCAGGAGAGGGAGTTTGATGACAGCAGATAAATATCATCCGAGTCTCATGACTCTAAGGAAGAACAGTTCATTAAGTTTTATCAGATTCTACTGAGCAATTTAAAAGCCTACAGATCAATGTGCTGACAATGGCAAACAAGGAAGACTGCACTGACTCTCAGAATAATTCAACAACAAGATTTTGACAGGAGGACCTGAGTAAGAGTAAGGCCAGGAGCACACCAGATGATATTTAGAGTGCTACGGTAGCAAGATGTTTTATATTTACCAAGCACAATTCCCATCTCACCACAGTAACAATGCAGGCACAACAAGACAACTTAAGCAACATTACAATTTACAGTTGCAATGACAAGGGGTGTGAAGACAGTTTAACTCTGTAGGTGGTCAATTCATCCCTTATGTTGGCTGCCAACCAGCATCGTTCAAAAACAAGCACAACAGGCTGAAAGATTTGTGCACAGTTCACAGAAGAAGACCAAAAACACAAAGAAACATTTGGCCATGCTGATGATGGGGTGGTCAACACATCAGCACATTCTTACATACCACCAAATTAGATTCTGATTGCTGCTGTGCTATTGCTTATGCACACACAGGCATTGTGTAGTTTTCTCTTAAATCGTGACAATTTGGTTGGGGTACCTACCTAAACTGTGCAAAAATATTTACTGCATCCAGACTAAGACAAAGGAGGCAGAGCTTTGAGAACAAAGAGTCTGACTGGTTGCTAAACAGTTGCTCAAATAGCACATGTGTCATGGCATGTACGTATGTTAACCAGCTGCAGAGCTGTCATAGCCATGAGCTCTGATCTTTAAAGGATAGAAAGATATGAATGTCTATCTCTGTGCGTACAAGAGCATGTGTATGGGATGCCAAAAGATCCTGTGTCACGCTCCCTTCCACTTCCTGGTCCCCTGTCAGGCAGCCTCTGGGCCAGAGTGAGCCCATCCATCAGACACAAACTGCACTTTGATCACACTTCGAAAAAGCTGGGGGCCACAGCTGGGGGAAGAGCGAAGAGTTGAGTACAGCACAGCAGAGTGGAGGGCTTGCTACAGCCCCTGGATTAACACCACCCTGGTCCACCTTTGAAGTGCCATACAGCATCTCAGATGGCAGAGGGAAGGGGAATTAATGTGGTGTCCGTGCCCTTTCTTCAGTCGGCCAATCCTTCTGGTGCTAACAAACACTCAGCTTGATGAAGGGCTGCAAGGGACGCTCCACTGCAGCTGGATATGTCCTGTAGGGACCTTTCCCCTCAATAACCAGATAAACACAAAAAGCAGTGAAGAAACTAATACACTGCAAGGACACGACTCACGACCTTTGACAAGCATAGTCAACAACAGACAAAAACGCATGCTTTTACCGACATTCACTGGAACACATGTCTCAGTAGAGTGAGCACAGTGCATTGCTTTAACTGCTTCACATTAATGATCAATGGGACTCAAAGATAAGAGAGCTGGA
Organism: Lates japonicus; assembly: GCA_033238685.1. NCBI lineage: Eukaryota > Metazoa > Chordata > Actinopteri > Centropomidae > Lates > Lates japonicus. Next base: position 93,413 of record BRZM01000134.1, read on the forward strand.
TAAGTGATAAGCCATAAAGACTAGAAATCATAGAGCCAAACTGTCAGATTTATCACTAAGCTCCTGCTGTGAACAAAACAGGCTATTCACATTCACACACTGAGACAAAGATTGGAGGGTGAGTCAGGGCTTAGTCAAAAGGTGTGTCATCACCACAGCCCCTCTGTGGGCCTGGCTTGAAATCAGCAGTTCACCCTGAAGGTATTTGCCACTTCTCTCACCCGAGTCGCCTGCTGTTTCTCTCTCTGCTTCTCTCACTGGCTTAACCTCTTATTTCTCTCCTCCACACCATTTTCCTCCCCCTGTCCTCCTGCCCAGTGTCTATGAGGGCCTCTGAGGCATTCTATTATTCCCCTGACACCACCCTCGCTCCACTTTCCACCCCACTCTTTTCCTCTCTCCGTCTTCCGTATCTCTCCTCTCCCTACACACATTGTCCTTACTCCAGCCAGTTGTTGGCTCTGCTGTAATTGTGGACAGTGCAGACTCTTCATTGTGAAGGAGAATGTGATTGGCAATGGTTCTCCCAAAACGATTCATTGGCAAGGTGGAAAAAATAATGCCTTGACATATTTGATCACTAGAAACAACATAGCAGATGTTTTGAGGCTGTCTCATATCGATCTATTCAACAGAGTAACCAACAGTCACGAGTAACACCTGTGGTGTCAACACAGCTGCCACTTGTCCTTTTCTTCCTCACAGGACGCGGCACACATAGTGTGCACCGCACGGCGTTGTATTGTTCCTGTGAAGAAAAGGACAGAGTAACAACTGTGTTGGCTACAGGTATTACCTCGCACTGTTAATTACTGACGAATAGATCGACAAGTGGTTTCTTCCTCAAGCTGATTCGGTATCGTTGGTCTCGATGGAGATTTTCAGGTGTCGAACGCCTTGATGGTGCGCTGCGATGGTCACGGTGCAGCAGGAATGACGATGAGTTGAGGAGGGAGGGAGAGACGGAGAGGAGGAAGGTGGGGTGGAGAGGGGTGGGCGAGGTGGATGCCTCGGGAAGGCCCTCAAACGCTGGGGCCGGGAGAAGGAGGAAAATGATGGAGGAGGAGAATGGAGGTTGAGCCAGTTGAGGCTGGAGGAAAACGGCGGGGGTCGGTGAGGAGGTGGCAAGCTGCCAGAATGAACTGCTGATTTCAACCCGAACTGAAGAGACTGTGTTGCACTGCCTTTGACTAGCTGTTTGTTCACGGCAGGAGCTTAGTGATAAATCTGACAGTTTAACTCTATGTTCTGATGTATGACTTATCTTATCAACTCTCTTGATCGTCATTAATGACGGTCATGCACTGTCTTCACTCTACTGAACGTATGTTCAGTAGAATAGCTGGCGCTTGACCGACGTAACTGATCGGGTGGAAGTCTGTGTGGCTATTTCGCTGCTGTCGTTTGTCTGGTTATTGGGGAAGGGTTTGGGACGTAATCGGCTGCGATGGTGACCAAATCGGCTGGGAATGTTCGTTGGCGCCGGAGGATGACCGACGAAGAAGGGCGCGGACACCACGTTGATTGCTCCTCTGCCGTCTGACAATGGTGGACCGGGGTGTCCGGGGCTGGCAAACCGCCACCGTGTGCTCAATATTTCATCTTCGGCTATTGACTGTTTTCGGGAATGATGCGGTTGTGATGCGATGGTCGCTGACGAAGGCTGTTTGAAGGACCGGGGAGGTGGAGGGAGCGTGGTTGCAGACATCATCCCCGGCGCTGCGCGAAGACGCAGACATTCATCTTTCTGTCGCTGAATCGGAGCTCGTAATATGACGCTCTGCAACTGAACCCAACTGTCCCCGTGCGTCTTTCATGTTTGTGTTAACCATTTGTATCTTGGCAACTTCAGTCGGGCTCTTTGATTCTCAAAAGCTCTGCCTCCTTTAGTCTGGATAAATGTGTTACACTGCAGTTTGAATGAGCCGCTGACCAGGTGTGCGGGCAGAGAGGCACACCAGTGCTGCGTGAGCAATGGCACGGCGGCAGTCGGTGAACCGGTGGTGGCTGGAATGGCGGTGTGTTCACCGTCGGCATGACCGTCTGTTTTGTGAACTGCGAGACTGACGCGGCCTGTGCTGGGCCTGGGGCGATGCTGATTGGCGGCCAGCGCGGGAATGATTGACCGCTACGAGACAGTGTCTTCACTGGCAATCGTGCGACTGGCCAGGTGTGATGTTGCTGAGACAATGTTGTTGACAACGCCATTGAGATGAATTGATGGCGACAACTGAAACGTCTTCGCTACCGTGGCATCTAAATGACGTCTGGTGTGCTCCTGACGCTGCTGCTGCTCGGGTCTCCTGTCAGGCGTTGACCAGCCACCGTTTGCCGTTAATCGGCACGATAATCGCCAGGCAAACGCTCGGTGAAATCTGATGAAACGTGAACTGTTCTTCGGACTCCGGATGATCGACGTCTGCGATAATCAAACTCCTGTTATGTTTCTTATGTGGAATTGGGGTCGAAGCGATAATCTGCATTTTCCTCGTAACCAACAATCGGCGCTGGCGTTAAATGTCTGGTTTTCGGCCTGCTCTCGGCGCTGTTCACCCTCCTCCTTCTGTTTTTTATCGCGCTGACATTGACTCTGACTCATCGTCCTCCGTGACGGGAGATCTCGGCTGCCCGGGCCGGCGCGGTGGGCCTGTTTCTCGCCGGGTTCTGGGTGAGGCAGACGGAGAATGATGCAGTGAACAAACGACCTTCGTCGCGGATCATTTTCGGCCGGTTTTTCTTCGAGCTGGGAGGAGATGGTGCCGCCACAGGCTTGAAGTTCGGATCCGTTGTTGGTCAGAGGCGGTCACTGCGACGGTGGTCGGCCGAACGTCGTGTTCTTTGCGGTGGCTTTCGGCCTGGAGGGCTTCGCCCGTCTGCAGAGCGCGTGGACATGGCTGATGGGCGCAACTCGCGTGCGCGCTGCCGCCTCAGCACTCCGGATCCCTTCTGTCTCTCCCTTTTCTGCTCAACCTTGCTGGTGGTATTGACCAGTGCATCGGGGGCCAATGAGGAAGCTGCGAGGCTCGGCAGAGGAAGGAGGGGCATGTTCATGCAGCTGGGCCTGCTCTGCATCTCTCGCAGTGCTTTCGAGATCTTTGTGTTGCTCGACGGTACTATAAAACCTCGGTAGCTGAGCAATGCCGGGCTTTGGAGGGCGTGGCGACAGACCTCGACTCCTGGCTCGCTGAAAGAGCAGTCGGGCAGGTTGCATCTCTGCTGTCACCCTGCCGGCTGCAACGCCAGCGCTGGTGTTTCTGGGCGTATCATCACCTGTTGGTTTTATGGCTCTTTGGCACGAAATAGACATCTGAGCTGAAGGCCTGGGTATGCGGCTGAAACTGTAACGACTGTGTGTTGCTAACGCACTGTGCAACAACGACTTTGTGCTCGTGTCCGCCAGTGCCGGTGATGCTGCTAATAAAAGTTTCGGGGTTGATGCGCTCGGCAATCCAGGCACTGACGCGCCCTTTCATACGGTGAATGCGTTCAGGTAACTGCAGGCAACAACAAGCGGTAGGCTGTGGGACTGGCGAAGATGCGTGACGTTACTGTCTCTGAATAACGTTCGAAGTTGGAAAGCACAATCGAAGCCGGACGGACTTCTCGGGGCCCTGCTGACTCTGTGCGGGGTGCTCGCGTGAGGCAATTTGAAGGGTGAGTCGTGAGATCAGGGGTTGGATGAACGGACGCGACAGGGTGATGACTGACCGGGATGTTGTTGGTGTTGAGAATCTTGAACGTTTTCAAATCCGTTTTCGTGGGCAAGGACAGGCACCAGGTGGGTTAACGTGAGACCGCAGTATGAGCATCGTGAATGGTGGTTTGAAACAGGCATTTCGGGTTACGATGAGCAGACTCACGCTGATACTGATTTTGATGCCTTCGACATAGTCGTTTTCTGGAAGGGTTGGAGGACTTCGGGACCGCCACCGTCGTGGGAGAATGATGCTGATGGTAATTGCAGAAGGCCTGATTTCGCCGTCGGTTCGACCGCCACGATGTTAGATGGTCTTAACTTTCGGCGGGGCTATTGCTGATCGTCTGCAGATGTGAGCATCGGGCGCAGAAGAAGAAGAATCGGTCAATGTTTTTGTGTTTTTCGTTTTGATTCGGCTGCTGGGCAAAATCCTGTGTTCAGGCTGATCGGAATTAGTCATGGCACCCGGGAAGTTGGTCACCTGGCTCCTTTATGTTTTGATCGGGGCACTCGCCTGTGATGATTAAGGAATAACAGTGGTGGCTCTTATGCTGTGGGTATTGGGCTGCGTGACACTGTTTGTTTTCCTGGGAGGAAACAGTGGCAAGCAGAGGTTCAAATCACAAATGTGGTTTATCTCACGGGAGCTTTTCTAATGCCTCCTGCTCTAGCCATCAGGCTCAGCATTGTGCCAGTGGTTTGAAGCAGAGGTTGAATGTTCGGACCCTCGTCGAGCGGCCGTGAAGGAGGGACGACCTGCTGTGGACTGGACAGGCGCTGACATCCTGAGAATGTTTCTTCGGCCTGACTGCAGGCGCCCGCTAAATCGCGCCAAGCCTGTGAGCTGAGGAGGAGGAAGGATTGAAGGCGAGGATGAGGAGGATGAGCTGGTGGGGAGGATCGCTACTCGGGCCAAGTATGGTACTGGCACAGCGCAGCAGATGCTCGCCTGCTGGCCCTTGACCAGTCTGAGGTTGGGCTGGAGATTGATCGCCTGGTTGGAACGAGGAACCATTGCCACCCGTCTCTCGGCTGAAAGCCAGCGACCGAAACTTTTTTTCAGCTCACCTCCACTCTACAACACTATGACTTGGATGGCGATATGCTCTAAGCTATGTTGATGGTGCGACCAGGCGATGACGAACTGACTGACGGCTTTGTAATATTGCTTTTGGCGTTACAAAGTGATTTTGTCAGCGACGAATGCTCTGGACAAAAAAACGCTGCCGCGTTCTTTTTGTGTTCGTTCAAATAGCCGTAAAGGCGCAAAGCATCTTATTCGGAAGTTAGGCTGTCGTTATGTTCGCGGCAATTCGCTGGCTGCGGTGAAGACGTGAATAAAGTTCGAGATTTGGTAATCGCTGGCGACACGGAACAGGGCTGTCAATTGAAGTGACTTCAATGAGCATATTTCAACAGCAATAGTAGACGCCTTCTATCTAACAATCATCGGTTACAAAGCAAACTTCGAGGAAACAATCACCTCAAGCACAATAAACCTGAGATACATGCCTGCTCAAATCAGTCTTGCCTCGGCACTCGGCGCACCAAACTAACCTCACTGTACCAGTCTGTCTGCTATGAGAAAAAATGGATCTTAGGCAGAGAAGAACAAATGATGTCTTGCAACAACTCATATTC
>BRZM01000134.1:98918-114081 GCA_033238685.1 Lates japonicus
ACATGTATTATTAGACTTTACATTATTACTATTTGTGTCTTGCACACCTTAAAATCATATTTCTGTTGGATTTTACAGAAATGTAATTGTACAAGTTTCTTGTTTGTGCTCAGATTCTGGTCCGAAACCAGTCCTTTACAGAGAGAGAGCAGAGGTCGCCGACGTATCAGTGACATAGTGACTGTACATTCACATACATCAGCCAAACATCAAAGTATAGTCTCATGTCTTAAATCAGCAACGTTATGAGAAGCCAACCACACAGAAGCTAAAGGTCAGAGGTCACCTAACCCAAAACATATCTGTGCAACCACTGATTGAATCATGGTCATTTATACAGAGAAGAAGCCTCATGAGTCTCAGTCAAACAATGTGGATGGAAACAGTTTTTAAGACCTGATGTCATCTGTCTTCTATTTTACTTTCTCTGAGACAGTTCAGTTTCTTTTGGGGACACAACATGCATGTGAGGAAAATAAGTCACGCCCATCAGGCCAATACCACACACTCCAGCTGAGCCTCTGGTGCTCCACCACAGTCTGACCTCCAGGGCTCCTCTCCTGTCCGCCCCCACGCCAGCCCAGGCCTCACCCTCCTGGGGATGACACACTGCCAGGTCTGGGCACTGGTTCTGAGCTCTGCAAGTATGAGGAGAGAGATTTTCAAACTGAACTTTGGACAGAAAAAGAGCAACAGATACAACATTTAACTGTCTGAGCTAAACTAGTCCAACGTTACAGAACCCTGCTGAAACTTGTTACAGTCTCGGAGTGCAAAGTGCAAATCATGTGTCAGACAGACCTGTGCAGGTGTGTGTCTCCTCAGTGTAGATCTGCAGGAAGACGAGTGCAGAGAGGAGCAGGAGCCAGCGCCGGGCCTGGTCTGGGGCCTCCCTCAGCGGGGGCCTCCTGCTCTGAGAGGCCGGATACAGGACACGACGGGAGCGACGAAACCGAGGAGGAGAGGGATGAGAGGAGGAGGAGGAGGAGGAGGAGAAGTTACCGGTTGCTTCCAAAGGCCCCAGGGCCACAGGGACCGGTCTGCAGGAGGAGGAGGAGGAGGAGGAGGAGGAGGAGGAGGAGGAGGAGGAGGCCATGACTGATGCTTGACAATCTTCTTTTACTTTAATCAGTCTGTTGTAGAACGCTCTCCTTCTCTTCTGCTTCAGCTTTTCTAGTCGTCTCTGTCTTTAGCACCAAGTGTCCAGTATTTCTTCCTCTTGCTGTCTGACTGAACACTGATCTCTATCCATCAAGATGCCTCTGCAGTCTGATCTGCTGCAGGCTGATTCTTCTAGTCTCCTCTTTCGTTCCTTTACTTCTGTCTCCCTGCTCTCACAGTCTCATCAGTCCTGTCATGACCTGAAGAAACCTCCAGCTGCTGCAGCATCCTCTGCTCCCTCTTGTCTTTCAGTCTTCTCCTGATTGTGATCACAGACTCTGGCCTCTGCTTATCTTGAACCCTGTGTCACTCTCTCCCTCAGTTTCTTTCCTTCTTGCTCTGGAAGTCTATCTCCATCACCAATCTAGTTCTAAATTCAGCCCTCAGACTCTTTAAATATGTGCAGAGTAGGTGTTGTCAGCTTGCCTGTGGCCAGGTAGATCCCGCCCACCTCTGGAATTATTGTTGTTGTGAGTTTAAATTATTTTTAGATGCACGCGAACTTCTTCTCCCCCCCCAAGAAAACTCCTCCACCTCCTTCTCCTCTGTCTGCATCACATTTCAGAGCTGTGGGGAAATCCCTGCTGCAGCTGCACGACAGGCTCGAGTCAGAGGGTTCTGGCCCCGGACTCCATCAGCAGTTTACTGAGGAAACGTGGACGAATCGGTCCTAAAAAACAAATGAGTGTGTGAACATGAAGAGGAAAAATAAAAGTCCAAACTGTAGAGAAAACAGGCCCTGAGTCTGCAGGGAGACAAAGTCACAAAAACTGTGAAACTGTGCGTCAGTAAAATGTGCACACTGGTTCTGCTCAGACTCTGTTACAGATGGGAAAGTTCCTGGTCATCCATCAGAGCCACCTCCTGTAAATGGGCCTTTAACAAATGTTGTTCTTTATACTTTCAGGCCTTTGAACATGATCCAGCCACTGATTACATCTGTCACCACAACTCAACTGGGGAAAGACTTCGTAATCTATGAACGTCATTTCCAGGAGACGGTTGTGATCAGCTCAGGTCACACAGCAGACTGTCTCCTCTCCTCCCCTTGTTTCCTCTCACCTCCTCTCCTTTCCTCTCCTCGTTTCCTCTCCTCTTCCCTCCTCTCCTTGCGTGTGGACTTGAGTTTTGATGTTCCTCGTCTCTCCTCAGGCTTCGACCACAAAAACTCTCACTGAAACTTCAGGAATGTGTTTGAGCAGCTTTGATCGCCTGCCTGCCTCTCTCTCTGCACGCAACACACACACACACACACACACACACACACACACAGCTGCATGCAACACTCTCCATATCATTATTACAATACATTATGTGACGCACAGTAATTTAACACACACAGTGCTGCATGCAGCCTGCGGTAAGCCGACACCAGTCATGACACACTGGTTCCAGTAAAGTGTGTACAGACACACACAAATACACACACTGCAGCTACATGTTGATACACACAGTCAACACACACAGACGACCCCCTCTCTGCAGTCTGGTCACTCTCACCTTCACCTTCACCTTCACATCTCAGACTCTTTTCATTTCTGCTTCTTTACAAATTCCCTGTGTGATCTGTGTTCAGTGAGTTCAAACTGACAGATGTCACACACGGTGTGTGTCTCCTCAGTGCAGATCTGCAGGAACACAGATCTGGTCCTGGTCCTGGTCCTGGTCTGTCTGAAACCTTCAGCTGCTGCTGTTGTCACACAGATTGTTATCAGAGACACAAACTGCCTCTGTGTATCTCCTCCTCCGTCCTTCCTCTCACCGCTCATCCTCTCCCTCAGTTTCTCTTAATCTCTTCAAAGATCTTCATCTCCAGTCCTGTTGCAGTGATGAAACTACACATCAGGAAAAACCACAGCTCTTTGCACATATCATTATACTGCAATCAAGGAGTGTTGTGTCTTCTTTAAAGCTCTAGAGATAAAATCTGCCTCCACACATGAACAGAGCCAGAGTTCAGTACGTTCAGAGACAGCACCCTGCGTCTGAATAAAACCAGGTTACATTCATTCACATTAGAGCAGAGAGAGGAAACTAACCAGTGTAACTAAAGAACAATGACACAGTGATGTGACCAGTGAGAGAGAGCGAGGGCAGAGTGAGGCTGACTTTCCCAGCAGAGCACATCAGGCCCAGGTGTGGCTCGCTGCAGCTGACAAGCTCCAATCAGCAACACAGGTACAAACAGGGACACCTGTCTCAGTGGTTAAAGCTTTAAACACATGTTGAAAAGTGGATTCTGGACTTTCAGTAACAGGAGCAGAGACATGTTGACCACCTGCAGAGTGTTCAGACTGAGAGAGGCCTGAACTGGATCACTGGCACTGAAATAAACAGCAAACAGAGCTGGCTGAAACGTGGTCCGACTCCCTGCTTCATTAACTCATTAACATGTCGACCCTTTGAACCCCCTTCAGTTCAAGTTCACGGAGTCCAAACCCTTGGAGTGGATCTGCTCTGTGATTCACTGAGGGAGTGTCAGAGGTTCAGGCCCTGGCCAAAGGGAACACATTCTTCCCTGCTGTCTTAACACCTGAGCCTTTTTTAATCAAAGTTCATGTGTTCAGTCCGTCCACACCCACAGTCAGTGAGTGAGGAGCAACAAAAGAGAACAAGTTACCAAACAGTCATTAAACCTGGCCTGTAACGGACGAGGTGGATTTTACCATTAAAGTCTCGTCTTGTTGGATCCAGATCAGATGTTTGAGTTCAGACAGACAAACTAATACAAATGATACACTACAGTCCTAAACTGCTGTTAATGTCTGACATTTTCATCATCTAAGTTTAGCATGTTAGCATAATTAGCACTGAACACAAAGATCAGTCTCCAGTCTGAAGTGTGGATTGATGCATCGTCTCGTCTTCTCTCATGAACAGAGGAATGACTCTGATAGACGTCGGTTCGATGAAGCCTTTATTTTGAACAGTGTGTCGTTCACACACTGAAATCCTCTGCTGCTGTAACTCAAAGCCCTGGTACGTCAGCGTGTTCTCACAGGAAGCTCTCTCTTTTGTTCACTCTACATGACATGTGAAACTCTGTACAGCTAAAGTCTGACTCTGGTATGTTGCTCTGTCCTGAGCTGTGATACTTTACCACCATCAGCAGACCAAAAATAGCCCTTTGTTAAAAAACACCACACACACACTCTGTCAGTGTGTGTGTGCGCTCGGAGCAGGTGAAAGATGAAGTGGGATTTCACATCTCAAAGACTGAACCTCTGTCTCCAGGTAAACAGTGAACCATGTTGTTCAGGTTACCATCAACATTCACGTCTCAGTGCATCGCAGCAAATGTTCTCTCTTGTTGTGAGTCTTTCTGCCACAGTGGTCTCACTGAGCTGAGGCTCAACAGTTGATCCAGTTGTATTAACTGCAGTCAGAGCTTTTCATGGCTGCATCAGTGAGGATTGGAGGACGTCCTGCAATAATCTGAGGACACCTGACCTGCACTGACCTGCTTCATGTAAATGTGTGTGTACATGCAGCAGGCCTCAGTCCGACTGTTACAGAAACCACATAAGGAATCGTATTTCTGGAGAAAGCTGACTCCAGCCTGGTCGCTTACGTGAAGTTTTTGTTTCAGTACCTGTGCTGTTCTTCAGCCGTGTCCACACAGGTGCTGTACCCAGGAAAGGGGGGAGTAGATTTTGGGAAGAACTCTGGACAAATACCTGGATCTAAATTCTTGTGTATTCAGTGGAAGTAGTAAACAGGAAATCAACATGTCAGAGCAGATGTGACTGACATCTGTGTCGAAACGTAGAGAGAAAGTGGTGACTTTTAGTGATTCAGATGGATTCCTGAGGTGAAGGCGTGATCACAGTGAACCCTCTGGACACTTTTCATTCATGTTAGGAAGTCTTGTCCCAGATCAGTGTCAGGTCGCTCCCTGTCCGTCCTGTGGTGTGATGCTGCAGTCGCTGCTGTCTGCTGCTTGCACCAACATGGAAACAGAATACCGATGTGTTGGTTCATAGCTGCTGAGAGGAAAAGGCTCGGCTGCAGGAAACAAGAGGCGGAGGCACGTTAGAGCTTGAAAATCACAGTTATTACAGCTTAATAATACAGATGAATGTTTCCCAGAGCTGTGATCACATTGGCTAACACCCTGCTGAAGGAATTCAGCCTCATTACTGAACCTTTGTCTCAAAGGAGGAGTCGGGAGGAAAATTCCAGTTTTACTCAACCTGAGCTGAAACAGAACTAATTCTTATTCAGGAAGGTGAAGATTATTTCATCTCATTTCAGCTGTAAAATATTAAATATGTTCCCCTCTCTTCAGTTTGATGGCGTTATGATGATGAGAGAGTTTCAGTTCAAATCAAATGATGAACTTCCAAAAACAAACATGTACTGCTCCTCAGAGCTACCAGGTTGAGATCGATTGTCATGCCATAAGAAATCACCAAAGATATTTAGTTTTGTCGTCTGTTTGTGAAGAATTCTTTAAACAGCCTGACAGCTCTCATCTGCATCCATCATTAGATTCTGTAAAAGCTTTAGTTTCTCTGTCATTTGTTCTCATCACACAGCGTCTGATCTGCAGCCTAACGACAGTGATTACAGCTGCAGGTGGAACTTCTAAATGCTGGCTTGGATCTGAAGACGCAGACTGTGTGCGGTGTTTGTCTTCATGTTGTTATGACAACAGACGAATGATGATCAGCGTTGAACTCTGCAGACAGTCAGACAAACAGCTGATGTATGTACTGTCATGGTCAGACACAAACCAACAGTGAACGTCTCCTTCCATCAGGAGAAGGTCTTTAGTGAGACCTCAGCAGGAAGTAGATCATCACAGGAAGCGGTCCGTCACACAGGAAACGTCCCCCCGGAGCTGAGACACAGGTGGAGGTGGTGGAGGTGATGAGGAGTGGAGCCTGATCTCATTCAGAGGGAAGAGACAGGAGGAGGTGACGTCATGGTGCTGAGAGAGAACGCTCTTTAAATCTGATGGCTCACGAGTGATTGGCTGAAGGCGAGCGTGTCGGGTTCTGATTGGATGAAAACAGGGACTAGCAAGAGCATCAGATGTGGTTCCATCTGTTTTTTGTCCAGCTGTGTTTTCTGCAGCTCACTGACTGCAGACTCTGCTCCTACAGGACAAAAACATTCACCAGGTTCATGCAAAGTCTGCACCACCACCTGTCCCACACCTGAGCCCAGCAGCAGCAGGAGCTGATATCTGAAGTTATTTAAAGTGTTGGGCAATATTAATATCTGATGTGTTTAATTACAGACTGTCATGGCGACTGGGAAACAAACAGCTGATGGATTTGCATTCAGTCTGTTGATGGCTGAGTCTTTCGTGCCTCCTCCCTGCTCTGCCTGCAGCCTGAGGCCTGCAGCAGGTCCAGGTCTGTTGATGTGTTGCTGCTGTAACCAGAACACAAAGCTCTGCTCTTGTTGTCAGGATTTAGGACGTGAACTCTGAGTTCAGCTCTCAGGTGTGCTCACCTGCAGCAGACTGTTCTCTGAAGATGAAACCCTAAACGACAGAATCCTGATCAGATTGGTTTCTCACCACAAACTCATTCACTCGTTTTATCATTTGATTTTCTGAATCTAAGCTGCAGAACATGTGACCTCCAACCTTCCCTCTGCTCTGAATGTGCTGCAGCTGCTGCGACATAATCAGAGCCAATTAACATCACCTGTGCAGTGACGTCACTGTTCACTGTTCTTTTGTTTGTTTCACACTTTAAAAGTATAAATATGTCATGATACTGATGAGAAACATTTGAATAAAAGACGAGATCGTTTTGATGGGAGATGTTTTTTTCTGGGAGCTGAACTTCTGTCGTGAGAGCTCATCGTCTGCGCTCGTCCCTCCTCGACCTCCACACCCTCACTTTCCACCACAGGCTGCTTTGTCTCTCCACTCGTCTCTGCCTCTGTCTAATCTTTTCCTGCTGAGGAAACATATTCCTCTCACTTTTCGTGCAAAGAGCACATTATTTGTATTTTAAAAGCATCATCCTCTCAGGCTAAACTCTGCCTGCTTGATGCAGAGGACGTAAATAGAGCCAAGACAAACAGAGACAGCTGAGGTACAGTACAGCGGCCTCAGGCTGAATATCTGTGGGAGGTGGAGGTAGCGTGCAGGACGCCACACGGGTTCTAACAGTGTGCAGAGGAGAAACCTCAGCTATGAAAATGACTTACTGTACCTGAAGGGAACCTCACACAGGTGTCTGCTGAGTTCAGTGAACTCAGGTTCAACTCACAGTCGTGGTCTCTGAGCTCCGAGCTGTGGTCACATGACTGGAGGTTCATGTAACACTGGAAAACAGTGCTGCTCTGTTAGAACATTAGATCTGAAGGAGGAGACAGACGAACACAGAGCAGAAGCAGGAACGAGTCCGAGTCACAGACGCTGGTGTTAACGTTCCTGATGTCAGCTGAACATGGACTCATCAGTCACCGCTCCTTCACAGAGTGTTTACTGTTGTATCTTAATGTCTCCTGTGACCTGATGCAGCATCAGAGCCAGGTGGAGCTAACGACCCTCCAAGGACACCTGGTGTCCAGGTGGAGGTCGTCACACTCTGCTCGCTGTGTTAATGAAGCAGAGGAATGAAGTGTGTGACTGTCTGACATCAGTGCTGTTGGTAAAGTGTGTGTGTGTGTGTGTGTGCGTGTGAGGCTAAACACAGTAATTAGAGAAACACTTTGGTTTGGCAGTCTGAGGAAGGTTTGTCTGTATGTACATGTATTAATAGACCTGTGGACTGCATGAGAAGGGTGGTGCATGTGTGTGTGTGTGTGTGTGTGTGATGACTGAAGAATCTGCTGACTGGTTCAGGTTAGAGCATCTTACATGTTGACCTTCCTGTGACCTGCAGGAGGTGGATTCACGGTGGGTTCACAGGTTTCCAGCTCAGCTTGTGCAGAGAAGATGTTCGTTCCTGTTCCTGTCAGTGACTCAGCTCCTGTTGAAAACACACAGACTCAAACACCGGACACACAACAGGAACCTGTTCTGTGTCACTTGAGCCTTGAAAGAACATCCTGAGGCCTTGAACCTTGAAGGCCTTGAAGTGTTGTTGTTGTTTTTAAGGCATCTTCATGGTCTGTGATGTTTCATTTGTTCCTTTACCAGCAGTTACCTTTACATTTTGTTTAATAAACTGATTGTGATTTCTGTCAGGATGGATGTGACTCCATCTGAAGCACACAGTGACACTTCATGAAATAAATATTCATCTAACCACAGAGTCTCATTCTGACACAGACTGAGAGCAGCTGATGATTGTTTACTTTTGAAAAGAGTACAACTTTTCGAGCCGTCCCTGAAGGCAGCATTCCCATAGCAACGCGAGTTTTCCCTTCAACGTTAGTTTGTAAAACGTGTCTGTGAAGCGTCCTGACAGAGGTTAGAAAACACACCGGAACAGGAAACCATGGCGGATATGACGACTTCTGACGACAGAGAGAAGACGTTATATCTGATCCAGATCCGACACCTGGATGAACAGCTGGAGAGGTGAGGCTGAGCTAACGCGGCTAACGATCATGTGACCTGAGCTTGTATAATGAGGTGTGTTACCAACTTAGCATTAATGTCAGACAAACAGAAATATGTGTGAGAGGAAACACAGTAAAAACACTGTGACAAACACAGAAAGTCTTTATCTATATTAATGCTTTATGTTAATGTGAATGTGAATTTAACTCACTTTCTTCACAAAATGAAAACTTGACCTCAGAGTTACTGAGCTGGTTTTACACAGTATAACTTTAACAGTTACTTCATCCAGAATAATCTTCCTGACAAACATCAGTAAGTGGTTGGATGTAACCTTCCCTCCTCCGTGTCCCTCGTCGTCACGCAGGCGTCAGCTGAAATGTGACGACCTGGAGGAAAAGATCAAGGCCCTGTCCTCGCTGTGCCGCGCTCTGGACGAGGACAAGAAGGACATCGCTGAGTATCTGAAACACTGCGTGGCGGCTGAGCAGAGGAAGGTGGAGGAGCTGGCGGAGCAGCTGCAGAGCCGGGCGCCGGAGGCCGAGCGGGACAGAGAGGCCCTGACGCTGCAGCACAGGCAGCAGCTGCAGCAGCTGCAGGACAGGGCTGACGAGCGCTCGTCAGTGAGCAGGATGCAGGGTGAGTCAGGCCCGGCGTGGACAGGACGCTCACCTGACTGTGAAGGCGTTAATGTGCCTGATGGTCTCTGTTAAACACACTGACTCAGCTCTCGTCTCCTCAGCGGCGATGCTGGAGGAGCAGGAGGAGCAGAGGATGCAGCTGCTGCAGGAGGTGCCCGACACTGAGTCTCTGAAGCAGCAGCTGGTCCGTCAGCAGAGGGAGCACGAGGCCGCCGTCCACGGCCTGATGATGGAGGCAGAGGCAGAGAGAAAACAGTAAACTGACTCTCGCTGGTGTGATTGTTGCTTTAAGATCCTCAGCAGACGGTAAATGTTCATCTTTGTCCTCCAACAACAGGAGGGCCAGAGAGACAGGGAGGACGGTGGAGGGGCGGGCGGAGGGGAGGATCGCACAGCTCGTTGTGGAGGAGAGAGCTGAGCACAGCGAGCAGGTGGAGAAAGTCCAGGTGCTGCTGTGTAGGAACATTCGTCTGCAGAGACAGAAAGACGCCCTGCAGGGCAGAGAGATGGAGCTGTGCCATGACCTGCTGATGCTGAGGGAGGATATCAGCAAGATCACCCAGAGGATCCTCAACCACAAGACAGTAAGCAGACCAATCACAAGAGACATGACTCAGTCAAATGCTCTACCACTGAGCTGGACCCCCCCACGCTCAGCTCACTGTCAACAAGCTGCTGCTATTTTTCCACCTGAGTGTCATATAATCCACAGCTCCAACCGTCCTCTGAGGCAGCTCTAACACATCATCACTCAATCAGCTGTTTCCTCAGTTTGCTCAGAAACAAAAATCAGAACTCCTTCTTCGTCTTTGTTCAGGAGGCGCAGCAGCTGGTGAAGAAGTGCCGGCAGCTGGAGGTGAAGCTGAAAGACTCGAGCGTCAGGGGAGAGTGCAGACTGGCTGAGGAGGACGCTGTCAGGTCAGTGTCGTCTCCTCGTTCTGTCCAATCAGATGTGACGTATGAAATCCCATTTCTGTAGTAATCACAGGTCGAACACTCTGTTTGTACAGACAAGCAGACTACAGAGAAACTAAACATCAGTGATTTGAAGGACGTGTCCCAGGGGGCACCTGGACTCGAACCAGGGACCTCTTGATCTGCAGTCAAATGCTCTGCCTCTGAGCTACACCCCCTCTGGAGGTCTTTATCTGTGCTGTCTTTTCAGACGGAGCATCGCCTCCGTGTCGGAGGAGTGCGGTCGAAAATCAGCCGAGGTGGATCAGCTGGGGGCGGACTTAGAGAAGGAGAGGAGGAGGAGGAGGAAGCTGCAGAGAGACGTGCAGGAGGCGGCCGTCACTCTCACACACATCCTGACGGTGAAACTCCAGGACGGCTGCTGCAGCGTCTCACCGTTTACTGAGACGCTAATGTTGCTGTGGTGCTGTCTGTCTGCAGGACTCAGAGGACACAGCTGAGACTCACAGGATGCAGAGGCTGCTGGAGATCCTGGAGAGCCCCGCCCCCCCAGGAACAAGCCCCGACCCTGCTGAGAGAAGCAGTCCAGGAGAGAAACCTCAGACCTCCAGCCCCAAACTGGACAGGTACTGGAGTCAGTCTCCACTGGACGGTGGGTCAGTGTCTGCTTGGTTTCCCCTCATCCTGTCTGTCCCTCACAGAGCTGAGACCCCGAACACAGAATCCGATCCACTGTTCCTGTTGGTCCGCTACAGGCTGGGCGACCTCGGCCTCGTACCTCGACCCTCGTGGATACGCAAACCAGGGCTCTGCAGCGGGGGCGCTCCGTCCACCAGCTCCCTGCTGCCTCACAGCAGGTTCGTTACCACCGGGACCTTCAGGTGTCAGGAGTCAGAGCAGCTTTAACATCTGTGTCTGTCCCTCAGGAGACCCTGCAGTCAGAGGCCCAGCTCCGCTCACCTGTCTGCTCCTCAGAACACTGATCCAGAGGCAGCAGCCTCCACCTGTGGCTGCTGAACCAAACCACACCCACGTCCTCCATCACACTGCTCTGTGTCACAATAAAGGTTTCAGTCTCTGCCTCTGTTCTCACTGTTGATCTGTTCGTGGAGCTGGAGATAATTACTGATTATTGTATTTGTTCAAAATAAACAGTTGAAAAGTGTCACAGGTTTCTACACTGACAAACACAGAGTTCACAGTGATGGAACCAGATCATCTGCTGCTCCTGTCTGATGAATAACAGAAGTGACTGATGATACAAATGTTCAGGTGTTCAGTCAGTCAGTCAGTCAGTCAGTCAGTCAGTGGTGCTGATGCTGGGAACCAACCCTGAGCTCATGTGGCTGATGCAGTACGTGTGTGTGTGTGTGTGTGTGTTTCTGGTGAAAAGGGAAGTTGGAGCAAACCTGGAATGTCCAGACACACACACACACACACACACACACATGAGGCTGTGATACGTTTGTGTATTACCAGTTTTTCTGTAGCACACACACTTCCTGCCGTACACACATCTGTTTTTAATGAGCTGAGGATCATCAGGGTTTTTTTTATTTCACCTTCAGATCTGACACATTTCACAGCACTCTGTGTGTTACACTACATTTCATTTAAAATTGGGTTTGAATTGAACCTTTTTGGGGATAAAAGCTTGTCGATGGCAGCAGACGGCGCCTGTTCAGGTGCAGTTCACTGCACACAGAGCAGGTTTGACAGAAACAGAATCATGAGGCTGAAAGCAGCAGCAGTTTCCTCCTCTGATCTCTGATCAGCTGCATCAGACTAACTGTTCACTCCCACAGCCTACGTGCCCACGCAGAGAAAGGAATCCTGGGAAACTCAGGAGACAATGTGGACGCTGTGTGTGTGTGTGTGTGTGTTTGTCCCAGACAGATGAATGAAACTGCTCTGAATGAGGTCGATGAACAGAGGAAACCCTCGTCTGTCTGTCCAAACACAGACTAATATCAGCTTTACTCAGGTCGTTCAGCAGGTGATCACTTCATTACATAACAGTTTGTATGTTCAACAGAAACAGGAGAGAAGTGTAGCACAGGTTAAAGGTCAGCTTCAGAGTCTGAGCTCAAAACTGTTTAAAGACTTGACAATTGTGAATCTGTCCTTTAATTGCAGAATGAAGTGAGTAAAGAAGGAGAGGAGTGTAAAAAGACTGAAGTGATTAAGACTGAGCCAAAATTCAAAGAACTAAAATAGTCCACAGTCTGCTGAACAGAGACACACACACACAGAGTGTGTGTTCCCTGGTTTGGTTGGTTGGGTCTCATCCTCTCCTTCTGTCTCATTACACAAGCTGCTGAGAGCAGACACAGCTCTGCTCGTTAACGAAGAGACACACACTCTGTCTCTGTCTTTGCACAGGATGAAACCAGAACCTGAGCTTTTCAGTTTGGGTGTAGCTGCTCTCTGAGACTGGATGGGATTCAATCACAGCTTGTCTCCATGGAAACAGGCTTGTTTAATCGCCCAGTGTGTTGTTAAGGTGTGTCCACGGCTATCGGGCACAAAGCTGCCCGTTAACACACCCACACACTCTCACACTGTGTCATAAAGGATGCACAGGAGATCACACACTGGAAACTGCTGAATCAATCAGCTGTGATAAGACTTCCTCTGATCACTTAACAAAGAAAACAGGAAGTTGTTTCTGATAAGACACTTATGATTTAAACAGTACCAACGTATTTCCATCCACCTCTGACGCTCAGGGGTTCAGGTTCAGATGAAATCTAAACTGAGAAACTGGTCTTCTGTGAACTGGGTGGCATCGTTGAAACAGAGAGGCTGATCAGGTGGTGATCAGGTGGTGATCAGGTGGTGATCAGGAGGTTGATCAGGAAGTGATCAGGGTGCTGCAGGGAGGGTCTGTGTTCACGTCTCACCTGCTGCTCAGATACAGGGACGAATCAATCACAAGTCTCTCCACGGTCACACAGCTCCTGGACACAAGACACAAAAAACCCATATGAGGGACGACAGGTTTTCCTGAATCCACCACGATCCAGAACGTTACAGTTCTGTTGGTGTAGAGTCAGTTAGGCCCAAGACTCCAGACTAAAGACTATATCTTGACTAAATTTAAACCTTTTCTGAATAAAAACTCTCTCTGGTTTATCTCTGGTTCAGTTAAACTGGAACCTGCAGCTGTGTGTTCGACTTTAAACTTACCTTCTTCAGCTCAGGCCCACACAGGAGATTCAGAGGAACACACACCATGCTGCAGGGTTTTCTCAGGAACTGGAGTCATCAGACAGATTTCAGATTTTCACTGACTACTGAGGAAAGAATTCAGAAATACTGAAAGAATAAAGAGGGTTTTATCATTTACAGCGTAGCTGCACTTCAGATGATCTTTAGCTTTCTATGCTCCAGTCTGTGAACGAGGCTCATGTCCACATCTCTCTCCTGTTGATCACTGAGTCAGTCAAACAGTGAACATCATCTGCTGAACAAGTGTAACAGGATGAACCTTCAGTGGTTGGTGCTCTCCAGCTCGTTTCCATAGAAGTGTTATTACTTCAGTCCATGTTGCACCTGAACACTGTCTGTTAATTAATAATAATTAATAATTAAACTCTCTCTGGTGTGAAGTTCTCTGTAATTCTGACAGTTGTTCATCAATCTGCTGTCAGGTCTCTCTCTGTATAAATGTTATTTCTTGATGCTACAGCGCCTCCTGCTGGGTGTTTAAGGTTCAACACAACAAACACACCGGACCAAATCTGCTCTTCTGGCATCACGTGAATCTAAATGATCCTGATCGATCAGGTTTTAAAGAGGAGTCCAGGCTCAGCCACTGTTTGTCTTTGTGTGTGACTGTTGTCACATCATGTGTTGTCTGCAGTGACCTGCTTCATCCTCTGGGAGCTTTGTTTGCATGTAGAGGTCAGTCCTGTGTGTACAGACTGTCAAACCCTCTGAGCCAGGCAGTAAACGCAGCACAGGTCTGTTCTCTACCTGCAGAGGGAGACTCCACTCAACACTTTACATGACGCATTAACTTCTGTTGACGAGTTATTAATCATGCTTAAAAACAAACAAGTTATCAGAAAGAAAATGAGCTTAAATTTGTGGGTCCTTTGTGTTGTTTCCTCTTAAGTTCAATCAGTCAAAATCAGCTGTAAAAAAGATGTTATATCTTACTCTGTGTAAACATCACATACCTCAACTAAAGAGCAGGAACTAAAGAATACAGAATATTTTGTTCCTAAATTTAAGGAAACTCAAATTACCGCCTTAAATGTGCAGAATTAGATCAGTTCAAAACTTTGTAGAATTCAAAACAGAATTTATTCAAGTTTAACATGGTAACAGTGCAAGCTTTGCTAAAACAGTTACATAAAAATATATAAAATCATTTATTTTACATTGCACAGTAAGACAGGTCTGAGCCTTAAAACACACAGGACTCTACATAAAACAGTAAACTTTAAAAAAAGATGCGTTTTTCTTCTTAAATCATCACATGAACATTGGTAACTTGAGAGTTATCATCTTTTAAAATCCATATTTTAAACAGGTGAAGTTTGGGACACAGAGAAGGTCATTTCTGATTTCAGGTTGAATTTCATTTGCAAGTCAAAGTGCTTTTGGAAAAGTTTTGTTTGTTGGCAGCTGCACCATCTTCAGAGGAGAACGATCTTTTTGATGCTAAATTTGCCTCTGACCTCCTGATCGGTCAGTTCAAACATGACTGTTTCTTCAGCTGGACCTGACACAGGTCCCTGTGTGCAGCAGGACTGTCCCGTGACTCAGCATCCTGCAGATGAGCTGGGAGGCCGAGAGCGCCTCACATTCAGACTTTAAGAGTTTAATTCAGGCACTTAACAGACGACTTATGCTTCCAAACACAGACAGTCTGGAGCTTCGTCACCTCACGACAGAAACTCAACCTCTGAGGTCGTGTTGGTTTTCAGGTCGGTCACATTTCTGCCTCCACACCAGCACAACA
>BRZM01000134.1:114386-136750 GCA_033238685.1 Lates japonicus
CAGCATGTCTTTACAAAATGACTCTCCTCACCTCTCCTTTTCTGGAAAGACTCCACCATAAACAAACATCCACCTGTACTGGGGTGGAGGCAGAAACCTGAGAGACATCCCTGAATAAAAACCACCAGGAGCTTAGAGGGAAACGTCTTTTTGTCATTTAGTGAACTAGTCCTTTACAGTCTGCAGCTGTATCAGAGTTTCTATAAAACGTGTTGGACTCTGCGTCACGCTCCGACTGTGGCTCAGCTCATTTACATGGCTCCCGTTTCCAGCATTTGGTTAAGAGCTGAGCTGCAGCTCCAGCAAGAAACAACAGTCACTTTCAATGGCAGGGAATAAATATACACACACACACACACACACACACACACACACACACACACACACACACACACACACACACACCATTCAGAGGGTTTAAAGTGTAGGAAGCTGCCAGAGCAAGTTTGAACAGGAGGAGGTGAAGAGGAAGGTGCCACCTGCTGACGGGTTTCTATCATGTCATGTTTAAAGTGAGGCGTTCACAGGTCTTACTTTAGGTGTGAAATGACAGTAACATCATGTTTTAATGTCCCAAAGTGAAAGAGGATGAATGTAGTTTAATGTTCTCTGCAGCTGGACTGAAGCCACAGAGACTTTGACCTCTCCTCTTCTATCACATCATCATTTATCTTCACCGCTATCAAACGACCTCCACGTCAGCCAGCTTCTATTACCTGACGGCCACTTTGTATCCTGAGCAATAAGACTCATGGGACGTGGTGTTTGTGTTCCAGACTTGAGGTGAATAACTGAAGCTTGTGGCAGATGTTTAGCTGCTGTGAGGCAGATTAAATCACTGCGTCAGTTTTCAAGACAGACCTCCCACCTCTGCTGTTACCTGTCCGCCATTTTGGCACAGAGAGGCAGATAAAAGTCCACCATTTCTCAATCTACCTGATCCGTTTCCTCCTCAGCTGTAACATGATTCTCAGTTTAGACCTTGATATTGAGGAGAGTCTGTATTTTCAGACATGTGAATGATTATTTGAAACCTTTGGCACGAGTTAAATGTGGTGAAGCAGATTAAAGTCCACTGCTCCTCAGTGTCTGAGCTCAGGTGTTGGTTGGTGTTGATCAGATCCTGCTCCCTGGGTCTTGGCTCTGGATGTCACCAGCAAGTTAAGAGCTGCTTGTTGCACAACAGCCTGAACGATGCTTTTTACTGCACATCTGGATGTGTTTTCATCTTTAAACCGCAGCAGTGAAACACATGTTGCTCATTAACTGGATTCAAACATTGAACTCCTTTGGGACGGTGGAATTTTACTGTTCGATGCCTCTGTTTTTCCAATCAGAGAAATAAAAGCAGATTTTGCAGGAGGAAGACAGGAAGTGATGTAATGTGATGTCACTCACGGTGAGGACGAACCTTTGTTGACGGTGAAGAGGAAGATGATGATGCCGGTCAGCAGCACCATCATCATCACCACAGAGGTCAGGAGGAAGGCTCGGCACGCCGGCCGGCCCGTCAGTCTGAACAGGGCGCCGCCCACACCCCCCCGCCTCGCCGCCACCCCCGACAGGCGGGCTGGGAAGCCCCACATCCAGAGAGCGGTTCACTGACCTCAGAGACGTCAGTGACCTCTGACCCCAGCGCCGATGACTTTCAGCTGACCTTAATGAGAAACAGAAAGTTACTGGTCACATGAGCAGTTTCTTATTTTCCATGATGATAAAATGTGTTTCTGGCAGAAATGAAATCTGAGAAAGGAAACCTGACATTCCAAGATTCTTTTCTGTCCAGATACTGATCTGCTCGTGGACCTTGATCAATAACTGATAACTGATATGGTATTATTCCATCAAATCTGGCAACAAAACAATAAATAAAACTCCAATAAACCAGACTTTTGGCCTCCTGTTGAAACCAGCCTCCAAATCAGATAATATTTATTTCGGTGTAATGATCAAACAGCTCCTACAAGTCGGAGCCACCCTGATTTAAACTCTGAGCTGTTGCTGCGTCCTCAGAGTCACTGAGCCTCCTCATATTTGGAACAAAGCTCACAACACCTCAGCTCAGTGCAGAAACATCTGGACAAAGTGTCAGCTACTCAAAAAAAACAGCTTTAGGATTTTAATGAACTCCTCTCGTCCCAATAATCAGATGTTTCGGTTTCACCCCCTTTCTTAAAAGACGGAGTAGTATTTGACAGTAGAGGCCCTTCATTTCCTAAACATCAGAGTAGTTGTTATTCAGGTCCACAGGAGAGAACACTGTGAATCATTATTATTTTATGGTTGATAAGGTTTTACAGCTACAGAAACATCAGTTACATTTCTACTTCAGGTTTGAAATGATGCAAAACAACTCATTCTTCATCAGTGTGACTTGTGAGTGGAAAATGAAGGAACCACAAAGCATTATAATCATGTTTCTGTTCAGATTCTCACAGTCTGACCTTTTGACCTCCAGCTTCCCTTTATTGCGCAGGAAGCGGATGCTGTAGACCCTCTGCATGGCGGCCGGCAGGTAGGACAGCACGTCCGGGTCTGTGGTGAGCTTGGGGAGGCCAAGGGTGGGCAGGGGCGTGAGGCTGCGGCACAGCGGGCACTGGATGGCGCTGGGCTCGGGCGACTTGACGTTGATGCGCGCCAGGCACTCCAGGCAGAACGTGTGCTTGCAGTGAAGCATCTTGGGACAGCGGAAGACGTTGTTGAACTGGCTGAAGCAGATGGAGCACTCCAGGTCCGGACAGGAGTCCTCGGAGCACTGCAACGGGAGGGGGGACGGGCGGAGGTCTGGGGACGGGATGATGACGGAGACCTGGCTGGACGGGGGGGTGGCGGGGGCAGGGTAAGGGTTTAGTGCAGGGATGGAAGCTGGAGATGGAGTCTGTGCTTGGGGCAGGACTGGAGGCATGGATCTGAGGCCAGAGCCTGGGAGCGCCAAGGCGGAGCGGTCCGAGTGCGGTGACTGGACCAGGTTTTGACCTCCATCCCGGTCTGACGAGGCCTGATAGGGAGGAGAGTTATGACTCAGAACCATCAGGGAGCTGTGACCTGTCTGTATGACTGCCGGGAGAGGTGGATTATGGGAATTATCGTAGGGACCTGGGGCTGAATACGGAGGTGGATCAGTGACATCACGGGGGCGAGAGTTCAGGTTTCTGTCTCCATAGGGATTCATGGCTGGTGGAGGAGTGGTTTGGAGAAAGATGGAGGATGTTGAGTCTTCAGCCGTCAGCAGAGACAGGAAGCATCAGACACGAGGAGGAGGAGGAATGATGAAGACGCTCCTCATCAAAACTCAGTCTGTAGATGGAAAGATATTAAATCAGTCCACTGCAGGATTAAATCTACCTACAGAGTTTATGAAAACTAAACAGGCCAAATGTGTGTGAACACATCAGTTCAAATAAACTTTATGCTTCAGCTTTGCATCAAAACTTTGTGTTTGTCTCTTTTCTGTTTCAACACGACAAGAATTAAATAAGTAAATAGTTTTAAAACAGATTAAACCACCCAACAGAACATATAAAGAAATGTTTAGTCAACTGGCAACTATAAATATAATCCTCTAAGTCAGGTTTTATCTACATATAGCAGATATTTATTGGTTGCTGTTTTTCAAATCTGACAAATTTCTGCTTTTCCTTTGAATATTTTTAAGAATTTACAAACAGTCAGTTGATTAATCAAGAAAATAATCAGATGATTATGCATGATATACATACATACTTTTACTGAAGTATCATTTCACAATGCAGGACTTTTATGTGAAATATGTACTTGTTGATGCACAGTTAATGAACTTGGTGCTGGAGTTCAGTTATCACAGTGTGTCCACATACAATACTGCTCTCTGTATTACATCGTCCAGGTGGCTCCATCTGGACTCAGTTCAGGTTTATATCGGAGATAGATAAGTCTCTATAGATCCAGAACAAACTGTAGAATAACCATCACTTTACTTTAGGTATTACAACATTTCATATCACACAAGTTCCACCATAAACCTCTGACTCTGCCTGAAATTCATCTTAAATTCTGGCTCTCAAACTCACCAAACAACTTAGCAGACTGACTTCTGAGACTATAGAAAAACAATCCAAGACATCTGGAACATTTGTACCTTTATGTCTGAACAGAGAGACAGAGACAGAGACCTACCTCCACAGTGATGGAGACCTGCAGTCAGCTCTAACACATCCCACTCTGTGCTCAGGATCACTTTTCCTCTAGTTTGCATAAGTTTAGTTGAAACTGAGCAGGTCTGTGTCTGAATGAGGATCACTGTACCACACAACTGGATTCATATTCAGGTCTAGCGGGCGTCAACAGAACAGACATTTGCATTGTCGTCGTATTTACAAAGGGAAATAACATGCAAAACAAGATGGCCTCCCGACTCTGACGGTGGAGCACAGAGCAGGAATCACCTCCTGACATCAACCACATCATCTGTACTGTGACCTTTATCTCAGCCGCTCTGTTTGTGTTTGAGCTGTTGACGTTTCCTGTTATGTTGTTGTTTTGTTGTGGACACAGAGACAGACGTCAGGTTTAATAGGTCTCCACAAATACACTCTGTGTGCTGTTTCTAATTCAAAGAATAAAACAGAAGGTCACTTTTCAAGCTAAATGCTAAAGCGTTTCTGTCTGGAGCTTTTCAAAAACAGAGAATTTTCTGCTTTTCCTGGTCTTACATCGTAGATTAAGTGAATATTTGGGGGTTTGTACTGTTGGTTGGACAAAACAAAGCAACTGAAGGCATCACTTTGGAACCTCAGAACATTTTTTATTGGTTAAAAGGTTTGAATTTGACAGGTGTGTGGAGTTCATTGGTTGAACACTGGACCTAGTGTTCTGCCAAAATGTTGCATGCAACAGCTGAGACTCTGGGTGATATGATTACTGATATCCCAATTAAAGACACATGCAATTCCATTTAGTTTAGTCTTTTTTCCCTGTGATAAGAGCATAGACAGCACACCTGGAGATTTCACTGCTACCTCAGGTAACTCCTCAAACACCAGGTACCACAGATGGTCTTAATATTGTGTTTTACAGAGCAACATCACTGACAGATCAGCTGACCTCCTGTCAGTTCCGGCTACCTCTTCATTATATTGGAGAAGTTGATCATTAAAAGGGAAAAACAAACAGACCAATTATATAAACTGTTCAGTGACAAGTTTAACCCTTGAATTACAAATGAAGTGTCATTTATCCTGAGCTACAAGCCACACACTAAAGCCTCTTACACAGAAATGTTGTGACTTCTTGTCTTATTTAGTTTCATTAAAAATGCTGTGACTGATTAACAATAAAGGCTAAAAACGGTTAATACAAATAAGCCTGTGATATAAACAACTTGAAGCAGGGACAGTTGAATTGCAGAGGAAAACAACTGTAAAAGAATCGGGGGGGGGGAATAGTTCTCGCGCGGAGAAACCAAACTCCATACAACACCATGGAAATTTACATTTTTTATCGTCATTAGGAAAATAGCACGTTACAACAGGTCTGAAAAATAATCTGAACGAGATCAGTATGGACAGCCTCGCAATTCGGCACACATGCAACACCAAAAATACACTTTAAAAAAAAAATCTGTCAATGATTCCAACTGTTTCTTGATCCTCAATGAATGGCGGATGCAAGACAGGAACCAGCTGCAGTGTAAACCTCTACAATAAAACACCACTTCCTCGACGTTAAGCGTTGTATTGAACAGTAAACTAGCCATGCCGAATTTGACTGAAGACCCTCTTGATATGTAGAACATCTGAAATAAGCTGCTGACTACGAGCGTGTCTGTGAAACTAAACAGGAAATGTAAAATTATCATGTTTGTGAATGGAGTTTGGCGCGCAAACAGAACACGCTGCTCTTACCATTTAAACCCACCGCTGGTTGAAGTCTGTCTGGCCCCACACTGCACCATCATCAGGTCTGTTCACACACAGACTCACCTGGAGTTTAACTGCCTGAGTTTGGTGTTTGTCTTTCAGCTTTAAACTTCTCTCTTTGTTTTGCGGTAATGATTCGACATTTGAATGACTGAATTAAAATGAGGAAACGGGTTAGTCAAATCACCTGTGGGCCTCACACTCTCCTGGCTGTGTTCAGGTAACACACCTGAAGGAGGTGACGCTGATTAATGGAGAGTCGAAGAAGGAGGTCGCCATTTTACTACAAGAGACTTCCAACAATGAAGCTACGCACCTGGTAATTAGCTCGAACGCTTTAATTGACATTGTGTTCTTCGTCCTATTTCTTACTTAAATGTGTTATTTTAACGTATTTCGTGGTTAATGAAATACCCATTTTTTCAACTGTTTACAAACGGAAAACAACTCGCCTAATGTGTAGGGGCTACTCCAAATATGTAAACTTCCATTTCTAAGATAAGTAACTTAGCAGTTAGCCTAGCTAGTTAACTAGCAGTTGATGCTAACAGCTACACACGATAACCTCAAATGGAGAAGAGGCCTCGGAAAACCTAATGTCCAGCTGAGTCATAAATCAGTAAGTCACTTTGTGGCCATAATGCAATACTCTTACTGACTTTCCTGTTGATTGTTTTTTGTCTTTTTGTTTGCTTTTGTACCGCACAGTATCCACAAAAAGGGGAACTTAAAAACTATATTTCGCTCTTCTTTTCATGTAGTTTCAGGTGATCTCTGGTGAGATTTTATACTGCAGATATTACAGTGCTATTTTCCACAGTAAGCACACACTTTATAGTTTAGAGAAAAAAAACCTTATCTGTGTTCACTGCTGGATAAACAGTGTAATAATGCTGCAGTTTCTAAATGACCTGAAACATGTATTTTCCACTACTGCAGTGAATTTTGAATTTCTTGTGATTTATCAGCACACATACATAGTCAATGTGAGATATGCCAATAGAGTATATCAGTTGTTTCTTGCATAGGTAGACAGGGTCAAGCAACTCACTCTTCAAGGTTGCACCAACATATAGGAATGATGTGTCAGTGAAATCAATAGGGAAAAATAAATGAACAACCCGTCTATCATTTTATGCATTAAACAACGATATTTACTGTTTAAAAATAAGGCACAGTACTGTTGCATTAAACAAATCCAGATCAATTCATCATGTTGAACCAAGTCTTTGTCACCTTTTATTCAGAGCCTGTGCACTGTTCAGCAGATGGAGCGCAGATGACACATGGGACGGCAGGTACAACACTGAACCATGGTCAGCTGATTTAAAACAGCAGCAGGTAGAGTGTCTGATGTGTGTTGATAACAACATCAAAAACATGTTAAAGCACTGTTTTCTGTCTGCTGAATGCAAAGTATGCAACTATCAATCATGGCAAACATCACATCATTTTTGGTTGTAAATAAAGAGTTGTAAGCGACATGACCTTTTTATATTTGGAATCATGACAAGCCATATAAATACAGAAACCGCGGTATAACATGAATGTGGCATACGGGTCTGTGAAGTTTAAAGGGAAATATGACTGGGTTGGGGATTTTGAACAGTCTCTGACTCAGTCTCAGACTCTCTGCGCTTCAGTGGTTGTTTCTTGTCATGTGGTTGCCTTTTTGAAAATGGTGGCAGACAATTCCTCTGATATCTTTACAAAATAAGAGCCAAAGCATCAAGGAGGACAAAATTTAAGAGAGACAAGAAGAACAACATTTGGTGTCCTCAGACGATCACAACCATCTCCTCAATATGACCACAACAAATTAAGGCCTGCCCGTCATTTATGAGGTGAGTGGTTGTAGCTGTAGTCATCTGGCTACTTGGCTACTTTTTTCCCCATGATAATGCAACTACACAATAAGGGCTATTTTTGTGAAGCTATAGTGATCACAGATCACATAAAATTAATTTCCCTGAGGGAGTCATCCCAAAGGGATCAATGAAGTCAAGTCTAAGTCTAAAAGAACACCTTACTCTGTGTGTTGGAAGCTTGCCAAACACACTTTTGGTAATTTTGTGGCCAGGCTTGCTAAGATAAAAATAATGAATTATCAAACATTATAGCTGAGCATGTTGCTGCAGGCACTAACACTGCTAATGTGATTTAAAAGGAAATAAGAATGTAAAGAATATAGAGTAATGAGCAGTGCGTCTATCAGGCCTTTCAGTGCAGAGTATAACTTGGCATGTTAAAGATTAACTCAGCTGACTGATTTCATGTCTGTCCTGCCCACCTTGCTGAAAAAAATTCTTACTTCATCTTTTATACTTGGCTAGAAATTGGCGATATGTGACCAGGTAAGTAGAACCAACTGAAACTTCTATCCAAATATATAAACAAGTCATTTACAAGTGAATATATTATTAAACTGAAAACCTGTCGTCTATAATCCTCAAGTGTGTTTCAGCTGTTGAGACCAGGAGATAAGGAGTGACTACACAAATTAATCTGAGGAGAACACACCACAGGTTCACAGTAACCTTGAATTAAAAAGATGGCAGACAGACAACCCAAGATATCAACAAGCGTCGCCACAAGTAAGTAACATCATGTTCAGGTTAGCTTTTTAGAAATTAATGAGTAAATAAATCACATTTATAGAAAAAATATGGAATGAGATTCAATAAATAATAAAAGAATTCAGCTTCGTCATAGGTCTTTGTCTCAAGCAATGGTACATTTAATGCTCATTGACCTGAGGCAGTGGCTAGAGGTAAAGAGGGAGAGTCTGAAGTTAACAGATGAAGAGGTGATCCTTAGATCAGAACATTATAACCTAGTTATACAGTTTTCAAGTTCTCAAAGAGATAGGACACAAATGTTAAAATGAAAATATCTCTCTCAGCTGCATTTAATGTGAACTGAAATCTTTTTTCCTTTCCAGTCAGACGAGCGAACATCAATGCATGAATTTATTTTTTACAACATTTCTCAGCTCAAAAATACAGTCTTATCAGAATCAGTCTATGTTGGAATAATAATAATGAGACAAAGACATTTATCTTCTTATTAATGAAAATGAATTCATCAAACCAACTTGACGATATAATGGTCATGTTTAGATTTTTTTGTCAATTGTGAAGATATTATCCAAGAATTAAAAAATTGAGAAATCCAGTTAAACTAAAGCTTTGTCTGATCTGCTGATGTGGATAAAGTGGTTAATCCTGTTATCAGTGTATCAATCAGTCCATAAAGATGAATCACTCTACAGTCTGTAGTGCAGACTAAAGGTTAACAAGGAAGACAATCCTTACAGCAGTAATGAAAAGATTACAAGCCCTGCCAATATTTACCACGTCTGCAGGGCAGCTTGTTTTGAACACATTCACTTTTCAGCAAAATCAGCTTCATTCACATGAGTGGTTATGTACAAACGTTGCGTTGGTATATACTGTATACTGGGCGATGAACATTCAGTTATTGCCATCTAACTGTTCAGTAGCCTCTAATATCAGATCGAGAAACTTTGGGAAATGGATGAAGTGATGAAGTGAAGTGGCCTTTTTAAAGGAGAAAATAAATACACAGTCACAGGGAATGATTGAATTTTTCTGCACGGATCAGCAACAACATTAAAGCCAGTTACTGGTTTTAATGCTGTGGCAGATCAGTGTATTTATCAATACATGTGGCTCCTGTTACATGTTGATGCAGGTTTGTGTGCAGATGTTTACAGATGTATTCAGTGTTTGCTCATTGGTGCAGTACATATGCACTGTATATACTGGACCAGCTCTTCCTACTATTTAAAGGTTTTTCTCTACGGTTGTAAATAAATGTTTGATTCTGTTTTCAAACCTCTCTCTGAAAATCTTATGTTTAAAGTTTCTGATTTGGTCAAAGTTATACTTTTATCAGTCTTAGATTAGTAAATAAATCGTTGCTCCAGAATCCAGAGTATGAAGTCCAGAGTAAAGATGAATTAGAGAGGTAAGCTCTTAATGAATTGAACACTTACAATTGAACAACTTATAAAGATAACTCTAAAATGTGTGCAGTAATTTTAAATAAATGAGGGGGCATAACATGCTATTAGATCTATGCATGTAAAACAGGTGTAACAATATAGCTTCTATTTGAACCTAATGATGGCTGTTGTGGTGCAGTTTTAATGTTAAAATTGAATGTTAAAATTTTTGATTATGGTTGTGTTATGTACTGGACAAAAATCAGGGTTGATTTCATTTGTATTTCTACTTGACAGTTGTAATTTCAGCAACACAATAGTAAAATGCTGAAGACAAACTATCTGACTGACCACTGTGCAAAATTCTGACCCCCTTTCATCTATGCTTCTCACTGAGCTCTGTCTGGTCATGGTCACATTTTGCTTGCATTGTGGCAGAAATAACAACAAAAACAACAGGTATGCAATGAGGTGAACCAGTTTTTTGTTCTGCCTTGCACAACACCGTATAAATTGTTGGAGAGAATCCACTCAGTACACAATATTTGCTGAGGAGCAAGCTACTTACTAGCTTGCAAGCACTGACATACCCATAGTGACAAGTGACAAGTGGAGACGGTGGTGATGTGCGATTTGTTCACTTCAGCAGATCCTCACTGTAAATGTAACACACCACCTCTACCTCCCACTTTTCTGGTACTCCACCAAATGAATTTTGCCTTCATTTGCATAAAGTTACTTTTTTTTTTTTTTTTACTTTCTTTCACTGACTTTGACTGATTTGTAGGCAAATACCATGTCACCTGGAATTTTCATTTACAATAATGAAGCAAAGCCAGCAAAACAGATGACATAATCTGCTGCCACAGTCAACACGCTGCAATCAAACTGCAACAGCAATGTAACCTCATGCAAAAGTGTGTGTGTGTGTATATACAAAGAAAAATAAAAGACGACTCCATCAGAATAGAACAGGAGGAAAAAAAGAGAAAAGAATTAGAGAAAAGCTACAAACAGAAACTTGAGGAACAGAAACAGAAATATGAAGAGGAGGCCAGAAATCAAGCTGAAGAACTCAATGAGTTCAGAGAGAAATACACCAAGGACTTTGAAGCTCTGATAGAAAAGTATGATGAGGAGCTAATGGAGCTGAGGCAAACATATGAGCAATTAATGCACGAGAAACAGGAACACAAACATGAGTACACTCTCTTGCACAAGCTCTCCAGCCACAAAGAAGAAAGTCTGAAAGAAGAACTGAAGGAACTGCAGGAAAAGCATGAAGAAGAAATGAACAAATTAAGAAAGAAATACAAAAACAAGTGCATTACTCCTGATCATGCTTCACAAGGTTGTAATAGAAACATGTCTCCAGCCCGATGAAGTCCCTACTATAAATAATATATATAATAATAATATAACCAACACCAAGTATGAGATGATATTCAAGTACTGACTGCAAAAGACAGGTGAGTGTCAAGTCAGAGTTAAAAACACGAGCAGGACTGTTTCAGTGTCTGTCTCTTCATGTGATCCCAGACTGACTCCATGATGTTGAGATCAGGACTCTGTGGGGGTCAGAATTTAGTTCTCTCTGACTCTGGCTGTGTGTTTGGGTTTGTTGTCCAGCAGCAGATGTGTAGTAGATAAAAATCTACACATCTAAAGTGCCCAAAACTTTTGCAGTGATTTTTTTAAGCAGTTTGTTTTTGTAGTATTAAAACTTAAAGATGTCAGTGGTCTGCTGTACTGATTAACTGTCCTTTGTATCCTGCTCTGCTACCATCGCATGCTGATATATATCATATATGTGTCTGTAGTCTACATAGAGTAATATACAGTTTTATGTTGATGATACTATTTTGTACTGTAATGTGGATGCTGTACATTCTGCTGCATTGCTGATTTATATTTGTACTCAATAACCATAAATTGTTAACGCAGACAAAACTCTCTTCTTGTTTTTCACTAGAACCAGAAATATTGATAATGATAATCTCATCATCTGTGCTTAAAGTCATACAAATATTGAAGGCGTCACAGAGTACAAATATGAGACATTAATTTTTGAATAACATAGTGATTACACATTACTGAGAGTTTCTGCTATAGGAATAAAACATGTTTTCAGAGGGACACGTACTGAGGCAACTTTTTTTAAAAATCAGTCTTGGACTATTGTGACATTTTATACCAGCATGCTTCAGCTGTGTCCTTGGACCCTGTTTATCACTGCACTAAGATTTATTGTCAGTAATAATTGTATTACTCATCACTGTGAGCTGTATGGTAAAGATAAACACTAGATTTTATTTCTTTATGTAAGGCCTGTATTGGGTTTTTTATCCTCTTTATATTATTGTGTCGCTCTCTTTTATTGAAGGCTCTTATTGAACACACTCAAATGATTGAAGTACGTTGCAAGCGTTTTTACTGAGCTTGGAGAATCCTGTTTTTCTCATTGCGCATGTGTAACCTGGAATAGTGTGTAGATGAATCTAAAGTAGACCTAATCTTTAATTTAATCTTATTTCATTTTCAGCTGTTCTTGTTTTCTTGTTCTTGTTTGATCACTTTATTTACTCTTTGTTTTGATATTTGACTAATTTGGCATTTTGCCATTTTTATCCACATTTCTTTGATCTTACTCAGCTATATTGTAAATGGGTAGAATGAGATGTCTACCTCAATGAATTCCTGAGTTAAAATAAAAAACCAAATAACAACATGATGAGTTTCACGATCAGACGTGTTGATGACTGTTGGTCTGTGTTATATCTGAGCTGTTTCTATTATTGTGTCCACCCTCTGAATAGTCCCAGTCAGCATGTTAGAGTGAATGGATGGTTAAAGTGAGGAGAGATCCACTAAGATCCACTGCTCCTCTGCTGTGTGTTTACACTGTTGTGTCCAGCAGGTGGAGCTCTAACATCAACTACTGAGGTGAAGTCTGTTCACAGCTTCTACTGCACATCTGTCTGGACTCTACTCTGTCATTTACTGTGTCTGTCTCTTTCTCTGTAAGTGTCTCTTCTCTGATAATGATGATGCTCCCAGTCACTACTTTAACACAAATCCATTAAAATTAATTGGAACTTTTCTCTGTTTTTTTGTAATTTGTATTATTTTGAATCTTGAGTGTGTCTGTGTTGTTGATCCAGCTGTGGTAACACCTGTCACTGTCTGTAAAAGCCAACTGTGCTGTGGATAAAGGAGCTGACCGGTCAACAGAGAAAGAGAAGCAGCTCACAGCTCACAGCAGCTCTGTCTCTGCTTTAACATACCTGCTGTATTAACGTGTGCTCTGCTGTTTGGAACAGATATCTGGAGGAAACATCTTCAACATGGCTGACCACACGACCTGCCATCGTGTCAGTATCAGAGAGGTGGTGTTTTATTTTGCTGTAGCTCTTTTTTTAAATGTAAAGGGGAGGGTCTGTGTTTTCATGAAGTGAAATACAAGATTCAACCCCCCCTCCCCCCATAACATTCCACACTGCCCTCTCCGCCTTGTGACGCTGCAGGAAGTCCAGGGTGGGTGATCTCCACCTAAACCAGACAAAGACACAGACTAACTCATGGTGTTGTGTTGAGATTAGGAGGTTGATTCACGCTGTCAGCTGAGAACACATCGATCATCCTCCTGTCCGTTGACTGCTCAGGTCAGATTCTGTTTGTCATTATCACAGTAACTTCACTAACTGAGCTGCACTGCTGTAATGTATGGTCTGTGCAGTCTGTCTGTTCTGGTCGGGTCAGTGGGATTTATGTGTTTCATCTTTAAAGTCTCAGTAAAGTTCAGAGTTACTGTGAGTAAAGTTTACTTTCATATTCAGGCCTCAGAGAGCTGTGGATCATTCCAGGCGGGTCGGTCCTGTCATGATATCTGATCCCAGCTGCTGCTTTTTATAGCCCATATTATACATACTGTGTACTGAGCTCTGATTGGAACACATCATCGCTTTTACAGAAGGAAACGTGTTTGAGCTTATTCATGATTTATATTAATTTTTATTTCACGTTATTTACACCCTGCATAAACTGAAATATGGAGGATGAGGCTCCTGAAACTGACCGGAGAGAAGACGTCTCAGTCTGTTGGTGCTGTACAGTGGTGTTAGACAGCAGAGCCTCTTCTCTCACAAATGGTCTTTGGTTTAGTACGGAAAGACAAACAGACCAGCTTCATTTTAGATCTCAGCCCTGCTAGGGACTGTCTCATCACTGCATGGAGACAGTCCAGGATGGATCCACAGAAGGAAGCAGCTCTTTGATGGAGGTGGGGAATCAGTTAATCAGTTCATCCTTGCAGTCTTGTCTCTTGTAAGGCTTGTTTAACTCTTCTTTGCCTCATCTAGCGCAGTATGTTTTGTTTTTTTACCAGAGAAAGGACTGCAAGGATGAAGACTGAGTAGTTATTTTGGCAAATGTGCGTCAGGTTAATTTCCTCACCTGCACTGAAGAGCACACAGCTGCTTCCCTGAGCTTTTCTGTGACAGTCAGAGTCTCATCTGCTACATGGAGACAGTCCCAGACAGGGCTACACTGGTCCTGTCAAACACATTGTTACTTGCATTACAAGCTTTGGTATGTGTGAGGTAAGACAAGTTAACATTTTACACACTCTCTGTAGGTTCTCAACCCCAGCTATTGGTCTCCAGTTGATTTAGTCTCTGATGTTTCCAGCAGAGAGACGTCATGGAGACAGTAGCAACAGGTGAGTCACAGTCAAGGCTGTGTTGGGTTCCTTATTAGAACCATCATTATTATAGTAGGCGACCTCTGACAGAAGCAAAGGGTAGATGGATGAGTAAACAGAGAATAGGAAAAAGGAAAACTTGATGAACTTGTACTTGATATGTCTGTCACGATTAAACCAACCAACCAGTCTTCATGAACCTGAGTCACAGCACCAGGAACATTCACTAAGTATGTTGTGAAGCAGCAGAAAAGACGACGTGAACGAATCAATGTTCTGTATCTTCACAGTGACAGATTATCAGCAACCTCTGAAGCGCAGAAGCAGCTTTGGATTCTTTCCTCCTGACTGTGAGTTCAACTGAGCTGTGTTTTATCTGTATGTTAACATCTAGAATGAGAGTATTTTGTGGATGATGGGTACAAACTAATGTTTTATTTCATTTGAATATTGCAAATTCACTGTTGACTTTACACATTTCAAAATCTATCTAAGAAGGTGTTTCTGATTCAGTGTTTTTCTTCTCAGTGTCAGAGCTGAGGGTTGTTCTGCTGGGGAACAGCTGGTCTCTGAGGAGTTCAGTGGGGAACTTCATACTGAGAGAGACTGAGTTCAACACAGAGGAAGAAGCAGACTGCTGTCAGAGAGTCAGAGGACAGGTGGAGGAGAAAGAAATAGTTCTCATCAACACCCCAG
The DNA here is from genome assembly GCA_033238685.1 of Lates japonicus. Classification (NCBI taxonomy): domain Eukaryota; kingdom Metazoa; phylum Chordata; class Actinopteri; family Centropomidae; genus Lates; species Lates japonicus. The sequence goes on from BRZM01000134.1 coordinate 129,646, forward strand.
ATCTGCTGCTTCCTGACATCTCTGAACACAAACTGACAGAACATGTAGAAACCTGTGTGAGACTCTGTGATCCTGGACCTCATGTGTTCCTGCTGGTTCTACAGCCTGAAGACTTCACTGAGGAACAGAAGGAGAGGCTCTGCAGAGTCCTTCAACTCTTCAGTGATCAATCATTTGATCATTCACTGGTTCTGATATCAACACCCAGAGAGGAGAGGACAGGTTCTATGGAAAAACATGAACCAGATCAGACCTTAAAAGACATGATGAGAACATGTAGATACAGATACCTGAAGCAGGAGAACCTGGAACGTCCAGAGCTGTTAACACGGTTGGGTCAAACTGTAAAAGAGAACAATGGAGATCATGTGAGCTGTGATGTGTTTAAGGATCCAGCAGCAGGTTCAACTCATGATTGGGAAACACTGAAGCAGGAAGGAGGAGTTGGTTTTAAAGTGGATCCTACAAAAGCTGTTGGTAAGTGCAGGAGAGTCTTTTCTAATCACTGCAGATGACTGTAGAATCACACTGTTCACTTGACATTACTGTGTCTTTTACAGAGGTGAAAGCTCCCAGTGAATATACACCGTCTCACCAGTGTAAGTAAATCACATCATCAATATCCAGCTAAATACATTAGCAACATATAACATAACATCAGTCAGAAATTTGGCAGAAACCACAGATTTTTACTCTAAAAGAAAAGTAAAACAGTTTGTGGAATCAGTAATGTTGCTGACTGAAAAGAACCCATAATGAGCAAACTACAAAACTTATAGTCGTGTTAATTTAAAGGAACTACTTGCAAATTTTGCTATAGCTACATAGACGACATTAGCATTAACAGCTGTTTACTTACTAGTCTTGCCAACACCCTCAGTCGTCTCTGTATTTACAGTACAAGAGGTTATATCAGGCCCTCCGAGTAGAACTACTTCTTCGCGGCAGGCAGGAGGTTATAGTGACATGCTCATCCGAAAGTGCTAACTTTCAGTAGGAAGAAAGAAGTGATAGAACTAGAAGCAAAACAAACAACAGGTTGATACTAAACTCACTACATTTCCTCTAGATGGATAAGTAAACAGTTGTTAATGCTAACATTGGCTATTTAGCATTAGCAAAAACTCGCACATAGCACCTTTAAGACACTGAAACATGGAGAAGATTCGTATACTGTATTTAAATGTGGAAGGCACATGGAGTTTAACACAATATTTTGTTATTTCACAGCAGGTGGACTCAGGATCGTGATAACTGGAAAAAGAGAGGACAAAAAGAAAACACTATGCAAATTCATCATTGCCAGCAAACAGTTTAAATTGTTAAAAGTCAAGGCAGACAGGCAGTGTGAGGTCGCCTGTGGAGAGTGGAGAGGGAAACCATTAACAGTAGTGAAAACTCCAGACATCTTCAGTCTGTCTGTGGAGACAGTGATGGAAGAGATGAAGAGCTGTGTGAGTCTTTGTCGTCCTGGACCAAATGTTCTGCTGCTGTTAGTGAAACCTTCTGATTTCACTGAGGAGAACAGAAAAACACTGAAGTTCATCCTGAGTTTGTTTGATCAAGATGCTTTTAGATACTCAATGGTCGTCACAACAAACAAGAAGAGTGGAACACATTCAACTGTGAATCAACTGATTAAAGACTGTGGAGGAAGAAACTACAACATGTCTGACAGTGACCACAGTCAGTTAATGCAGAAGATTGAGAACATTGTGCATAAAAACAAAGGAACCTTCCTCACCTTCACTGAAGAGACCATAAGACCAAAGTCTGAACACATCAAACCATCTTTAAACCTGGTTCTGTGTGGGAGGAGAGGAGCAGGGAAGACTTCAGCAGCCAAGGCCATTTTAGGTCAGACAGAGCTTCATTCAGTCTCCACCTCATCAGAGTGTGTTAAACATCAGGGAGAGGTGTGTGGACGTTGGGTTTCCCTGGTGGAGCTGCCTGCCTTGTATGGAAAACCTCAGGAGGCAGTGATGGAGGAATCATTCAGGTGTATCTCCCTCTGTGATCCTGAGGGCGTCCATGCCTTCATCCTGGTCCTACCTGTGGGTCCCCTCACTGATGAAGACAAGGGAGAGTTAGAGACCATCCAGAACACATTCAGCTCTCCAGTCAATGACTTCACCATGATTCTGTTCACTGTGGAGTCAGATCCTACAGATCCAGCTGTTGTTAACTTTGTAAATAAAAGCAACGACATTCAGGAGCTCTGTCAAAGCTGTGGAGGAAGATGCGCTGTTCTCAACATCAAGGACAAACAGCAGATCACTGAGCTGTTGAATGCCGTAGAAGGGATGAGACCATGTAAAAACAAACCGAACTGCTATAAAACCGAAACATTTGCACATGCCCAAATAGAGAAGATCATAAAACAAGAAAAACACATCATCATGCAACAGGCTGAACTTGAGGGTCTGAAAAGGAAGAGCAAGACCACTTGTAAGTACTTAATATTTTTTCTGACAATCATGTCCTACATTATACTTATACATCCTTGTTTTCAATGAACATGTTTGTCTCATGTTTGTACTTCTCAGTTGTCTTAATCTTGTTAGTCCTGCAGATCTTCCAGTGCAGGCATGCAGTTGCTGATTATCGAGCTCTCTGTCTCTGCTTTCAGTCCTCCTCAGCCAGTGTAATGTCTTCTGTTGGTCCATGTCTGCCTCTTTCATCCCTTTTGGGTAGCTCCCGTGCATTGGGTTTCTACCGTTGTGTTTGGCCATGATGTTTTGCCCTCTGCTTCACTCATTTAGTGTAGATGGTCACTCCATTTTCTTTCAGTGGAGATTCTGGGACATTAAGCTATCAAGAACATCAAGCTTGAGTTGTGCAGCTTCTTTCCTGATGGAGTAGATGTTACATTTTACTCTGTGAAGGAGTGGGGTATCTGTTTTTGTGAGGTATGCATCCAGCCTGATAGTAGTAGTCTTGTAGGTCAGTTCGAGTTGGACGAGGCCTCGCCAGCCTATTGACATTTGCTTTTCGGTGGTGCATCTTCTCCATGGTCAGTATCTTTCTTGTCTTGACTCTCTTGATTTCGCTCAGTCTCCCACTGATGATGTTGAAGCTGTATGTGTCACTATGGGTATTGCCAAGGTGTTGATAGTTTCAAATCTGTTAGCCACACTGAGCTCACTTTTCAGCACCTAATGCACTCTCCAGTAGTCTCTGGATCTTCTCCTTCATGGTTGAGTGTTGTATGCCGTCAGCTTCGTTTACTCTCGATCTAGCTCCTTGATTGTGGTATTGATATCAAGGTCTAAGTCTGCATTCTTGGTCAGTCTTGATTTCTTGAAGGTGACTTTAGCAGACTTGTCGATTTGGAACTACATCTTGATGTTGTTGCTGAAGGTCTTGACAGTGCTGGTTGTTGTCCTTGGCAAATGTCTTGAGGTCATCATTGTAGAACAGAGACAACATAGACTGCTGAGTGACGCTCTGGCGAGGGATCAGGGTGGTCTTTCAGGTCTTTGTAATGTCCACGATGAATTTGTAGATCTGGAGGATCATCCCTATCCCAAAGTGTGGCACACTGTCCAAGTCCTTCCTGGTTGTCAAGTTCTTTTTCTTTGATTAGACTTGATGAGTGGCTGGTCCTTGGTCCTTGCAGCTCCCTTGTGTGCTAACTTTAGGTGCAATAAATTGTAGTTGATATTTTCTACTGCTTTCCCTCTCGTGGAGCTTTATGATTATGCTGTAATGCTCCCATCAGCATTATAAATTACTGTAAAAAACATAAAACATTGTGTATCCTCATCTTGCATCTATATTGTAGAAACTTTTGGTAACACCTGGTTCTTTTTTCACAGGTGATGAAGAGGAACAGAGCCCAGAGTGTCTCAGGATTGTGCTGTTAGGGAAGACTGGTAATGGAAAAAGCACTTCAGGAAACACCATTCTGGGAAGAGAGGAGTTTAAAGCCAAATCAAGTCAAACATCAGTCACCAAATGTTGTCAGAAAGCACAGAGCAAAGTGAATGGTCGTCTTATTGCTGTGGTCGACACTCCTGGTCTGTTTGACACAACCCTGTCTAATGAAGAAGTCAATAAGGAGATGGTGAAATGTATCAATCTGCTGGCTCCAGGACCACATGTCTTCCTGTTGGTGTTACAGATTGGACGATTCACACCAGAGGAGAAGGAGACACTGAAACTCATCAAAGATGGCTTTGGAAAAAATTCTGAAAAGTTCACCATCATTCTTTTCACACGAGGCGATACACTTAAACATGAGAAGCGAACCATTGAAGAATACATTGAACAGGATTGTGATGAATCCTTCAAGAAACTGATCTCTGACTGTGGAGGAAGATATCATGTGTTTAATAACTATGATGAAGGAAACCACAAACAAGTCAGTGAGCTGATCAACAAGATCAACACCATGGTGAAGGAAAATGGAGGCAGCTGCTTCACTAATGAGATGCTGCAAGAGGCCGACATGGCGATACAGAAAGAAGTGGAGAGGATCCTGAAAGAGAAGGAAGAAGAGATGAAGAGAGAGAAGGAGGAGTTTGAAAGAAAACATAAAGAGGAAATTCAAGCGATGCAAAGAAGAATGGAAGAGCAAAAGGAAGAAATTGAACAGGAGAGAAAACTGAGAGACAACCAGCTCAAAGAAATGAAGGAAAACATCAACAAAGAGCATGAAAGGAGAAAAGAAGAACAGGAAATTAGAGACGAAGAAGACAGGAAGAGGAGACAACAGGAAGAAATTGATCAACAGGAGTGGGCACAAAAAATGAAAGACCTGGAGGATAAAATAAGATCAGAATCAAAAGAAACCATAGACAGAGAGCTTAAGCAGAGAACAGAGGAGATGAAAAAACAACAAGAGGCCTGGAGGAAGGAAAGAAAAGAGTGGTGGGAAAGACGAAAAGAAGAAGATGAAGAGAGAGAACAGGAAGAACAAAGAAAAATAGAAAAACTTGAAGAAAAATACAAACAGGAAAGAGAAAAATCTGAAAAGAAAAGAAAAGAGGAAGATCAGATCAGAAGAGAAAAGGAGGAAAAAGAGCAAAAAGAATTAGAAGAAAACCATCAAACAAACCTGGAAACTCTGAAGAAGACGTATGAGGAGGAAGCCAGAAAGAGAGCTGAGGAGTTCAATGAATTCAGAGAGAAATACACCAAGGAACTGGCAGCTCAGAGGCAAAAGCATGAGAAACAAATGAAAGAAAAAGACAAGAAGTATGACCTGTTAAAGGCACTTTCAGCACACAATGAAAAACAACAGAGGAAAAAACATCAGAGAGAAATCAATGACTTGGTGAAGTGTGTGTCAGGAAAGAGAAAAAATCTGAGAAAAATCAGCAACTTACTGGAAACACAGGAGGAGGAAATGAAGGATGTGAAAAATGAGGAGGAAAAGGAAATTCTGCAGAAAACTCATGAAGAACAGATGAGTGACTTGATAGAGGAACTCCTGAGTGAAGTGGACATGGTCAACAGGTCACGCTGGTGGAGCGCTGCAAAGGACTTCTTTTATTTTTAAGTGTCTTCTCGCTTCTTCCTCACTAACATCATCTGGTTCCAGCTGTAATTCTCAAACTCAAATCTCATATGGATATTTTTCCATTACAGTGGACCACACTCTGATGTGCAGAAAAAAGATCTGTGTTCTCAGTTTACAACGTTCATACACATTTGTAATCAAAACCGATGTTTTTTATAGACAAAATTGATTGTAAATCTGTGGGCATGGATTTCCAGCTCATAACGTCGTGAATCAGTGCCCCCTGCTGGTGGAAGAAAGTATGGCACCAATAAACTGTTGATAAGTAACTCATCTTTCAGTGTGACCATGCAGTGTTATACGAAGGACAAAAATGACATAAGTATAAATACATAAATAAATAAATGTAGAAATTGCATTTTATATGACCAAATGTCTTTATTTTGCATTTATTTATTTATTTATACTTATGCCATTTTTGGTCCTTCATAGTGTTAAAGGTTTGGTTAGACTTGGTTATAACTAAAACATGTTGTTTAATCTCTAACATTCTGGATCTCTCTGTTTCAGTTTGTTTTCTGTAGTTTGGTGGAATAAGCACAGAGTTCACTTTTTAATGTAATGAACTACATTTACTCAAGTACTGTACTTAAATACAATGCTAAGATACTTAACTCTTCCTATAACAAGCAAATATATATATATATATATATATATATATATATATATATATACTGTATATGCTTTATATCAGTGTGATCCTTTGTCATGGTGTTTCCTGGTCTCACTGTCAGCCTTGTACATTTTAAAGGCAAATACACAGTCATTTAATATTTAATATGACCTGTATGTGTCAGCGTTAGTGAGTCACAACACAAACAGATGTTTAGTTTACAGTCTTCACAGTGACCACTGAACCAGGTCACGGCTCTTTGAACGCAGCACTGACTGATGTCATGTGACTTCTAAGCAAAATGGTTTTTGTTACTTTCAGTTTTGAAGTTGTTGAAGTTGGTCAGTAAACTCAACTACTTTCACTTTTTAGTCAGTTAGCAGGTTCAGTAAAGACGGAGTGTTTTGTGTGGAGATCAGTCATCACTGTGAGGACACAGACACAGACAGTGGAGGCTTCATCCTCAGCTCTGAGTAAAATCTGTAAACTGACTCTCTAACACAGACCTGACGACGAATGTCAGGTCATCAGTTCCTCTGCACTCGGACATTTACTGAACAAATAAAATCAGAGTGAAGCAGCAAACATCTGGGCTGAAGCTGAAACATCAGAAATGAAAAGAAGCAGCTGTTAAATGAAACATTTTCCTGCTCAGTAAAAACTCTAGCTGTTAGATAACTGTCTAAACTAACATCTGAGAAATGTACAGACCATGTCACACACTGCAGAACAGACAACAAGTCACATTCTCAACCTTTTGTTTCTTTCAGGTTCTTAAACCCGGCAGCAGAGAGACATCATGGGGATCTGGTCAGTCCAGTCAGACTTTCTTACTGTGGATAACACACTGTCTTCTCTCTCTGTCCATATTTTAGACTCATGGTAAGACAAGGCAAATATATTTCTATAACAGAGTCTTTATTTTTAAAATGAAAAACATGTTTCATGTCCAGAGGCAACACAAAGTC
>BRZM01000134.1:136956-141956 GCA_033238685.1 Lates japonicus
ATCTCTGCTGATCATCATTGATCAGTAGCAGCTGTAGTTTTCTATCCTGTGTGTTCACAGACTAAACAGAGTAAGATCTCAGATACTGTGTATAAATTTGTTTCATGATGTTTGGATTTGGATGTTTTGGGTCTTTTTGTACAGTCAGCAGATTGTTTAGTGTAACAGTGATTCTGATGCCATTTAATACTTATGAAGGATCAGTGTCTGCTGGGGATCTTAAAACTTTTGTATTTAGCAATAACTGCATTTTCATAGAACAAAGGAGTATGTGTAACTTTTATGGACATTTTAATGATGGATTTTGTGTATAAAAATAAGTGTAAGATTTTAAAATGTTTTAAGTGTTTTAATAAAGTACAGTCTTTATATTCATTATATTCATACATTTACATGTTACATTTTATCCACACGCTGTGTCTCATTATCCTCTTCTGCCTGTTGGATCAGACTGTTAGTTTCAGCTATGTGTTCCTAATAAACTGAAGACTGAATGTAAAGAAAACTGTGTCATCAAAGATCAGCTGTTCTCTGAGGACAGGCTCATCTGTCTGTAAAGATTCTCAGTCTTCAGGTCATGGTTATCCAAGATGGAGTCAGGTGAGGTGAAGAACAGAGTGATCAGAGATAACAACTAACACCATCAGAGGAGTCTGTTCCTGTTTGAGCTGATGGCTGCTCTCTCTCTCTGTGTCCAGCAGGTGGAGCTCTAACACCACCTCCACCACCTGTTGTCTGTGACCACAGTAAAGTCCTGCTGTGGGTTGATGGTGTTTCCACTGTGCTCATTGAAATGTAATGAATCCACTGGTGTTAGTGTGTAGTCTTTTCAGCTCTGATGAATTCATTCTTCATAGATTTCACTGACAGTGATGGTAAAGAAAACGTCCTGTTCTGTTCTCTGTCCTTGTTCCAGCTCTAATCTCCTGCAGGGTTAAATATTAAGATGAGTTAATGACAGTACACCTTTAAGGCAGCGCAGACTGAGGTCACGTGGTTCTCCACAAAGTTTACTTTCGGTTTTGAAGAGGAGAGTTTGTGTCGCAGTTTGTTTCTCGGTGAGTGAACTCAGTTAAACAGATATAGATGTAGTTCCAGTGGATGGATGTGTTCTGTTGGTGTCAGTGATAACAGAGTTCATCATAAACTGCTGAAGCTGCAGGTTCTCTGGATTAGTTTAAACCGAGGGGGTGTGTGTGTGTGTGTGTGTGTGTGTGTGGGGTCCATCTTATGTATCTGCATGTTGGACTCACCATCAGATTTAATGTTGAACATGAGAATCCTCAGAGATTCTTCTGGATTCTGTCACGTTTGATGGTTGATGAAGTTGTGACTTTGTTTCTGGTTCTGTCCCAGAAACAGGTTCAGTATAAACTGAGTTTGTTAAAGCTGAGATGAGATGATTTTAACTTAGTCTGTGAGTTTAACTGTTGAACCTGCTCTCTGAGAGCTTTCCTTCAACAAACCCTGAGTCTGTCTCCGTCTCCTCTCGGTGAATCTAACATGGCGCCTCGCGTCCTCATTTCCTCATTTCATACGCACCATTTCAGAGATCATGTCAGAGCCTGTTTGTCTGCATAAGTTTATGACGGGAAGAGATTAAAATCTCCGTTGTACATTAGTTTGTTACCCATGACTTATCATTTCTGATGTTACCTCTGTTATGATCAGTGATTTCATTACATTCAGATAATCCACATGTTGGCTTGTTGATGATCTATGTGTAGTCCATGTTGTTTTTTCAGTCCAAACCTCTGGGCTGTGACTGAAGCTTCAGACATCAGAGATGAAAAGAAGCAGCTCTTCCTGTTTCCTGTTCAGTACAAACTCAGATTGTGAAATAACTTCTATTTTCTGTCTGAACTAACAGCTGAGACCTGAAAACTTATTTCAGAATACACAAATGTTGGATAACCTTGTTTCCAGCTGGTTTATCTCTGTGCTGTTTACAGCTGCTGTTCGATCTGATCTTTGCTGTTTGACTTCATGTTGTTTGTCCTCATCAGTTGTCTGTTATTCTCTGTATTACTACATTCAGATGGATTCTTTAATCCTGTCACTGCCTGAGCTCAGAGCTGGTGGAGCTGTTGGCTCACAGAGGTCTGCTTTAAAGGATGAACATCTGAATGGACCTGATGTGAACTCAGAGCAGATCAGTTTAATGGGAAATAATGAAGTAACTCACCACACGCTTCAGTTGACGACAGTAGAATCTGTGATGTGCATGTATTCATGTAGAAAGTGATGAACAATGTGAAGGTGATGTGGACTTGGGTTTAAAGTCCCAATCCACTGGGCTACGATCAGAATTCTTCAGCCTGATTCAGGTGTCCAAAAATTATCAGGAGACGGCAGTGTCCAATGCAGCAGTTTATTTGTCGACAAAGAAACCTGAGAACTGTTCAAAGTGCATACATGATACACCTGAAGAGCTCCAAACTGTACTGACTCTGTCCCTCTTTTTATACAGTTTTGGCTGTGACTTTCCATGCTTCTTAGGTCATTTTATTGGTTTGTTAAATTTACACCATTAAAACATTGGTTTGTCTAACTGTCCTTCCTTGGTCCCCTCATTATCTCCTGGAAGGCACCTGGGCTTTCCTTCTTGCCAACTTTAGCTTACATGGTCAGGTCAAAGCTGGCCCTGTCCTCATCTGACCTGTTCACTCTCTGTTATACACCATTATGTTCTGGCCTGTCCTGATTGTATTTTTTAAAAACTAAGTTATCTTTGACTTTTACACCATTATTTCTTAACTCTTCCTTGTATCATTTAAAAAAAATTATGTATCCTTTTGTATCCATTATGTATTATGTATCCTTTTGTATGCATTATATGCAGTGAACACTAACATCTACTCTCACACAGTGACATATATCACATGTTTTCTTTGATTCACTTTGAATCATACAGTAAATAATGATTATACCATTTCATTACAATATTCCTTTAAGATCATTGGCTTATTGCAGTATTCTCTCTTTTAGAGGCACTTCACTCTTTGCACATCACAATAGCTGTTGACTCCTTACACTATAAAGGACTGATTTTAGGTGAAACATGTTTGCTTTGTATTTTAGTTCATGTGTGTGTGAACACACTTCACACTGTGTTTTAATCATTAGAATACGAACAAAGAGTTTTTTAGTTTTCTTCAGTCAAACAGTAAATGACTGAAGTTGTCAGCACATTGATACACAGGTTAAAATCAACTGTTTACAGCAAATTCAGTGCAGACAGCTTTCTCTCAACATGTGAACTAAAGGCTCAAATAATAACAGTTACAGTCCACAGTGTAACTCACTGAATCTATGACAACATTATGTTGTTTCTAGTAAAATCATCAGTTCATTTGAAGACTCTTATGGAACTTTTTCCAAAATTCTTGATTAAAAACTACAAACAGTGATAATTCCTCAGTTCAGTTTTCTAAATGTCAGATCAGGTGGAGCCTTAATCCTCATCATTTCCTCCAGTCAGTCATGATTATTTCAAACACTAACTGAATGCAGTGAGCTTCTGTAGAATTTCAGTAACCAGGTAACTAAAGTAAAGTATCAGTGTTGATAGTTGATAAGAAGTTGATGATAGCTGCAGTGAAATGCAAAAGCAGATCATTCTACAGCTGATTCCAGATTCAGATCAGGTTCAGCTCACAGTTTATTATCACAGTAAATTCATCAACTGAGCTGAAAACACTGATCCATGGACAAACTATGTCGATTGACTGTTTAACACCTTACTGCTGTAACATGGACGTTCATCTGGGAACTCTGTTGGTTCTGATCTGAATGAGTTCAGATCAAAACCACACAGGACAGTCTGAGACATTAGTTCAGGATCTACTGCTCTAATATTTCTATGTGTGAGTGTTTCGAGGTTTACTACTGGAACAGTGAAGCAGCAGCAGATCAGATACATTTTCAACCTTTTTTTCTTTTCAGATTCTTAAACCCAGCAGCTGGTCTGAGTCAGAGAGACAACATGGGAGGTTCATCATCCAGTGAGTCCAGTCAGAGTTTCTTACTGTAGATAACACACTGTCTGTCTCTGTCATCAGACATGATATAACTGACCTGGTTCAAACACAGTAGATGAAACATGAGTCTTATTCCAGAATAAATGTAAATGAATTCATTAATATCTCTATTTTCTATCTATCACCACAGGTCCACCTCCACCAGATCCACCATCACCACCTTCACCACCTTCACTAGAACCACCAGATCCACCACGTCCATGTAAGTTGACCTGAGGAGATTTCTAAATCTCTCCATCTTGAATCACAGTGGTCAGTAGGTGTTGGTACAAACTCATATTGTATTTCAGAGAAATTCACTGCTCAGCCAAAACAAACTGAGCTCACCAACATGTTACAGCTGTCAACAAGTTGTTGAACCCTAACTGATGCAGTGATAGTTTCTTATTTCTTCAACAACCATGATGGAAGACATGTCCCATGATCATGGAAAAGATGTTAGTGGACGACGACTGAGACCCAGGTGTTGACTGTAATCTGAGGAATGATCACATGTTGGACGTGTCCTTACATCTCATATTACACATTAACAATCCAGAGAACATGTGACAAGCCTCCCTGTCTCTGTTGGCAGCTGTGAATGTAGAGTCACAGTGTTGTGGAGGTGAAGGAACAAACTCATTTGATTCACTGCTGTTCAGTTAGAATCAGTCAGATTCAGGTTGATAATGATGAGAGATTTCTTTCAGTCCACCTTTAAAGAAGCTGGACTTCCTGACTGCTTGTTGATCCACTTTGATTGTAACCTTCACTGAGTTGTGTTTTCTAACTCTTTGTTTTCTGTTCAGTGTCTGATGGTGACGTGGAATCATAGGACAACAGAGGCTGATAGCAGAGACTGATTCTGACAGTAAGTGATTTGATAGATGCCTGCTGTTACAGGTGGTTCCTTCATTTCTAACGCTGATGACTCTCTTCCTCTGCCAGTGTTTAGGAATAAGGGATCAGACAGGTCATGTA
>BRZM01000134.1:146956-161517 GCA_033238685.1 Lates japonicus
GCAGTATTCACTCAGAAAATGACTTCTGTCGAGTGGACATCCTCAGCCCTGAATGAAAACTTCTGAGAGAAATACAGCTGAGCAGACTGGACTGTCAGCGTTAGCCTCCATAGTTATATAAAGGACTTATTGTTGAACTGAGACGATAACCTCCACAACAGAGTCATTCACTCTAACATAAAACAGACTGACTGAGTGAATACAGTGAATGACTGAGTGACTGTAACAGTGTTTAAACCAGCAGAGAAGACCCTGCTGCTCCTGACAGTCCAACCACTGGAACACATATGAATGAATGAGTATCTACATTCTCTGTATCAGCTCAGTGCTGGACCCACCACTCATCAAATTCCTGCCGACTAAGAACAATCTAAACTGTCCTGATTCAGTTTGGTTTTATTTTGTATCCTCTATAGAGAACAGACAGGACAGGTACTGAGCTGAGTCCTCCACACTTTGACTCAGTGGAACTGAGCTGGTTCACACTCAGTAGATGATATTTGTATCAGTGTGTTAATGATGTAAAAATACTAATGAAGGTTGTGGACACTATTTTCACAGATTCTCGACTGCTGAGGGAAACGTTGAGGATCGTAGAGGAAGTGAACCAGAACGAAAAAAATCTGATGGAGGGCTTTACAGATGTTGGCTGTGAGTTCAAAGATCACTACATGAAGTATTCTGCAGAAGCACAAACCACACTGTTACCTCTGATACTTCCATTAGCACAGAAAGCTGCAGTAGTAGTTGTAGTAGTAGTCATGAATTGTGATATTCTCTGTGTACAGTATTAAACCTATTAGTGTTAACACAACACACACACTAACTGGTCTCTGTCAGGTCTGTCAGGTTCTCTGATGCACTGACCTCAGACCTCTGTTACTGTGAACTGTTCTAGTGCTGTTTGAAAGCTTCACTCCAACAGTAGAAAGAGAAAAAGTAAAGTCAGGGTTGTGTTTAATGTCAGTCTCAGCTTGTAGTTTAACTCATTATTCTGCTGGGAACTGTCATGAGAGGGTGACTGCAGTGGGATAACACAGCTCTAACAGACCTGGGATCAGTAGAACACCAGCCTCTTAGAATAATCTGCATGAATACATAGAACAATAAATAAATAAAGCTAATGTGATGAATGGATCCACATGTCAGGAGGCCCTGCTGCTCATGAGGCTGTGATCACATTTAGAAAGAGTTCAACAAGACTGTCATTTAAGCAATATTAACCGAGAGGTTGTGCTTTAAAAAAGCTTAAAAGTGTGAAACATTGCGATTATACAACTATTACCAAAAATGGTAAAATGTATGTGGCGGAGTAATTTTTTTAGTGATGAGTAAGGTGTGCTGTCATGCTGATTGGAGCACATTCTAAATGTCTTGTTGTCCAACCATATTGCTTGGTCAGAACTACTTGGGGGGGGGGGGGGGGTCATCACACAGACTATATGTGAATGAATGAAAACCCTCATTTTCTGTATCACTACAGGGCGGCGCAGAAACAGCTTTGAATTCCTGCCACCTCACAGTAAGTTACACTGAGCTGATGGAGAAATGTTCTCCTCTACATGAACACGTAGAGTCACAGTGTTGTGGAGGTGAAGGAACAAACTCTCATTTGATTTCATTTGTCAGTTCAGTTGTGAATCAGTCAGATTCATGTTGATAATGGATGAGAGATTCTCTTCAGTCCACCTTAAAGAAGCTGGGACTTCCTGACTGCTTGTTGATCCACTTTGATTCTGTTCATCATGGATTCATCCTTCACTTGTGTTTTTCTTCTCAGTGTCAGAGCTGAGGGTTGTTCTGCTGGGGAACAGCTGGTCTCTGAGGAGTTCAGTGGGGAACTTCATACTGAGAGAGACTGAGTTCAACACAGAGGAAGAAGCAGACTGCTGTCAGAGATCAGATAGTGGAGGAGAAAGAAATAGTTCTCATCAACACCCCAGATCTGCTGCTTCCTGACATCTCTGAACACAAACTGACAGAACATGTAGAAACCTGTGTGAGACTCTGTGATCCTGGACCTCATGTGTTCCTGCTGGTTCTACAGCCTGAAGACTTCACTGAGGAACAGAAGGAGAGGCTCTGCAGAGTCCTTCAACTCTTCAGTGATCAATCATTTGATCATCACTGGTTCTGATATCAACACCCAGAGAGGAGAGGTCAGGCTTCTTGGAGCAGTACAGGCAGAATCCACCATTAAAACCCATGATCAGGAAATGTGGCTTCAGATATCTGTGGAGGAAGGATCTTGAACGTCCAGAGCTGTTAACACGGTTGGGACAGATTGTGGCAGAGAAATGCGGAGAACATCTGACTTTGAGTTCACCAGGACCATCAGTGATCTGAAGTGAATCAGACTGAAGTGAACAACAAGAGAACAGCTGACTTATTGTAGCTGCCTTCAGCCTCCTGCAGCTCCTGATCATCTCTGCTGATCATCATTGATCAGTAGCAGCTGTAGTTTTCTATCCTGTGTGTTCACAGACTAAACAGAGTAAGATCTCAGATACTGTGTATAAATTTGTTTCATGATGTTTGGATTTGGATGTTTTGGGTCTTTTTGTACAGTCAGCAGATTGTTTAGTGTAACAGTGATTCTGATGCCATTTAATACTTATGAAGGATCAGTGTCTGCTGGGGATCTTAAAACTTTTGTATTTAGCAATAACTGCATTTTCATAGAACAAAGGAGTATGTGTAACTTTTATGGACATTTTAATGATGGATTTTGTGTATAAAAATAAGTGTAAGATTTTAAAATGTTTTAAGTGTTTTAATAAAGTACAGTCTTTATATTCATTATATTCATACATTTACATGTTACATTTTATCCACACGCTGTGTCTCATTATCCTCTTCTGCCTGTTGGATCAGACTGTTAGTTTCAGCTATGTGTTCCTAATAAACTGAAGACTGAATGTAAAGAAAACTGTGTCATCAAAGATCAGCTGTTCTCTGAGGACAGGCTCATCTGTCTGTAAAGATTCTCAGTCTTCAGGTCATGGTTATCCAAGATGGAGTCAGGTGAGGTGAAGAACAGAGTGATCAGAGATAACAACTAACACCATCAGAGGAGTCTGTTCCTGTTTGAGCTGATGGCTGCTCTCTCTCTCTGTGTCCAGCAGGTGGAGCTCTAACACCACCTCCACCACCTGTTGTCTGTGACCACAGTAAAGTCCTGCTGTGGGTTGATGGTGTTTCCACTGTGCTCATTGAAATGTAATGAATCCACTGGTGTTAGTGTGTAGTCTTTTCAGCTCTGATGAATTCATTCTTCATAGATTTCACTGACAGTGATGGTAAAGAAAACGTCCTGTTCTGTTCTCTGTCCTTGTTCCAGCTCTAATCTCCTGCAGGGTTAAATATTAAGATGAGTTAATGACAGTACACCTTTAAGGCAGCGCAGACTGAGGTCACGTGGTTCTCCACAAAGTTTACTTTCGGTTTTGAAGAGGAGAGTTTGTGTCGCAGTTTGTTTCTCGGTGAGTGAACTCAGTTAAACAGATATAGATGTAGTTCCAGTGGATGGATGTGTTCTGTTGGTGTCAGTGATAACAGAGTTCATCATAAACTGCTGAAGCTGCAGATTCTCTGGATCAACTGAAACCTGTTCAGACTGAGCTCCGGTGTGTCCGTGTAACAGGCCACAATAAGCCTCACCATCACCTTTTCTAAATCAGAATTAACCGGCCTTTATTTTTCAGAGACTTCAGCGAACAGCTGGTCTCCAAGAGAGGAGGTTCAGTGGGAACTTCATACTGAGAGACTGAGTTCAACACCAGGAAGAAGCACCACTGCTGTCAGAGAAGTCCAGAGGACAGGTGGAGGAGAAAGAAATAGTTCTCATCAACACCCAGATCTGCTGCTTCCTAACATCTGTGTGATGACAAACTGACAGAACATGTAGAAACCAGTAGCGAGACTCTGTGATCCTGGACATCATATTGTTCTTACTGGTGCTGCAGATAAGAACTTTACACCAGAGCTCGGTGGAACTGATCCAAGAAATATTTTGGTAGAAAGTCAAGATTTCACCATCATCATATTCACCAGAGAGAAGAACTGGACGATCAGTCATTCAGAGTTACATCAAAGACTGTGATGGCTTTGTCGGAAACGGCTAATAAATGACTGTGAGGAAGATATGTCAGGTGTTCAATAACAAGATGAAACAAACCACACACAGAGTCTGTGAGCTGCTGAACAGATCCAACACCATGGTGGAAAAATGGAAATAGCTGCTACACTGCTGAGATGTTTGATGACACAGAAATCACTTCAATGCAAGTGGAAGATGATGAAGAAGGAAGAAAGTGTGGAGTAGAGAAAGGAGGAGGAGCTCAGGAGAAAACATGAGGAAGATTTAAAAACACTGAAAAGGAAAATCAGTGAACAGAGAGAAGAAATTGAAAAGGAGAGAGAACTAAGGGCTAAACAGATGAAGGACAGAGATGAATGCATCAGCAAGAAACGTGAGGAGAGAAAGAAAGAACGGGAGGAAGACAAAAAGAGACAGAAAAAACAAGAAGAAACACTGCGACAGGAGTGGAGAGGAAAACTGGAAGCGTCAGAGAGAAGAGTTCAGTCAGAAAGAGAGCAGAAGGAAACTGTTGAGAGGAAGCTGGAGCAGTTTAGGAAAGAGGTGAAGAGAGACCGAGAGGCCTGGGATAAAGAAAAGAAGGAGCTGAAACAGAAACTGGAGGAGGAGAAAACAAGCCTGCTAAAACTGCAGTGTAAGAGAAGGAAATTGTCTTAATAATTAACGCTTTTATTATGTTATGTATTTCAGAGGTAGACATATTCACATACTACAGATTGCCAAGGCAAAAGAACTCAGATGAGGAGTTTTTCAACTTCTTAAATAAAAGAAGTTTTACATGTATAAACTTTACAGATGAAGGTCTACATCTGAAGTTTACAGTCCTGTCTGGATACTTCAGTAAAATATAGATGGAAGGAAAGAGAAACTGATTTACTCACCAGCTGTTTGACTGACAACACAAATAAATAATAGTGTGTTGAGGTGTGTAGGAATGGGAACTATCCAGACTGAAAATCAGATGATAAAGGAGGGATAGGCAGTAAATTTTTGGCATCTTTTCTTTGACATCTATATACCACCAACTGCCACTGATGGTAGGGTAATGTCTGCCCTGGACTTAAACTGGAACAAGATTCCTCAGTAGATGATCCTGGTAGCTGAAGGTTCTGCTTAGCTGTTCTGGTCCTTGTTACAGCCCTGCAGCAGCAGCATCCTGGATCAGCTGATGAATCTTACCTGTGAACAGTAGTGGTCAACCTGTTATGTAACAGTGCTTCACCCGCACCACAAAAACTGTTCAGATATGTGAATCCTACAAATGCTGATCAGATTGGGATCTGGGGAGTTTGGAGGCCAGGTCAACACCTTGGGCTCTTTGTCATGTTCCTCAAGACATTTCTGAGCAGTTTATTGTGGCGTGGTGGGAGCACTGTCCTGCTGGGGAAGGCTCCTGCTATTGCCATGGGCATGTGCTTGGTCTATAACAACGGTTTAAATGGATGGTACATGTCATGTCACATCCAGATAAATGAAGGACCCAAGTTTTTCCCAGAAGAACATTAGAAAAAACGTCTGGCTGATCAGTGTACATGTGAATAAATGAATGAATATCTGCCTTTTCTGTATCACTACAGGGTCGCCTCCGCCATCTCAGCAAGGCCAAAGTAAGTTAAACTGGACAGATTTGGAAATATCCTCATCTATTTTAACATGTAGAGTCACAGTGTTTTGTAGGTTTAGGCACAAACTTACATTTGATTTCAGTGAAATATTTACAAGCTCACTGGTGAATCAGTCAGTTTCAGGTTGATAATGGATGAGAGATTCTCTTCAGTCCACCTTAAAGAAGCTGGGACTTCCTGACTGCTTGTTGATCCACTTTGATTCTGTTCATCATGGATTCATCATCCTTCACTCAGCTGGGTTTTCTAACTCATTGTCTTCTTTTCAGCGTGGGGTGATGACAGTTCTGAGGGGAAGGCTGAGAGGGACAGTAAGTGGATTGATTCAGAAAGTGTGTGTAAACTGTTGAGTGTGTTGGTCTCTCCGTGTTTTACCTGGGTGTTACAACCCTGCAGGTGTTGAGGAACGAGGGAAGCAACAACTGCTGATGTGGTCTGACAGACAACACCATTAATTGTTCAGTGTACAGATGAGATGACTTTAGAATCTCTCTGTTCTGCATTTACACACAAGAGAGAAGGAGTCAGGTGAGGTGATGAACAAAACAAAGAAAAGTGAAATACTAGTTTTGTGCCTCTGTGTGGTCTGATGCCACGTCTTGTCTAGGAAAAGCAAAGCCCATGGTTAACTAAGGTGAGGAAAGAATAAATGCTTCAGCTAATGTCCTGCTTTAAGCTAACTTTAAGATACAGCTAACATTAGCAAACATGGCAATTTGGGGCAAGTTGTCACACAGAAAGCAGATTTCAGATGCCTCTTCATCAGATGAGAATGAGTACCTGTGCCTTGTTTTTGTTCAGTAGAGCTATCTGATCGAGAGAGACTTGAATCCAGTGCATGTTTGACATGTTTTATTTGTTTGAAAAAAAATTCCAGTTGTAGTTGGGACTGATTAATCAAAGTTAAGGAGTTTATTAGAGTTCAGTAATTAATCAAACATTTTCTGTAACTGAATATAATTTTGAAGTTTTTTAAAATCCAGTGTGTCCTCTTACCACACACAGTGTGACAGGTTACCCACTGATGGGGCAGTGTGTCACATGTTCACACTCACTATTCATATATCTATTATTCTGTATTGAAACAAGATATGAAAATTAAGTGACTACAAAATATGTGCCTGAGACTTTGTTCTTTCATTTGGCATGCAGTGTCCAACAATATGATATATAGATTCCAAGATTTATAAAAGAGTGTGGAAAGTGTGACAACATGCCCTGGTCTCCCCTAAACGTTGAGCAAGTGACTACAACCACAGTACACTGCTCTAGACCAAAGCAAGAATCTTTTAATTATAGCACATACACCACGTACAACTAGAGATGGGCAATAATTCAATATGACTTTTTGAAGTTTTAAAGCAAAATGATACTGTGATGATGATGATTATATTGTTATAATTTTAGTGTCTAACAGTAGAAGACAGTTGATTTGATTATTTCATGAAATTTTGCATACATTGGCCATATTGTGACATATCTCAGTACTGGATAATGTCACTGATGGTACTGAAATAATGTCCTATGTAAGAAAATATTAGGCACAGTATTATAAATTACTAAAAGCTATCCATTTATCTACACATAGTAGTTCACAAGTTCTGACACATCAAGATAATGAGTTGGCCAGTAGGTGCTATCACCCATAGTTTCTCTTGTGTGGTCAGATCCATGAAAACATTGATTTAAACAACATTTCACCTCAGATGTTAAGATGCATTTTTTTATGATTGAAATGATAAACTTGTAAGTGGCAATCTCATCAGCTGTTCACGTTGAATCCGTTTTTTTTACATACTCTGCCTTTTATTTTTTCAAAAATAAGAGGCTGACATAGCCAGGACAAAGTAAAACTTTGTACTCTGTACTTTGTAAAACACTGAACCAATAATCTTGCTGTTTTACAGCATACGCACTCAGGATTGTGCTGTTGGGGAAAAGAGAGGATTCAAAGATAACACTCTGCAAACTCATCACCAGAAATCAAGATGTCCAGAAACACACTCAAATAAAACACTGTGTGTCCATCTGTGGAGAGTGGAGAGGAAAACCATTAAAAGTGGTGAAAACTCTAGACTGGTTCAGTCTGTCTGAGGAAGCAGTGAGAGAAGAGGTGAAGAGCTGTGTGAGTCTTTGTCGTCCTGGACCAAATGTTCTGCTGAGCACAGGAGCTTCACTGAGGAGAACAGAGGAAGCTCTGCAGAGTCCTTCAACTCTTCAGTGATCCAGTCATTTTGATGGTTACTGAACCTGATATCAACACCCAGAGAGAGGTCCAGGCTTCCTCAGGTGATCTGATGATCACCATTAAAACCGCAGTCAGGAAGTGGCTTCAGATGTCTGTGGAGGATCTTGACGTCCAGAGCTGTTAACTTGCAGTTGGGTCAGATTGTGGCGGAAATCTGGAGGCATCTGACTTTGAGTTCACCAGGACCATCGGTGATCTGAAGTGAATCAGACTGAAGTGAACAACAAGAGAACAGCTGACTTATTGTAGCTGCCTTCAGCCTCCTGCAGCTCCTGATTATCTCTGCTGATCATCATTGATCAGTAGCAGCTGTAGATTTCTATCCCATACGTTCCTGCACTAAAGAGTAAAATCTGCTCTCCTCTGTCAGATAGCTGCAATATAAGTGTCTAAGTATATGATGTGTGTAGTGTATATGTGTTTTTTCACAGTCAGCAGATTGTTTAGCAGTGATTCTCTCATTAACACTAATGAACAGCTGTCAGTCGTTATTACTGGTCTATGTTTCATAATTAAGCAATATTAACAGAGTGCTCAAATGAAGTTAAAGCACACCCTCGAGTGTAATACTGTGATTATACAACTATTACCAACACAGTAAAATGTATATGGCAGAGTATTTTTTTTAGTGATGAGTAAGGCGTGCTGTCATGCTGATTGGAGCACATTCTAAATGTCTTGTTGACCAATCAGATTGCTTGGTCAGAACTACTTGTTGTATAACCTCTGTTCCACATCATGTGTCATTATGTATAGTACTGTATGTTGTTGTTACACTAAATATATGTGTAATGTTTATGTATAATGAGGAACTGTGAGCTCAGACTAAGTCAGTCTGATCCAGCAGTCCTGTGATGAATTCTTGAACGTTCACTTTGAGTTCAGACAGTCTCAGAGAGGTGATCACTGCAGGGTTATATAGCAGGATGTAGTTTGTGCTGCTGTTGTTGCAAATAACTTGGTGATCAGCTCTGTGAGGTTTGTAATGTTACACGTTCAGACTGGACTCAGGTCAAAGGTCATTTATGTAACATGTGGACACTGTTACTGTTTGTTAGATCAGTTAAACGGTTTGATATTTATTCTGATACTCTGAGACTTTCCTGAAAGCTTGATCACAGCTGTTGAGAGAGATCCACTAAGATCCACTGCTCCTCTGCTGTGTGTTTACACTGTTGTGTCCAGCAGGTGGAGCTCTAACATCAACTACTGAGGTGAAGTCTGTTCACAGCCTGAGCTGTGGACAGGTTTACTGATGTGACAGTGAACAGTGAAGCAGCAGCAGATGACATAAAACAACATTACATTTTTAACTTTGTCATGTCTTGTTTTTAAGTTGTCATCATCCACTGATGCACACATGAGAAGGAACTATTAATAACCATAATAATAATAACTCAGAGGGCTGAGGAAGAATGATAATCACAGTCCACAGTGTAACGCCCTGAATCCATGTCATTATACTGTTATTACACTGTACATTATGGTGTCCAACACTTACACTGATCCATTTTGAATGCCTCTGTCTTCTCCCAACAGGAAAGACTGAGCCTTATCCTTGTGAGACTGTAGACACAGAATACTTCTACTGTGTAAGTACAACGAATGAAGGAGAAACAGGAAACAGTAACCAAGTCTTTATTAGGACGAAACTGACGCAGCCACACACATGAACTATGGCAGAGGTCTAACTCCCCGGGTCGCCATTCCTACTTCACTATAGCCCTTTAAAACACACACACACACACAGTGTCAAACACAACTTTTGTTTCATAATGAGATAACTGGTCATAAATATTTTAAACATTAACTATTTACTGGACGTAAGCTGTTTCTGTACACACCTTTTTTTGCTTTCGTCATCTTCCACCTGAAGAGTTTTCGTTTCAGTTGTTTGTGTGTCGCTGAGAGAATTTCAGCAGGTGAGTGAACTTCATTAAAACTACATCTAGAACCAAGTAACTATAAAAGTAAAGTCGTAGCATCTCTGTCGATAGTTGATGATAGAGCTGTAGGTGAAATGAAAAAGTAGTGATTCTACAGCTGATTCCAGATTCAGATCAGGTTCAGCTCACAGTTTATTATCACAGTAAATTCATCAACTGAGCTGAAAACACTGATCCATGGACAAACTATGTAGATTGACTGTTTAACACCTTACTGCTGCAACATGGACGTTCATCTGGGAACTCTGTTGGTTCTGATCTGAATGAGTTCAGATAAAAACCACACAGGACAGTCTGAGACATTAGTTCAGGATTTACTGCTCTAATATTTCTATGTGTGTGTGTTTAGAGGTTTACTGCTGGAACAGTCAAGCAGCAGCAGATCAGATAAAACAACAAGTTACATTTAATTTTTTCTTTTCAGATTCTTAAACCCAGCAGCTGGTCTGAGTCAGAGAGACAACATGGGAGGTTCATCATCCAGTGAGTCCAGTCAGAGTTTGTTATTGTGGATAACACACTGTCGTCTGTCTCTGTCATCAGACATGAACTGTGTCCTCACATCACTGTGAACAACAGTCTGTCAGTTAAAGTTACATCTTTATTTATAGAAGCATGATCCCAGAGGAATCAGGTCACACAGGAAATGTAGGAACATCAGTACCTTTACCTGTCTGTCTGTACCTGGAGACACAGTCTGTTCTCAGTCCTGTGAATCTCTGGTCCTATCAGAGTCAGGTGAGACAGGTCAGAAACTGGCTCCATCTAGTAACTGAATAACCTCAGATATGGAGACACTTCTCCTGAAGCTGATGAAATCCTGAGGAGGGACGAGCTCTGCAATACAGTTTACAATGAATGGCATGAAAAGGTATTTTGAACTCATGACAGGACAAGACAAATGTATTTATAAAGCATCCAGAGGCAAACAAAATGTTTCATACTTCAGTTTGTAGAAGCTCAGTCATTAAGACAGTGATAAAAATTTCAGCAAAGTCCTTGTACAACCTCAGTAAATCTATTGATTTATTCCAATAACAAAGACAGTTCATTGAACTTCAACAGCAGCAGTGATGTTGTAAAGGTTACTGTAGAACCAGGTGAGTAAGAAGCTCGGATGGTTGTTGGATGAATATCTACATTTCCTGTGTCCACAGGTGAGGAAGCTGCTGCTGAACAGGACGCCACAATAACTCGCTGTATGTCAGACTGAACACATTTATTAATGTTCTCATCTCATCTGTAATGTTGTTGTAAACCTTACTGTAGAACCTGGTTAATCCAAATTTGAACCAGGTGAGAAGCTGTGATTTGACTTGTTGGGTGTTTGCATCGTCAGGATTATTACAGGTTGGATGAATATCTACATTTTCTGTGTCCACAGGGGAGGCCGAAAAGAAGACCACAACATTTAGTTGTAAGTTAAACTGAGCTGATTCAGAAATGTCCTCATCTACATGTCTGCAGTCACAGTGTTGTGTAGGTGTGTAAGGAACAAACTCACATTTGATTTCATTTTCGAGCTGAGTTGTGAATTAGCAGCTTCACAAACTCCTGCAGCTGAAACTTTAAGGCTGATTTACTCTGAAAAACTCTTGCTAGCCTAGCAACATAACAAGACTACAAACAACCCATAATGCAACACTGTAAATGGTACTCACAGCTGTGATGACTGAAAATGTCATGTATAGTTGCATAATATAAAACAACCTCCACTCTCTCATGTTATGGCTCATATGTTTTTTTTTACAATTTACACTGGGAGGGAATAAGATCTTAGTTTGTTTTCATCATTCAAATATATCAGATAAATCAATAGTGTCTGAAACCATGAGCTTTCTGTTATGGATAATTGTATGATTGAGTTGTTACACCCCTAATTTCTAATTAATTGTTGAACTCAGTGTGAATGAGTATCTACATTTCTGTGTCACAGATATGGGAGTTGAGGTCAGCCGCACAACTCAAAGTGAGTAAATGTTCTCATCTACATTACCATGTAGAATCATGGTGTTGTGTAGGTGAAGGAACAAACCTTTATTTCAGTGAACTGTTTGTGAGCTCAGTTGTAAAGTTGTCAGTTGAAGTGTCATGGTTCCCTCTGTGACCTCGAGCCTCCCCAGTGTTTCTTGTGTTTTCTTGTCTCCCTGGTGTCTCCTCCCCTGTGTCTGTCTTTCTGTCTGTATGAGCGGAGGTGTGGTGTTCCTCCTGTTACCTGGCTCACCTGCCTCCAATCAATCATCATGCTCTATTTAAGAACCCTGGCTTTGCAGCCACGCTTTGCCAAATGACTGTGCTCTGTAAATGAATACATGAATTAATGACAACCTACATTTTCTGTACAGAGATGGTGAAAGAGCAAAGAGCCATCGGCAAAAAACCCTCTCAAGTTGCCAGTAAGTTCAACTGTTCTGATTCAGAAATGTCAGTGTTGTGTAGGTGCAGGAACAAACTCACATTTTATTTCAGTGAAATATTTTCATGCAAGTTTGTAATTGATAATAGATGACAGATTCATCCTTCACTCAGTTGTGTTTTATAACTCTTGCTTTGCTTTCCTTTCAGTAACTGATGATTCGAGCAGCTCAAACTGGATGTTTGGTGGGGATAAGGGTTACAGTAAGTGCAGTGATTCAGAAATCTTCTCTTCTGTTTTGTCTGTGAAGTGTCTCAGTCAGATCTCTGCAGGTGGCACCAAACCATGAAAACAAACCAAACACAATCCACTTCTAACTCAGCCAGTTCTCACTGACTCACTGCAGCAGCTGGGAGAAATGATGCACTGCCTGGCTGCACTGTTCTTACCTGTTAACAAGAAAACACCACACAGGTCATTATCCATGAGGCCTAATGTTAAATAGACAAAAGCACCAACTACAGGTGGAGCCAAAAGAGACCTGGAAACCACAAACACAGCTATAAGCTTTAGTCCAGAAGATCTCTGAATCAAATGAATTCACATTACTTTGCACAGCCCTGAGTTAACTTTCAGAGTCAGTGCTCACACTAAATCACAGCTGTGATCGGCACTTTCACAAAGCAGCTTTTACCAGCTCACAATGGGTCAGACAGTTTTGTGACTGGACCAGCTGAAGGTGGGAAAGACTGGGCTCTAACACAGAGAGGAGATGGGTGGCTGTTGGATTAGACTGGATTAGTCTTAGCTAGGTGTTCCTAATAAACTGACCACTGGATTTAAATGACAACAAAGCTGAGCAGATATTAAACTCAGTCCCTAAGTGCTAGTATTGGAACAGACCTTAAAAAGCCAGGATCAATGAGTCAGAGAATCAGTAGATGGATGTATGCTTCAGTCCTGCTGCAGCCACTAACAGAACTTTCATACAGAACATGTATGTATGAATGAATGAATGAATGAATGAATAGTTACATTCTCTATATCGTTACAGGCTCATCCCAGTATGCTCTGGAACGTCCACGTAAGTAAAACTGAGCTGATGAACCCAGAGTATCTCTGCTGATCATCATTGATCAGTAGCAGCTGTAGTTTTCTATCCTGTGTGTTCACAGACTAAACAGAGTAAGATCTCAGATACTGTGTATAAATTTGTTTCATGATGTTTGGATTTGGATGTTTTGGGTCTTTTTGTACAGTCAGCAGATTGTTTAGTGTAACAGTGATTCTGATGCCATTTAATACTTATGAAGGATCAGTGTCTGCTGGGGATCTTAAAACTTTTGTATTTAGCAATAACTGCATTTTCATAGAACAAAGGAGTATGTGTAACTTTTATGGACATTTTAATGATGGATTTTGTGTATAAAAATAAGTGTAAGATTTTAAAATGTTTTAAGTGTTTTAATAAAGTACAGTCTTTATATTCATTATATTCATACATTTACATGTTACATTTTATCCACACGCTGTGTCTCATTATCCTCTTCTGCCTGTTGGATCAGACTGTTAGTTTCAGCTATGTGTTCCTAATAAACTGAAGACTGAATGTAAAGAAAACTGTGTCATCAAAGATCAGCTGTTCTCTGAGGACAGGCTCATCTGTCTGTAAAGATTCTCAGTCTTCAGGTCATGGTTATCCAAGATGGAGTCAGGTGAGGTGAAGAACAGAGTGATCAGAGATAACAACTAACACCATCAGAGGAGTCTGTTCCTGTTTGAGCTGATGGCTGCTCTCTCTCTCTGTGTCCAGCAGGTGGAGCTCTAACACCACCTCCACCACCTGTTGTCTGTGACCACAGTAAAGTCCTGCTGTGGGTTGATGGTGTTTCCACTGTGCTCATTGAAATGTAATGAATCCACTGGTGTTAGTGTGTAGTCTTTTCAGCTCTGATGAATTCATTCTTCATAGATTTCACTGACAGTGATGGTAAAGAAAACGTCCTGTTCTGTTCTCTGTCCTTGTTCCAGCTCTAATCTCCTGCAGGGTTAAATATTAAGATGAGTTAATGACAGTACACCTTTAAGGCAGCGCAGACTGAGGTCACGTGGTTCTCCACAAAGTTTACTTTCGGTTTTGAAGAGGAGAGTTTGTGTCGCAGTTTGTTTCTCGGTGAGTGAACTCAGTTAAACAGATATAGATGTAGTTCCAGTGGATGGATGTGTTCTGTTGGTGTCAGTGATAACAGAGTTCATCATAAACTGCTGAAGCTGCAGATTCTCTGGA
>BRZM01000134.1:188926-234673 GCA_033238685.1 Lates japonicus
AAAACAAAGGAAGTAATAAACAAAAGCCCAGGACTTTGCCTATCTTGACATTTATCAGAGGGGAACTACTTAACGCTTTTATTCCCACCTTATCTGTATTATCGTGATTAGTAAAGCGGGTATTATAGTGAGTGAATTGTTTAGTCACCGCCTCACACGGTGCAGTTTGCATGAACGTTAACTTGATTTATTAAACCTCCAACATTGATTATAATACTCTAACTAATTAAATGCTAAATTATATGTATGGCTTGTTCATTGCTCAGTTTTAGAACAGTAATCGTTAAAAGAGTGTCCTCGAGTATTCACCGCAAAGGTGGCGGCGTCTCGAGTTAAGCGGGCGTTGAGAACAGGTTAGCTAGCTGGTTACCGCGCCAAGCTATCCTGTTTTACAGGTTATAATCTATAAAGGTCAAAAATAATACAATACAGCTAAAGGAGAAACTGTCTTGTCTTCTCTTATAACGGCGAGGCATTAGGGTGTATCTCGGTTGTTTAAAGTACAGTAAAACTCCCCTCCCCAGTCATTTTAGCTAACCATTGAAAGCTTAACGTTAGCGCCGATTCAAAACTGGATGTGTTGCAGTTGAATTTAATTTTCTAATGGAACTCAGTGGCTCCTTTCATGATGCTTATGTAATAAAGATGGTATTATTTTTTTACTATGTGTACTGCTGTGATTTAGGCTGTTATGGGGGAGTTATTGTCAGCCTCTGTCTAATGCCTCAAACTGAGATTATGAGTTAAAGATTAGCAGCCATTATATTACTATCTGGAAACACAAATAACTGTTAGCCAGCATTTTTAACTGCTATAAATGATCAGTGAGTATTTGAATTAAAATGTATTTTGTTTATAACGGAGTAAACTATTTATGGATGGTGCAGTTACACAAGCACTGTCGAAAAGTTTGAAGCTCTGAAAGTAAAGGCTCAATAATTATAATAAATCATATATATATTTTAAATAGATTAAAGTTACAAAGTGTAAACATACAAACCTAGATCAGGTCAGTATTTGCAGTGACCAGCCTTTGTCTTTAAATTGTTGATTCTCGTCAGTACTGAGGCAGGTTGGTGGTTGTTGCAGTTGATCTGTGAAGTTCAGGTTTGTCTCAGTGTTTCTGTCTCTTCATGTAATCCCAGACTGACTCCATGATGGCCAGGGTCAAGACAGTGTAGAGCTAAACTCATGTTGCAGGACTCCTTGTTCTTGTTTCCTGACAGTTTAATCTTGAGGTAACTTAAGTGTAATAGTCTAATCACTGTAAAATAATGGTTTTACTGCAGGTGGAATTAGACCATGATCAGAGCAGTTGATGGGCAGATATTTGATTGTGCTGTTAAAATGTCTTTGGTTTTAGACCTGATGTTTTTCCCAAACTGTAAATTTGTCTATTTGTAATAAGAGGGCTAGAAACATTGGTTGATTAATTATTAAATTAGTTGAAAAGAAATTGCTTGACCTTCCCAGATGTTGTGATTGTTGCACAATATCTTTGTTTGACTTGATGACTGGACAACACAGGGGAATTTAAATATGTTGTGATAAATAGTACATTTTGATCAAATTTAATAAACTGCTGATTCATTGTTGATGCAAATAATTATTACAGTATTACACTCACAATTGTAATTGCATCTGTTCTCTGTTTACTGTCTAGTGTTGATGAAAACTCAAATACTATCACTGTGTCTTATTCCTGTAACTCTAACCCATGTTTTCCACACATACACAGGACATAGGTCATTGAGTACTCACACTAAGCTGGAGCACTTCCGTGTATTACTATCTTAAACTCTGACCTGTATGTTGTGTGTTCCCAGATCCTACGTGCAGAGGGCGTTACAGCACTTTATCGATGATCCAGTAAATCCAGCTGGATGAGGTGCATCCGCTGTGCAGACACTGTGGAGCAGAACATGATGGTTGTACAGTACAGGTAGAACAAGTCTGATTTGCTGCGATATTTGGTGGAAATTTTGTCCTTTTTTTAGCAGTGTAAAAAAATACATGTACTATTGATAATTGTCAACATATGTCAACAATGTACGAACAATACCATTGATTTAAAAATGTTTGACCTGAAGGATAAACAGCAGGTGTTAAGGTGAGCACGCAAGGATATTTTTGAATCAGTGACTTGATATTCAACAAACATGGTATGGTGTTTATGCTTAATAGGTTCAGGTAAGTGTCCTCTGTGTTTCCAGACTACAAGTCAGTAGTGATGGAAAAGTGTGTAAAGCTGCTTTTCCACTTTCCTATGCATTCTGCATAAAGCTCAGGCAGTGATGATTTTGTGCCAACACAACAACAGCAACAGCCATGATCGGAGGCATTATGCAATACTTCAAGAATACCTTGAAGGAATTTATTCACATTTGGTGCCAGTGTTCTTTTGGACTTAAGGATGAACTTATTAGAATTTGGTGTTTAGAGGTTAAAGGTCAAGGTCCCGGGGACCTCATAAAACATGTTTTGGGCCATAATTCAAAAATTCAACTCTTGAAATCAGAACCATTTCCAAATAGCACAAACACAGATATAATGCAAATACGCCACAAAGCCTACATGGTAACCACAACGGAATTTTAAACTTAAAGAAGTTTATTAAATGCACACATGCTACCATGCTCGCAGTAGAAAGTTCTTTTCAGTTGTCTTACATTAGCCATGTGGCATGGAAAAAGGGCAACAATCAATTAAATGTCTAAAAGGAATCTTGCCATATGAAAAAATAAAAAAAAGAATCATAAAGCTGACAAGTACATTGTTAATCATTTGCAATATAATAATCACAACAGTATTTAATAGTAATTATTACAGTAATAGGATATTGAAGAAGGTGTGGGAGCCCTGTGAATCATCTGTATTGCGATTTCAAATGAATAAGAAATTTGAAATTAAGAGTATATCCTACATTTTAGACGACATCACTTTATCTCTCACTATACTTTAATAATGTAGGAAGACTTACTTTCACTTCTCTTTGTCGCACAGAACATGAAATAACAGTAACAATCAACAAACAAACAGCCGTTATTACTAAAGATTGATAAGCACACATGTAGTTTTTACTTGCTTACTAGGAAGAGTTTCCTAGTCTAGCAAAACAAGGTTTCTTAGCATTACGACATTTTTGCATTAGGCTACCTTAAGAGCAGACACCATAATGGACACTTGCCAAAGCCACAAAGTGTTTAATTCAAGACAATTTGAGACAATCATCATTTAGTGAGGACTGTGTCTGCTTGATGCACTGTATGCATTGAGTACTGTATATTTCTAAGGGACAGAGTAAAATGTAATGAGGTTATCAAGTCAGCTGGCTAAGTCAGATAATGTAATATTCTGGGAAGTGTTACAGTAAGATTTATTGTCCTGAGTGTAACATGCTCTCAGGAACAGAAATTTAGGCGAAGATCAATGAAGTTATGAAACTTCATTACTTAATAGTTTAAGATTTTTGCTATATTTTGGGTTGTGGTCAGTAGCCAGTGTCTTTTAAAGGTGTTCTGTGGAGGTTTTTTGTAAACAGACAGAGGTTGTTGAGATGTTTACATTTAGTGTTACCCATCCAAATGAATAGTGCTTGTCCTTGAGGTCTAACGGATGTGTTGAAAACATGCGTAGTTTACGTCCATATTTACCACCAAACAGTCCATACAGTAAACAGCACACACAGCACTTGGTTAAGATTAGGGAAAAATCCTGATCTGGTTTAATATTGAAAAAGCTCCTGCCTACTTCAGATGCAACATGTTTATTTACAAGTAACCAAAAACAAAACTCTATTTTAGCCAGGAGGTGATGGTTTTTTGGTGTCTTTGGGTCTTTTGGGGATTTTAGGAAACCAGAAGCCTTCATATTTCATCTAACCCCCTTACACAATGTCATGGCAAACAGCATGTTAACAGTGGTAACAGGCTCAGTTCTCTTTTGGTTTTCTTTCTCTTTCACCTTTGGTTTCTGTCTCCACTTGGTTAATATCATGTGCACAAAGTTCCATTTCCCTAAAGGAACAGCATATTTAGGACATGCAGTTCCCCTGTTCTCTTATACTAAAAAAGAACAACCCACAGTCTCACAGTCATTTATCATCATTCATTAGAAATCAATTAGATCCTATAAGATCACTATTAAGTTTTTAATGAACTGTTTATTAATACACTGTCCTCTTTTATGTAGAATTATTTGTATTGGTATTCATATTATTTTGCAGTTAAAAATGCTTTTATAGTGGCTCTTCTTTAGAGGAAGTCAGGAGACGATATTGACTGTTTTCACTTGACATGAATTTATTTCCTCTGTATTTGCTCCATTCAAAATGAATATTTGTTGTAATGACTGAATGAAAACATAACTTTTTAGTCCCCCCCAGGTAAAACTTCATTTATCTTTGATCAGTTTTAATGCAATGACATTTACTGGAAAGATAGAAAAAAAAAATTCCAGGTTTAGATTAATGACTAATAAAGCCTCTCCCAAGAAACAGAAATAAGAATGTTTTAGAAAAGCTAAATACAGTATTGCTCATTTCATTTATGAACATAATAAAAAAGAAAAACATCAGCAAGGTACTTTGATAAAATTGGCATCAGTCAGAAAAAATGTAATTAATACATGATAACGTAACTGTCTCCATTTTTACATCATGTGAAACTTCAATGCTTTTCATTTTATTGACATACAATATTTGTCATTATATACTATATATACTGTTATAGGCAAAACAAGGAAACATAATTCTGAAGGTATCATCTCTCTTGATCCTTTACTGGTTTCCTTTCATCTTGAATAAAAATTGCCAAAGAAACGATCACATTTGAGTTTACTCAAGAATGTACACTGTATTTTATAGTTCACTCATTGTATTTTCTCATTAGCTGAACTTTGAACATTGGATAAATAGAATTTAAATAGGGAGTATATTAAAACCATGAGTGTACGTTACACTTTATGCATCATAAAAACACACTATTTATTGATTTTAGTCTTTGATACAAAAAACTATGATGTATCATAGTTGAAACCTCTGCTGTTTTGCATCTTATAAAATGCAACAGTCCCATTTTTCTGCTGCTACTTTCATGCATTCCTCTCTCCAGCTATCAATTTCTTCCTCATGTTTTGTCTTCAAATCATCAGTTGCTTTGTTCAGATCTTGCAACTCTTTCATTTCCTGGTCTTGCTTTTGCTTCAGTTTATCAAATTCTTTCTTGTATTTTTCATTTTTCATCAACTGTTCAGTTACCAAGTCTATGTGTTCTTGTTGTTTCTCTATTTTCATCATACCAGCAAAGTCATTTTTGTATTTCTTTTTGGTCATTGAATTCAGCTTCAGCTTTCTCTCTGGCTTCTGATTCATATTTCTTCCTAATATTCTCAATTTCTTTGGTATGTTCTGCTTTTAACTGTTTTCGCTGCATTTCATCCATGGTTTTTCTGATCTGATCCTCTTTTATTCTTCTATTTTTGTCTTCTTCCATTGCCCTCTCATACTCGTCTTGGAGTTTTTTGATTTTTTCTTGTTCCTCCTTTTTTCTCTGTTCATCTTCAAGATAACGTCTGTTCCGCCAGGCTTTCTGTTCCTCCTCCCAAGCTTCTCGTTGTTTTCTCATCTCTTCCTTACTCAACTCCAGCTCTCTGGCAGTATTTTCCATGATCTGTGATTCGGCTTTTAATTTTTGCTCCAAAGCTTTACATTTTTGTTCCCACTCCTTTTGTTTATTTGTATCACGCTCTTGCCATTCCCTTTCATGTTCTTTTCTCTTTTCCTCTTCTTTTTTTCTTTGCTCACGCTCCTTTCTGATTTTTTCTTCTTTTTCCTCAAGTTGTTTGGCTCTCTGTTTTCTCTCCTCCTCAATCTTCGCTTCCTGTTGTAACATTTTTCTTTTCATTTCTTCCATTTGTTCCTCATATTTTCTTTCAAGTTCCTTCATCTGCCTCTGCATCTCTTCATCTTTTTCCTTTAAAATCCTCTTTACCTCATTTTGTATGGCTGCCTCAGCCTCTTGGAGCAACTCATTTGTGTAGTTATCACCACCATTTTTCTTCACCATTGTCTCAACTGTGCTCAATAGTTCAATAACTTGTGCACGGTTTTCCTGAATCTGATTGTTGAATACTTGGTATCTGCCTCCACAGTCACGAATGAGTTTCTTGACAACATCACTGTCATTTATGTAATCCTCAAATGATTCATCCTGCAAATTGTCCCCTCCTGTGAATACAATAACTATAAAATCACTTGAATTCTTACCAAAAAACTTCTTGATCAGTTTTACAGAGTCTTTGTAAAGCGACCGATTTGTAGAACCAGTAAGAACGCATGAGGACCAGGAGCCAACATGTTGACACATTTCACAAGCTCCTGTTGAACTTCATCATTGGACAGAGTGGTGTCAAACAAGCCAGGAGTGTCGACCACAACAACAGGCCTGCCATTAATCTCTCCAGCTGCTTTTTGGCAGTCCTTGGTCACTGATCTCAGGCTGACTTTAGATTTAAAATGTTCTTTACCTAAAATGGTGTTGCCAGTTGCACTCTTCCCACTGCCAGTCTTCCCAATCAGCACCATCCTGAGAGGCTCTCTGCTCTGACTTTCATCATCACCCCCAATCTTAATCTTCTGTTTCACATTTGGCAGTTCAGCTTTATGTCTTGAATCAATGTTCTTCGGCTCAACAACCTTATTCATCTGAGCTTTGGCAAATGTGTCATTTGTGAAGGATCTGGACCCTTTATCTCTCATTTTCTCCACAGTGTCCAGCATCTTAGGGATATGGTGCTTCCCATCTTCATCTTTAATCACAATGCTCTGTTTCACATTCTGTACTTCAGCTTGAAGTCTTGTAATATCCATCTTAGCCCCAGTTAACATGTCCTTTGTGAAGTGTCTAGATCCTCCAGCACTCATCTTCTCCACACTATGCAACACCTCAGAGACCTGCTGCTTGTTCTTCATGTTGAAGACAACATATTGACCACGACAGCTCTGGCAAAGCTGCTGGATGTTTTTGTCCCTTTTTAAAAGATTAACAACAGCTGGATCTGTAGAATCTGACTCCACAGTGAACAGAATCATGGTGAAGTCATTGACTGGAGAGCTGAATGTGTTCTGGATGGTCTCTAACTCTTTCTTGTCTTGAAC
Source organism: Lates japonicus (assembly GCA_033238685.1). Lineage (NCBI taxonomy): Eukaryota > Metazoa > Chordata > Actinopteri > Centropomidae > Lates > Lates japonicus. The sequence goes on from BRZM01000134.1 coordinate 196,083, forward strand.
ACTGAGGCAATCTATAGGTAGGACTAGGATGAAGGCATGGACGCCCTCAGGCTCACTGAGGGTAATGCATTTGAAAGATTCCCTCATCACTGTCTCCCGAGGCTTTCCATACAAGACAGGCAGCTCCACCATGGAAACCTGACGTCCACACACCTCTCTCTGGTGTTTAACACACACTGATGAGTTGGCAGGTGGACCAAACTTTCTCTCTGCAAGAATGGCATTGGCTGTTGAAGTCTTCCCAACTCCAAATCTCCCACACAGTACCAAGTTCAGAGGAGGTTTTGCACATTCAATTGCTACCAGAGGATCAGCTCCTTCAGTATAGTTCAGATGTCCTCCCCTGTTGTCACTCACTATTTTCTCCATTGTTTCCATCAGTGCTTGAAGATCAGGTTCTGAAAGGTTTTTATCAAAGTTAATTTTGTGCTTCCTGTGTCCACAGTCTTGAATGATTCGATCCACTGTTGAATTCTCTCCATCGTCATTATGTGTCAGGACGACCATTGAGTACTTAACAGCTTTGGCACCAAAAAAGCTCAAAATGAATTTCAGTGTTTGTCTGTCCTCCTCACTGAAATCTGAGGGCTTCACTAAAAGCAGGAGGACATTTGGTCCAGGTGGACACAGAGCCACACACTTTTTCATCTCATGTCTTACTTTTTCAACTGGCTGACTGAAAATGTCTGAGGTTCTTACTACTGTTAGTGGTTTTCTTCTCCACTCTCCCTGGGCGACTGTGCTTTGTGTGAAAGTTTTCACAGGAAAATCTCTTTTCTTTGTGATGAAGTTACTTAGTGCTGTCTTTTTCTTCTGGCTCTTTCCAAACAACACAATCCTGAGTTCATAGACTGTAAAACAATGAAAGCAATAATGAGCACATTGTCAGGATCCCCTTTACAGTGCCAGTCACTGATGCATTCTTTTTTCTTTTTTAAGAATCTTATTTTGTGTTGGGGTAAATTGTAGTGAACTCACCGGGTGCTGCTTTTGCTGATGCTGCCATAACTCTTAACTGATCAGAATTTCTTGGGATGTTGATGTCTGTTGAGTTAAAAAAAAAGAAAGAAAGGTAAATATTACATAGAAATTCCTGTTTATGACTGTGCTACATAGTTTTTAGTTATTTTTACAGTTTTCTTTCCTGGTATTTCTTGCTGCTTACAAAATTTTTTTAAGCATCTATTGGCAGTTCACTTTCTAATCGATCAGTAGTCATCTGAGTTACTGTAGCGACTTGATTCGTCCCTCACTCTCGTTTGTCTCGTGTAATTGTTTTCTTTAACAGTTCAAGTTTCAGGCTTCAGTCTTTCTGAGTTCATTATCTGTCACAGGTGTAATTCTTGGTTGTTTGACAGATTTTCTTCCTGGTTTATTTTTGCAAGTGACGTCAGATGATGCCAAAAGCTCATCATTCACTTGTCATTAACTTCTTACTTGTGTGGCAGCAAAACACATTGGACCAACCTCCGGTAACTCCTGCAGGTTAAACCGGACAAACTGAACACTTTTAAGGCTGATTAAGTCACATAATTAGGCCACAAACAACCCATGATGGTAGGGGAAAATACATAATAATATAAATGTATTAATAGTAGGCAAAGCTGGCCAACAATCCTGCGATATTAGAATAGCACAGATGGGTAATTGTCTCTCTGAATGCATGTTTTGCAGCCACTCAGCTGTGTTGACTGGTAATTCTATTCATTAATTTATTCAACTGTCTTACGCCTGGACAGGTTTGCACGCAGCACTAATTACATTACATACAAGTGTTTTGGTAGACAAAAGTAATCAAGGAAAACAATAATTTCAGTATTACAATATATAACATTTTGTAGTTGTAACCTTTTTAATGCACAAAGTTAAACCTTAAATTGAATGTATTTACTTATAAACATACAAAATGTATATTGATAAATGCAATAAATATAACCCCTTATAAATAACATATTTCAGTAAGATAGAGAATACTCTTTTTGTATGTAATAAAGGTTTGAATAATTTTAAGTCAGTATTCTACTGTTGGATTGGATTTGGATTTCATTTAGAATTTAGACCAAAATTTCACATATCAAAATAAAATCGTAGACTGATGGGTCTAATATAATAATATATATAATATTAGTTTGAATGCAGTATATATGGCATGAATTTATAGTTTAGCATACTGACTCTTATAATAGTCTAATCAGATAGATAAGACATTCTGGTCCGTCTGAACACCAGGTCTGAACAATTGATATGCATTTTAAGATTATCCATAACCAGTTTACATATTCTTAATACTAACGAACACACAAAACATACATTCTACTCAAGTTTTTTTTTTTTATTTGTTACATTTTCTTTCTGTTAAGTGTACTCACCAGGTGAAACTGACTGTGATGTTCTTCTTCAGAGATCTTTAATCCAAGTGAAGATCCAAACTGAAATCAGCTCACCTGAGACTACCTTTTTGTCAGTTGGTGGGCAGGGCTCAGTTTAATTGTTGTACATGCCAGCAGTGGACGGTCACGGTTGACTGAGTTACTGACTTGTGACTTGACTTTCTGATGATGAGATAAATGTAGTTGTATAGTAACATCAGTCTGCTCCTTTGCAGAAAGTTAATAATCTTTTCAAGTTCAGGGACACTGTGTTGGGTTATGGCCTAAAGGATAGATTCACACTTTTTTGAAGTCTATCTTAAAACACTCTCACACCCATATGTACATAGAAACAGGTGAATGATTACAGCAAGCAACACTGTTTAAATGCACCTCAATGGACACTAATCGTCTGTAATTTACTACTGTACCATAGTGAGTTGATTGCTCTCTCACTCTCATTCCATTTCTCTAACAGTTGATATTTCTCAGGCTTTTTGAGCTCATCATCTGTGACAGACATAATTCTTGGCTGTTTGACAGATTTTCTCCCTGGTTAACTTCTACAGTAAAGAGATCAGGTGACGCCAAGAACTCGTCATTCAAACATCATTAATGTATTTCTTCTGCGGCAACATAACATGTTACAGCACCCTTCAGAAACTCCTGCAGGTTATACTGGACTAATAAGACTGATTATTAATGCTATGCTGAGTATGAGCATCTGGTATTGACTTATTTTTACTTTTCTAAATAATTCTTAAGGGAATCAAATTATATACAATTATTATATTATTATCAGAGAAAGAGCATATATATATTATACACACATACATACATATATATTATGAATGATTCCCTTAAGAATCAATATATTTTCCACCCACATGCATCTCTTGTCATTATTGATGCCTGATAAACTACACATTATCATGCCAGAGGGTGCTGGCACCTGAAAGTCAACCTTCATTAAACATGAAAAGATGATGATGATTTTGGGGTGGAGACGCAGGCTCCAAACAACACAGCATGTTTATTTGCATATACAAGAATGAGAAAATACGCTTCTAGATTGAACAACAGAGATAAAAATCTGAATGGCTAATGAATGTATGTGCATTAAAATCAATAAATGTTTAAAACGAAAATTAAATCCCAAAAAAATTACAAAGCATTGTTCTTCTGTAATTTGGAAAAAAATGTTGAATCATGTGACTGCATTTTACACAGTTGCAAAGGTGACATTTATATATTCAGTAGTATATTTAATATTTGAATATAATGAACTTAACAGCTGAAGAATGGGCAAAGTTACATTATGATGTATGTAGGACCGGTCATTCCTGTAAGTACATAGTAAATTTTAGTTTAAAAAAAAACAAAAAAAACAAAACAAAAAAACTCATGAGTCAGAGTGTAGTCTTAATATTTTCTGCCTGACTGTTAGACTATCCTTCCAAAAATCTGAAACATGCAGAGGAATGTTAATTAAAGTTTCTCTGACAAACTGATTTAAACTTAAGAGAAATTAATATATTGTGGATGTAGAATTTTTACTCAGTTTAAAGAGTGTATTTTAAGAAGGGACATTAATTTAACTTCAAATGTTAAAATGAATGGAAATTATTAGGACTGCAACTACAGTTATTTTTATTAATTCAATTAATCTGTTAAAATATTTCTTGTTAAATATTTGGTCTAGAAAATGTCAGAGAACAGTGAAAATGTCCATGCCAGTTTCTCAGAGCTCGAGATGATATCTTAATTTTTTGTCCAGCAGTCCAAAAATATAAAACTGAGAAAAGCAGAGAAACTTTGAGAAGCTGTTACCAGAAAATATATGCTAAAAAATTTAATAACAATTAAGCTATCAAAATAGTTGCTAATGAAATTAGTTAATCAACTAACAGTTATAGAAATAATGTCCCTGTGTGAATGAGTTTGTAGAATTGTTAAACATTCTGAGATTTGTGTTTACCTTTTAATAAAACTTAGAACACTGACATAATTTCTGTGTTAGCTGTTTGCATGTCGGATGTTAAATATAACAACATACAGTATATATGGGGCTTGATAAAATAAGAATACACATACTTCATAGGCCAAAACCCACTTATCTTTAACCAAAAGATTTCATAGTTTTACTGCTAAGGTAATGCAGTTTTAGTGACACTTGCAACTCAACAATTCTCATAAAATGTGACAATTCTTTGCTTGTTTAGTTGAATCAGATGTTTTCACATGATCATGACTATTTTTTTCTTCCTCCTGTTGTTTCTCACTTTTATTTATGTCTTCGTACAGATCTGCTTTGTTCTGGGATGAAAGTTTTTGTTAACTCGTTCCTGTTTCTTTTTCAGTTGCTCAGAGCCTTTTCGAAAAGCTTTGTTTGCGGTCAGCTGTTTTATTTCGAAGTCGTGTCTTTGTTGGTTCTGCTTCAGATCAGACACGTCCTGGTCATACTTTCCCAACAGGGCTTCAAAGTTGTTGGTGTATTTCTCTTTGAAGTCATTGTATTCTTCAGCTTGCTTTCGGGCCTTTTCCTCAAATTTCTTCTCGATTTCACCCAGTCCCTTTTTTAAAATTACTTGCCATTCAGTGTCTTCCTTTCTCTAGGCTCTTTCTTATTCAATCTTGTATCTTTCTTCTTCCCTTTTTTTCTCTGACATTCTTATTTCATTATCGTGTTGTCTTTCAAGGTCTCTCTTCTGCCTCTGTAGCTCTCCCTCCTTCGCCCTCTAGATCCTCTCCAATTCCTTTTGTATGGCTGCCTCAGCTTCTTGAAACATCTCTGAGGTGTAGTAGCCACCACCATTTCTGTTCACCATAGAATCAACTTTGTTGAGCAGCTGGCTGACTTGAGCACGATTCCTCTGATTGTTGTTGTCGAATGGTATCTGTCTCCACAGTCAGCAATCAGTTTTTTTAGCCCTGAGTCTTCAGACTTCTCTATGTAACTCCTAATTGTTAGATTTTTAAGTTCATCTCCCCTGGTGAATAAGATGAAAATAAAATCTCCTGACCTGCTGCCAAAAAACTTCTTGATCAGATCCACAGTTTCTTTTTCCTCCTGTGTAAAGCGACCAATCTGCAGCACCAGTAAGAACACGAGGCACAGGAGCCAACATGCTGACATATGTCACAAGCTCCTCTGCAACTTTGTTGTTGGGCAGAGTTGTGTCAAACAAGCCGGGTGTGTCAACCACTGTGACAGGTTGGCCATCAATCTCTCCTGTAGCCTTCGCGCAAACATTGGTCACTGACTGTGAGCTAACCTCAGATGTGAAATGTTCCCTGCCCAGAATGGTGTTTCTAGTGGCACTCTTACCACAGCCAGTCTTCCCGACTAGGACTATCCTGAGACATTCTCTGCGCTTATTACTGTAACGCGATGCCCTCTGTACAGATATGCGTCTCCTTAAGGTATTCCTGCGAGGCCTGGTAATCATTTCCTTTGTGAAGCATCTGGGTTCCACAGTTCTCATCCCTTCCAACACATGAAAGACCTGTTGTTTGTCCCTATGGTCAAAGACATAATATCGTCCCCCACTGCTCTGACAGAGCTCCTGGATGAGAATATTCTCCTTCAGATATCTCACAACAGCTGGAGAATTAGGATTCACCTCCACAGTGAACAGAATCATGGTGAAGTCATTGACTGGAGAGCTGAATGTGTTCTGGATGGTCTCTAACTCTCCCTTGTCTTCATCAGTGAGGGGACCCACAGGTAGGACCAGGATGAAGGCATGGACGCCCTCAGGATCACAGAGGGAGATACACCTGAATGATTCCTCCATCACTGCCTCCTGAGATTTTCCATACAAGGCAGGCAGCTCCACCAGGGAAACCCAACGTCCACACACCTGATGTTTAATACACTCTGAGTTGGCAGGTGGACCAAACTTGCTTTCTCCCAGAATGGTGTTGGCTGTTAAAGTCTTCTAGGCTCCATATCTCCCACACAACACTAAGTTCAGAGGGGTTTTAAAAGATAGTGTCATGGGATCAGTCCCTTCAGCGCAGTTTAGATATCCTCCTTCGTTGTATCTCATCATGTTCTCCATCTGATAAGTCAGTTCTTTAAGATCATGTTTTGGAGGATGTTTGGAAGATGCAGGTGTTGTCAAGGGATCAGCTTCACTGTAATTTAGGCATTGTCCCTTACTGTCATTCACTATGTTCTCCATCTTTTCAATTAGTTCTTGAAGATCATAGCCAAGTAGATCTCTCTTATCAAAGTTAATCTTGTGCTGCCTTTGATTGCAGTCTTGGATGATTTTGGTCATTGAAGAATTCTGTATATCTCCATTTTGTGTTTTGATGACCATTGAGTGTTTAAAAGCAACGTTTGCTTTCAATGTTTTTGAAACATTTGTTGGGTCTCTCTCTGTAAATACCTATTTTAAAGAGTATGGTCTAGACCTGCTCTATATGAAAAGTGCCTTGAGATGACTTTTGTTGTGATATGGCGCTATATAAATAAAATTGAATTGAATTGAATTGAATTGACCAAAGAAACTCAGTAGGAACATTAATTTTTGTCTGTCGTCTTCAGTGAAATCAGAAGGGTTCACTAACAGCAGGAGAACATTTGGTCCAGGGTGGCAATTAGCCACACACTTCCTCATCTCATATCTCACTTTATCTGCAGGCAGACTGAAGGCATTAGGGAATGTCACCACTGTTAAAGGTTTTCTCTTCCACTTTCCATGGGTGACCTTACAGTGCTTTGACATTAGAGGAAAATCTTTTTTTTCTTGTGATGAAATAACTTAGTTTTGTGCTCTCGTTTTCACTCTTTCCAAACACCACAATCCTGAGATTAGATGCTGTAAAACAAGTGCAAAACATTACAATTTCCACAACCCCATGAGCACTTTCATCATCTTTTTTCCATTTTGTCAATGGTACACACTGTGGCTCTTGGAATGGTATATTGTTGCACAACATGACAACTTGAAGGGGAAGATGGCCAAATTTAAATTAGGTATGGTTTTAGCTTGATAGAGGCACAGTCTCAGAGCTTTTTGGCCACACCAGGTTGGGTACACCTGGATAATAATGATATCTGTTGATAGAAGAGCCTGGATTTTGAAACATAAACATTCATTTAAGCAATTAGGGGAACAAATTAAGGTCATCCTCTGTCTTCATTATTGCTCTTGCCATTGAACCACTTGTAGAAGCTGTAACAATATACTGATATAAAATTCAGGACATGAATTTGAGAACAAAAGATCATAAAATTCAGTTATATACAGGTGATATCTCACTGTCTCCAATTCTGAATTGTCATGACTAGATGTTCTTGAAGTTATCCAATAGTTGCTTTTCTGGCTGTAAAAATAACTTTGGTACATCAGAAGTCATACTTCTCACTCACTTCTTAAGGCTCCTCTGAAAAATGTATTCTCGATGTTCATTGAAGACTTTTTCTGGAATTATTTAAACTGCATGTTAAGTATCATAAATGTATAACTAAGTTTGACCAACTTAAAGTGAAAAGGCCGTGAACAAGTCTGTGTCAAGAACACTCCCATTCTCTAATCCTATAAACATTTTATACTCTCCCTCTCTCTCTCTCTCTGTGTGGCTGACCTCATTTCAGTTTTCATGCTTGGCCTCTGATCATATCAATAATAGGAAGTCTTGCCATGCTTACCGAATGCCATAATGTTACTTTGGCGTCACCTTGTGGGAGAGAGATTCAAATGGAGAAGCTGTTGGTTGGTGTCTGTTAGTTTTAGAGAACAAGGCAAAATTAAAATAATGAAATGCAGAGACAAATAACTAAACACAATAATTCAAGCACTGTGTTCAGAAACATTGTCCTGGGGAATGAATCTTAATGACTTTGGTGATTCCCTAACATCACCAACAACAGTGACAACAACGTTGACATTCATTGTTATCTGTTAGCGTATTGGATGTATAATAACCAGCACACAAAGATTAAAATAACTGGCTTTAATTTAGCTCATGTTTAATGTAATACATCTCAATACAAAAACTGTAAAGTACATTAAAAATCATATACCCAAATGATATACTTAATTAATAATTATTGGATTATAAACGGAACAAATTCTTGTGTCACTGCCAGTCTTCCCAACTAGCACCATCCTGAATATACTGCACTTACCTGAGGATATTGCTGCAACTCTTCTATTGTAGCTTTTGTTGAAGTTTTCTCATTGTATATATTAAATGTACTGGTCCATCTGGCCCATTTTATCACCAGAACAGCGGATATCCAATAAACTGTCATCTGTCATTACTAGATTTAAAAGTGGTATTTAGTAGTAGTATTAAACATCTATATATTTTTAGACATTTGTTGCATTTATTTTCTGTCTGTCTACTCACCAGGTGAATTTCTTTGCCTTATTTTTCATCAATGTCAACGTCAACGTCAACCATTATTGACAGGACGCGGCACAACAAGCAGAAAACAGAATAAGCATAGCTGCCAATAAACATGACTAATAATTCACAGAAGTGATAAATGATTTATGGTAGTCAGGGTTGGGAAAGTTGTAACAAGTTGCTCTGCAGCATATAGAAAATCATGCACAAATCCTTAACAAACTTACGATAAATGTATTTATGCAATATTAAAACATCAGTTAAATAAGAACTTTGGATTTGGCATGTTTCTGTTCGAGAGATAGGAACAGAGGTATTTGCACGAATCTGAAGACCTCCCATTGTCAAGTACAAGGACAAGTACAATAGATGCGTGTGATCACAATTGCTTTCCTAGAAAGGTTAGTTAAGAGGACCGAAAGCACAGCAGGAAGCAGTTACATATTGTGGTAAATAAATAATACATCATCATAGCCTCTTCATTATTTCATTCCTGTAAGAAGCACATTTATTTATAGTAGGGCATGGCAGTTAATTGAAAGGTTACTGAAACTGACATTATGACTTTCTATCTGACCTCATCTCTGTCATGCCAGTATGAGGTTTGGAATTTTATTAAATCTCAATCCAGTATCAGATCCATTTATAAAATCCACGTCCTTTTGTATCCCATATCGAAGCTCGTGACTTTTAGCTTTCAACATTTGCAAGTAACATAAATTAATAATATCTACAAGGCAAAGACAGAAATACTACAGTTTTTAGTGGTAGCTGCTAAATTATTCAACAACGTTATTTAAACTAGCCTAATCCACAGCCTGAAAATGAGATGACAGTGGTTTGATATTGATGTTCTAACACATATGTAACAGCTGTAACATACTAAATGTTAACATTTAACATTAATTAGCTACTGTTGATATACTCCACCACTGGTGATGTTGGTTATTCTAACCAGGGGAAGCAATAGTCAGCTCCAGCTGTAAATGAGAAGCTTCCTAAGGTTACCTGCTGTGAATCTTCAGTGTGAGTGACAGTTTGTCACATAAATGCTGCTGCTCCCAAAAAGCAGTGTTCCAGAGTTTTATGTAATATTGTGTGTTAACCATGAAGTTTGCTGTGGCTTCTCCCTAGAGCAGTAAAAGAGTCTGAGCTGTGTCCTGACAAAAGTCTAGAGGCTGAAACTGGTATTTTTTAGATTCAGCAGTTTACCCCAATGAAAATATTATGACCTGTAACAGAGGACCACTAACAGTTGATGTGAGTAACATTATCTGCCTGTCAGTCAAACATATTGGATAAGTTAACAGTACATTTTCATAGTAAACATGTTGGATATATGAGAAATGGACTGGTGTAAAGACTTGAGTGACTGAGCCAATTTGTTATGGCCAGACATTTGGGTCAGAGTATTTCTGAAAGTGTGAATGTGGTGTAACAAGTTTGATCCACAGTTGCAATGTACAGAGAGTAAAGGATCTTCTTGTATAACTAATAATAACTAATAGTAGTAATAATGCTTATTTTGATTTTTGCAAGAAAGTGAAACTGAACCTATTTTAATGTCATGTTCCTTAGCAATGAAATAACTGGAAGAGTTCATAACTGCTGATTATGGTAAATATTGCTTAGTCATAATCTGTTTTAACATCTTCTGTTGGATGAAATTCAATCATCATCAGTCATCATCAGGAGCAGCTGGTTCTTTCTTTACACTGTATTTGAACTGAACAACAACAAAAAATCTCTATACAGACTAGTATAGTGCGGTTTACTTTATTTACTTACACAAGGAAAGTTCATTTGCATTTGCAAGAAAATGTTTTGAGATTGATCAGGTGCTTACAGGGATTTAAATGTTCATAGAGACTTACACATTTGCCTTTTCAGTAGAACCGAAACAGCTCTCTGTCATTATTTCTACTCTAGCTATTTATTTATTATTTATTTCACAAAATTATTAGCAAAGAAATATACTTGATAAAAGCCTGTATGTACACATAACCAGTATGCCAAACTATACACTCTGGCACAATTGTGTCCATACAGAACCAAAAACTACCAAAGTCTTGCAGTTAAAACCTTGCTGCTGTTGTGAGAAACCATCTCACAAAATGCAACAAGCCTTGTCTTCTGTGGATTTCTTCACATGATCCTGTATCCAGTCATTTATCTCTTCTTCATGTACTTTGTTCAGTTCATCAATGTCTTTGTTTTGTGTGAAAGGTTTGTGCATAAGGTCATACATTTCTTCTTCTTGTTTTTTCTTCAGTCTATTAAAGTCTCTCTGATGCGCGTTGTTCATGCACAGGCGTTTAATCATAAAGTCTTTGTTTTGTTGTTGCTTTTGCTTCATCTCCTCCATTTCCTTTTCATGCTTTTCCACCAGAGCAGCAAAGTCCGTGGTATATCTGTGTCTGAACTCATTGAACTCTTCAGCTTGTTTTCTGGCCTCCTCTTCATTTTTCTTCTTCATATCCTCCACTTTATTCTGAAAGTTTTCTTGTAATTCTCTCCATTCTTTTTCCTCCTGTTCTTTTCTGATTCGATCTTCTTCTTGTCTTCTGCGTTCGTATTCTTTTCTTTCCTGCTCATATTCTTCTTGGAGCTTTTTCAGTCGTGCTTGTTCCTCCTCTTTTCTCTGTTGATCTTCTTGACGTCGTTTATCCCACCATTCTTTTTGTTCTTTCTCCCAAGCCTCTCGTTCTTTTTGTATTTCTTCTCTGTTGTGTATCAGCTTTCGGCCAGCAGTTGTTTTTTTTTCTGGTTGAAACTTGATTTCCTTCTCCAAATCCAATTTTTTTTGTTCCCACTGCTGTCGCTGACTTTCCTCCTGCCTTTTCTTCTCCCTTTGCTCCTTTGCTCTTTTTTCATCCTCCCTTTTCTTCCTCATTTGCTCTTTGCGGATTTGTTCCTCCTTTTCTTTAAGTGCTTTGTCTCTCTCTGCTCTTTCTTGTTCAAGTTTTTGCCTCTTCTTTTGCATTTTTTCTTCATGTTGTCTTTTAAGGTCCTGCTTCTGTCTCTGTATCTCCTCTTCCTTCTCCTTCAGTATCCTCTGCATTTCCTTTTGTATGGCTGCCTCAGCCTCTTGGAACATCTCTGAGGTGTAGTAGCTGCTGCCATTTTTCCTCACCATTGACTCCACCTTGGTCAGCAGCTGGCTGACTTGAGAACGATTGTTCTCATCATTGTTATTGAAGACCTGGTATCGTCCTCCACATTCATTCATTAGCTTTTTGACAAAGTCCTCACTGTCTTCTTCAATGAAACTCTCAATTGTTTGATCTTTAAGATCATCTCCTCTGGTGAATATAACCATGAGGAAGTCTGCTGAGTTCTTACCAAAAAATGTCTTGATCAGCTCCACAGTTTCTTTTTCCTCCTGCGTAAAGCGACCGATCTGCATCACCAGTAAGAACACATGAGGTCCAGGAGCCAACATGCTGACACATTTTACAAGCTCCTCTTTGACTTGGTCATTGGACAAAGTGGTGTCAAACAAGCCGGGGGTGTCGACCACAACAACAGGCCTCCCGTCAATCTCTCCCTCTTTTTTCTTGCAAAGCCTGGTCACTGACTTTATACTGACTTTAGAATGAAAGCATTCCCTCCCCAAAATGGTGTTTCCAGTGGCACTCTTACCACTGCCAGTCTTGCCAACCAGCACCATCCTGAGATGGTCTGGGCTCTGCTCTTTAAGAACTGCTTTCTCCCGACTCGGTTCACATCTTCCAGCCTTATTCAACCTAGGCTTGGCAACCATTTCCTTTGTGAAACCTCTGGATCCCACAGCTCTCATTTTTTCCACAACATCCAACAACTCAGGGACCTGCTGCTTGTCCTTGATGTTGAAGACAAAATATCTACCACCACAGCTCTGACAGAGCTCTTGGATGTCTCTGTCTCTTTTTAGAAAATTAACAACAGCTGGAGCTTTAGGATTGGATTCCACAGTGAACAGAATCATGGTGAAGTCATTGATTCGAGAGGTGAAGATTTTCTGGATGGTCTCTAACTCTTTCTTGTCTTCATCAGTGAGGGGATCCACAGGTAGGACCAGGATGAAGGCATGGACGCCCTCAGGATCACAGAGGTTGAGACACCCGACTGATTCCCTCATCACTGCCTCCTGATGTTTTCCACACAAGGCAGGAAGCTCCAGTACAGAAACCTGACGTCCGCACACCTCTCCCTGATTTTTCACACACACTGCTGAGTTGGCCGATGGACCCTTCCTCTCTCCCAGAATGGCAGTGGCTGCTGAAGACTTACCAACTCCAAATCTTCCACACAACACTATGTTCAGAGAGGGTTTTGGTTTTGCACATTCACGTGCTTCCACAGGATCAGCCCCTTCAGTATAGTTGAGATGTCCTCCCCTGTTGTCACTCACTATGTTTTCCATCTTGTTCATCAGTGCTTCAAGATCATGTGTTGGAAAGTCTTTTTTATCAAAGTTAAATCTGTGCTGCCTTTGTTCACAGTCTCGGATGATTTGATTCACTGCAGGATTCTTTCCCTCGTCCTTGTGTGTTATGACGACCATTGAATATTTAAAAGCATCTTGACCAAACAAACTCAGGATGAACTTCAGTGTTTTTCTGTTCTCCTCGGTGAAATCAGAGGGTTTCACTAACAGCAGCAGAACATTTGGTCCAGGAGGACAATGAGCCACACATGTCTTTATTTCATGTCTCACTCTATCCACAGGCAGACTGAAGACATCTGGAGTTTTCACTACTGTTATGGGCATTCTCCTCCACTCTCCATGGGCAATAGACTTCATGGACATTTTTTTTAGAGTAGAGGTATCTAATTTCCCTATGATGAAGTTACTTAGAGTTGTCTTCTCATTTTGACTTTTTCCAAACATCACAATCCTGAGTTCAGATGCTGTAGAAAAACAAAAGCACCATCAAGAAAGATATAAAGAGATAAGATATAAGATAGAAAATCATCACTACAGATGGATGACTCCCCAAAAGGAAAGGCAAAACCCCCACACCCCAAACTGAGCCCTTTGTAGTGTTTACTGCTAGGCTGCTTTTCATTTGAATGCTTGCCTACCAAACTTACCTCGTGGTCCTGCCATTTTTTCACTTTGGTGAAAACTTCTCAGAATACAGCCTTAGACTGTTGGGTTGGAGGAAAAACAACACACAGTGTTAACACAAAAACACAGAAAGGTGCATAGAAAGTTAGCATATTTTTTTTTACTCTGGATAACCCAAACATTGCTGTGGACAATTTCCAGCATTAACAGCTGCATGAAGTCTGACCTTTGAGACCCTGTCTGTAATTGGATAAGTACCCACTATATTTAGTTCAGTATTTTGATTTGAGAATGTGAGTATTCCTTAGTATTTTTTTTTCTTCAGTTCAATTTCCCATAAACTTTTAAAGGACCATCCACGTTTCTCTGAACGATCAGCTAAGAGTGTAGTACTCACAACTTTTACCGAACACGCCGCAACTTTGGCATAAATAGAGATAACTGTCAAGCTGATTGGCCATTTACAGACTGAAAAAGGTGCCTTATTTAAATACATCTCCAAAGTTCAGACACTGGAAGACAGAATTTGTTTTCTAATCCCTTCTAGGTTACAATGCTGTTATCGAATGATAAAACCCCACAAGCCAGAATAACACTTTGGATCCATTCCAGCCATATAAATATTGCTTTGTTTCTACTAAGCTTAGATTTATTCCATATTATTGTAATATTCACAAATGGATTAAACAGATAAAATCAAGATGTTTTCTACAAGAACAATTAAGTTCATGAAATCACCTGATATTTATAATGACACATTAGTTCCCAAAGATGAGCAAATATATCTCTCTCTATATCTATATATTTATTATTAATTAATTTACAAAGCAAACACAATATGACAGAAATAACATTTGATGAAAGTAATTTACTAATATGAAAATATTTGTTGCCTGGCTGGACCAGAGGAGGATATGACATTGTATCAGGGCCATTGTAAGTAATATCATGAGGATAAAGTCAGAAATTCAGAGATTAAAATTGTAAATTCACAAGAAAAAACTTGTGGGATTTTTTGTTAAGCAACCACATCACTTCACTTTGAAAGGTTGGGACAACATCATCAGATTTTTGACTTAAAAAAAAAAGTGAATCTCTTGTTTTGCGTTTGGCAGGTAGTGTACAGTCAGTGTCTGTGTGAACTTATGAAGTGGGAGTGGCTGTCCATGTTTTTTGCATGTATGGGCGTGTCTAGGCTGTTTTTGATTAAGATCTTTCTTGCTGTTGACCTTGTTGCACCTGTCTTCCTGGAACAGTAAATGTGATGCTGCCACTCAGCTATGTTGCTGGGTGAATGTAACTATAGTTTTACTGTCTGTGCCTGACTCTCTAGGTACAAATTATCATTTAATAGACTGTTTTTATCATGACTTGGCAAGAGGTACTAGGTAAGAAGTGCATAGAGATGTATTTGTTTTATCTATCATATTATTATACAGTTGCTCACAGTAATACAGTAAAATTAAATATACTGTATGTAAGCATATCTGAACTATAACCTTTAACACAAACTGATATAACTGTCATTCAAGGACTTTATAATACAAACAAATATCTGGATTTAATTCCCAGATGTCAGGCCAACATATTAAAATAAAATGAAATCTTTTGTACACTGCCAGCTAACATTTGTTCTGTGTCACCTTTACAAAGTTTTACATGATGATTTTTTTTATTGTAGTTTTGGTTCAGTTTTGTCTTAACATATAATGTGTTAATCAACAGTGTAGTCCACTTACTTTTAACAGCTACAAACTGAACTGTGATTCTAGTCCATCTCTTGTCCACCAGGCACATCTGAACATCACAAATGAGTATTATCAATTAACAATTATTAAAAGTTCAATAATAAATACATTAATCATTAATAATTACATACATTAATAATTTTTATACACTTGTTTAATGCACTTTGTACTCACCAGGTCAAATCCCCATGGTGTCACTCCTCCTTAAAGCTCATGTGTGAAAGTACATGCTTGCTTGGAAATCAGTTCAGCTGTGACAGCCTTTCTGTCAGGGTAAGGAGGCAGGGCTCGCTACCAGTTTGACAACAATGAACCTGCCTGAGTTGACTGACAGACTCATAACTTAAGAATCTTTAGGCTGAGACTGTAGAAGTTACAGAAAGCAGACTACACCAGTCTGTTACCTGGCAGAGAGTCAATGTACTGGGGCAGTTATGGTAAGTGTGAACAATGAAACAGAACAAGTTGTTGTGGTCTTGATATTCAAGAGGAACTCTGACCCACTTACAATTAATACACAATAATAGTAATACATTTTATTTAGAAGAGCCTTTCTGGCCACTCAAGGACACTGTACAATAAGCAATAAAACAATGGATAAAATTAACATAATATAAAAGAAATGTAGGGTGATGAGGTTGCAGTGAGAATGATTAAAGTGGGTAGGCAATCTTAAACAGATGAGTTTTGAGTCTGGATTTGAAAACAGGAAGAGAGTTGATGTTTCGGAGGGCTGGTGGCAGAGAGCTGGGGGCAGAGAAGCTCTGCTCCCCATGGTGCTGAGACGGGCAGAGGGCACAATAAGGTGGATGGAGGAGGAAGATCTGAGGGAGCGGGATGGGGTGGTAATGTGTGGGAGGTTGTGGATGGCTTTGAAGGTAAACAGGAGGAGTTTGAATTCAATACGTTGCTTAACTGGGAGCCAGTGGAGTTGCTGAAGGATAGGGGTGATGTGATGGTATGAGGGGGTAATTGGGGATGATGTGATGGTATGAGCGGCAGAATTCTGGACCAGTTGAAGCTAATGGAGGGACTTTTGAGGGAGGCCAAAGAGTAGAGAATTGCAGTAATCAATGTGGGAGGTGACGAGTCTGTGGACAAGGATAGAGGCTGCATGAGGGGTGAGGGAGGGGTGGAGTCGATTAATGTTGCATAGATGGAAGTATGCAGACCGGGTGATGTTGATGTGGGATTGAAATGATAATGTGCTATCGAGGATGACACCCAGACTCTTAACTTGGGGGGAAAGGGAAACTGGGGAACTGTCAGTTGTGAGGGAGAAGCTGTCAACTTTGGATAGAGTGGATTTGGTGCTGATAAGAAGGATTTCAGTCTTATCACTGTTTAATTTTAGAAAGTTGAAGGTGAACCAGGATTTTATCTGATAAACAGGAGATGAGGGAGGAAGGTGGGAAAGTGGAGTTCGGGTTGCTGGAGAGGTAGAGCTGGGTGTCATCCGCAAAGCAGTGGAAATGGATATTGAATTTAAAATTATTTGTCCCTTTCCTTCTTTTCATCTATACTTTGCCTTTCTCCCTCTGTGTATACCTGAATCTTTCGGTAGCTTATTTAACTAACTGGTTTAATCAGACCATCTTTTTTTACAGGTATGCAGATACACAGGTACACATTTTTTTCCCCAACCATAACAAAACCACACACACATGCACACACACACACACACATAATAAAATGCATACAAAGTACATAGTTAATATACACACAAAAAGTCTAATTTCTTGCTTCGGACTGATTTTTAATCTAAAGACAAAAGTTTTGATGCTGTAACAAAGCAAAGTCAGCCGCACTCACAAGGTTGCTGATAAAGAAGCAAACAGGTAAAACTTGTTCACAGATGTTCAGACATTCAGCCCACACATACAGAGGATAAACATTATTTTCAGGTATCAGCTCTACAATGAAAAAAGTTTTACAAAGGTGTCACAATTTTAACACTTAAATCATTCACATACATCTTTAGAATACTGAAGTATGTTTACAAGAAATGAGAGGACATATTTGCAGAGTGCACAGAGGAGAAACGATTAAGGCATCTTACTGTATATAAAATGTGACAACAAATGACATACCGTATGAATTTTGTTATTATATACACATCTGAAGTAAAGAATAAAAAATAATTTATCTGATTCTGTCATTAGGTTTCACAAGTGTACATATAATAGTTACTGTAATATCTCATTTGTTAAAAGTAAAATATTTACACATCATTTAAAAGGTTTTATTTAACTTGATACACTGAACTTCACAGCAAATGAACATGTATCAAGCTAAACTTAACTAGCTATGAAATTAATCACTCTAACTTAGTTACGTTAGACATTTTGAGCACAGTAGGACAACTGTCAACTCTTCTCAGTTGCACCTAACACTACCTGACATTATTTATTGGTTAAATAAAGTAACATTATCTGAACAACTTCATATAGACTAACTATTTACACTAACTGAATAGGAATAACACAGATTAACTTGATATTTTAAGTCAGTTTTACAGCTGAAACTGTGCCACTGTTAGAAAACAACAGTCCCTCTCATAAAATGCTACAAGCTTTATCATCTGTGGCTTTCTTCACCTTTTCCTGTATCCAGTAATTTATTTCATCCTCGTGCATTTTCTTCAGCTCAATGATTTCTTTGTTCAGAGTTTCTTTATCAAGGAAACAGTGTTCATGTTCCAGATCATTTAATTCTTGTTCTTGTTTTTTCTTTAGTTTATCAAAGTCTTTCTGATATGTTCTGTTTCTCTTCAGCTGACTGATCATGAAATCCTTTTCTTTTTGATGCTTCAGTCTCATCTGCTCGAACACAACTGCATGCACTTTCACTAGGCAATAGTCACCTCACTTATATTTGTATCTGAACTCATTGGGTGCCAAAGGCTTGCCTTCTTGCCTCTTCTTCCTCACCCGGCACCCTCTATTTGCTTCTTATAGGTTCTTCCATAATGCCTTCATTTTCTCTTTCCTCTTGTTCATCTATTTGTTATTTTATCCAGCCATTGGGCCACTTACATTAGTTATAAATATTGTAAATTAAATTACATGGTTTGGGAACCAGTACAAGTGTATGAATACTACCCTTGCTTTGGCTTGGTACAAGTCTTATTATTTGTATTGGTTTTGTTTTGGATTTCTGTTTTGCAAAGCAAAGCGCTTGCCATTAGGAATCGATGAGGAAGATGACACCAAATGCAAGTGCCTGTCAGGTGCAGGTCTGCAGGCCGGTGGTTATCTGTATGGCGATGTCATTCTCACGTCTGCCGGCTGTGTTAAAGCGGGTTTGTTGGTGCCTTCGTAACGATGTTATGCCGTGAGGTTTTGATAAGACCTCCTTGTAATCTCACACCAGATCTATAATATGCAGTCACACTAGACTTACCGAATGCTGGTTTTGCCATCTTGTGTGACAGAAATTCCATTTGGGAAGTTGAAGTAGATGTCTTTGGGTTAAAAAAAAAAAAAGGCAAAATTATGACACTGAACCCAAGAGTTAAAGTACATAAATACCATAATTCAAGCACAGAAATAATGTCCTGGTTACTCTGGATAATAGTATCACAGTCCCCATGGATACTATTCAGTACTAACAGGATAAGCAATAAATTGACATATCAAAGTTTTGAGTATTTAAATATACAGAATATTGTGTCAGTAATACTTTAATCACAGTTGTTTCATGCATGGTAGTAAATAATATATTATTTCCCTTTTAATAGTATTTGGTAGATGTGTTGTTGACTTGCAAAGCACTGTAATATAAACAATGCAATTGAAATACCCTTACTGTGCAGTTTTAAAGATTAACATAAAATAGTATACTATTTTAGCAGCCAAAAGTAACTCTAAAAGTACAAGAAAGGTATATAAACTTAACTAAGTATACTTAATTATAAATATTTTCAATAAGTTTGTTTCTGTAAACAAAATTAATTTCAATTGAACTAATTGAACAGAAAGAATATTTGGTTTTAATTGTCATAATTCAGGCAAACTTTCAAAAATAAAAGTTAAGTGTGATACTGGTTGCTGTCTTTAATTTCTTTATACTATTTAATCTTCACAAAGTCAGACCTGCTTTACTTACCTCAGGTAGTGGTGTCTTTTATTGCAGTTTTATCATATTTTTGGTTGACGTCACTGCAGGAACCTGTAGTTAGTCTGATAACTACAAACTGTGAAATGTTCTCTTCTATCAGATCATCAGGCCTGAACATGCGACACCTGTGGATCATCATCAACTGTTGTAATTAAGGGCTACATTTTCACATACTGTATATGCTGTATGTTTTAATACCTGTCCTTGGTTATTGTTGTATTTAGTATTTATTTTGTATTGAGTATCAGTTTAATCTACTCACCAGATAAGAATCTTCCTGCATCACTGTTTCACTGAGCACATAAATTAAATCCCAACTCCAACATAAAATCAACTCATCCAAGACTATCTACTTGTCAGCAGCGTTGAGTATTACAACAGGGGATGGGAAGGGCTAATGTCAGTTCTTTGCAATGTTTTAGTTGTTGTCATTGTACAAGTATGACAACAATGAAGCTGGCCTGCAAATATTTGG
The DNA here is from genome assembly GCA_033238685.1 of Lates japonicus. Lineage (NCBI taxonomy): Eukaryota > Metazoa > Chordata > Actinopteri > Centropomidae > Lates > Lates japonicus. The sequence continues at coordinate 216,213 of BRZM01000134.1, forward strand.
CAAACTAAGCAGCTGCTCATGACTTGACATGTTTTGGGCTCAGCTAAAACTAGTTACAGATGGATCATTAGATCAACAGCATGATTAACAGTCTGGGGTTATCTGCTGGGGTTTTGTGTTAAATATTCCATCAGAGAAATAAGACTTCTGTAGAGTGACAAAGATATTAGCTTAATCTTGATGGGGCTGCCCCATTGAAAGTCCCATTGGACAAAAAACAAACTGCAGTTTAGAATTTGGAAGTCCCCTTAAAGATGGTAACAGGTGTTTGAGTGCATGTCATTTCTCATCATCACTCTGGTAAACTGGTAAAACCTGTCCCAGACTTCCCATACAGGAAACAGTATAATGTTTCCTGTACGGGAAGTTGGGAAGTTTTAAAGTGTACACACATGTGCAAACAACAGCTGATTTAATTCAGTAAGGTTATTAAATTAGTTCAGTTCCCTGTTGATCAACATTAAGTTTTTAAAGAAAGACAGACAGGTTATTGCCTCTTTAATTGAAGTGGAACTGGCCAGTCTTTAGTATTTTTAGACTTGAAAAAACCCCCACTGAACTTGGGATTCAGCCTCCTTTAATACAGATAATAACTTCACGAGAGAAAGCTTCCTGTTTAAAGGAAGGTCAGTTATTTAACCTCCAGTCTGCCCTGTAGCTGCATGTCATACAGGTTTATTGGTCTAGAAACTGGTCTTTTCCCCAAAAAAATTTAAACATATCCAGAATGCCAAGTCAGAGAAAAAGTTCAAAGTTCAGCTTGAAACACTGAAGAATGGAAGAATGTTTTCTTCCCTCTGTCGACTGGCTCTGATAAAAGTTTAAATTACTGGCTGGTTTTTACAGCTCAGACTTGTCAAAGGATGATCGAACAGCCTGTAAAGTCATTTTGGTCACTGACTCTACAAACCTCAGTAGATGGCCACAGACTTGGCCGGGCCATACTGAAATTGTGGACTGACTTTGTCAGCATGATTTTTTTTAGATAAACATGTTTATACGCTTGTATACACATTATTACACTTTGTAAGCTGTTTGTCTTGTCTGATTTATAACCTTACGCTGTTCATATGTATGTTATTATTTAAAAGCTGATTATAAAGTGAGTTTAGTTTTGTCTGAAAACAGAAGAAAGATCAGAGAGCTGACGAAGCTGCGTCCTGCTGATCTGTCAGAGGAACAATTTTAAACTCGACCGCGCTGCTGCACAGCAGCAGGGGTCTTTATTTTTCATACCTGAGAGTCTGTTGGATGTGTTTGATTTATAGCACAGCCTCGCCCGAATGTAGCAGCATGTATGTATTAAACACATACATTTGTTTTAAATACAAGCCACTGAATGTTTGTAGGCCCCCCCTTTTCTTTTTATCCTGGGAGGTCATTGGGTATGTTTGATTTATAGCCCAGTCCCTCCTGGCTGTGTTTTCACTTGGGTCCAGCACCACTCCACCCCTCCCCTGGTGTGGAAAGAATTAATAAAACACACACACACACAGACTCTCAAACACAGTTCTTCAGGTTCAATTCAACTTCTCTGAACTACCTGCTCTCCTCAAACATTTCAGATTTTCTCACTTGCTCTTATCTTTCACTTGACAGTTAATGTGGCCAAATCTATCTATCTATTTTTTCATAACTTTCCATCACACTTTCCTGAATACTCATTAATTCTACACACTGAAACTTTGTTGGACTTTGCAAAAGCATTAATATAGAACCTAAAACCACATAAATGCAAGCAGGTTTCTTATTAAACTTTAGGACAGTTGAGAGGAATTACTTCAAATTCAGTGTTTGAACTAGAATCTGTTCATGTTTTAATACATGTGCTGATTTCTTCTTGCTGTTAATGAGCACTGTCTTTTTCAAACTCTTAGCACTTCTCATCTGCCCACTACCACTGCAGTGCTACTATAAGAATAGTAGTAAAACTTCCCAACCATAAACAGTTTTCTGTACACCAAGACAGATCACCTCTAACAGCTTTAAAAAAACTCTATTTCTCTTTTCCTCTTTACATTTTTTCTTTCCTCTTTCTTTTCTTCCATCTTTGTATTTTAGTTTGGTGTGTCCTCACTTCACTAAATAATCATCATGTCATGTAGCTGAGAGTTCCCATCCTCCTCCTCCTCTTCCCCTTTTTTGTCTTCTCTAATTTTTCACTCTGTTTGTCTTTTTTCCCTTTAATTATTTAACTTCTCAAACTCTCATCCTCTCTGTTTATTCTCCCTCTTTCCCTTGAGAGTCACAATGACAGAAAAAAATACATTTGTGACAGTGATGCATTATCAATCTGCAGAGAGTTGTAAGACTTTAACATGAATCAAGTGGAGCCAATGCCCACCTTAAAGGGAGGAATTCAAACTGAAAATGATTGGCTGATGTAGAAAATGATCGGTAAGAACATCAAATCTATTTATTTATCACTTAAGTAAATATAATCACTCAGTTCAAGGTACATCTTATGTTAGAACAACTTATTTCACACTTTTCTAATGAACTCAATTTTGGTCCCACACCTGTCTGAGTTGCGTGCTCTGTAGTAAGTGAGTGAGGACTAGAAACAGCTTTTGCACAGCTGAGCTAGCGTCTTCCAGTAGCCTGCATGTGATGCATTTAAGGTACACTGGTAAATTGGAACTACAACAAATAACCTGGGTTTCACTCTCCCCCTCTGCACTGCTTGACTTTCTGCATGCACATTGGTGCTGCATCACCCCTCAAATTCTTGGGAAATGCTGATTTATGTTTGTTCATTTCTTGACTGAGAGGTTGAACCCTCATGTTGTGAAATGTTTTTGGATGTATTTAACAGTGTGATGGTTAAATGGGGCTTTTGATTGCATCAAGAGTCGTTTTAGTGAAGTGAAGTCAAACTTCATCAGTTGAACATTTCTCTCACACAGGGGAAACTCAGTGCGCTTTGAATTATCTGGGCATTAAAAAGCAGTTATGGTTTGGATTAAATATCTCTTTTCACTTTAAGTGGTTGTCTCGAGCTGTTTGCAGAGAGTAATTAGTTTTCTGGCTCGAAGGCACTTTGGCAGAAGAATATGGGAGTCGTGTGGGAGTTGAACCTGTGACCTCTCAGTTACAATCTGCTCTGTCTGACACCCTGCCGCCCCAGTGGGAGAAAAACATGTGGGAAAGTGTTTTAAAATAGTTTGGGCTGGATATGAAAATGTGGTTCTGAACCTGAAGGTTGCTCATGTTGTTAGAATGATGTTTTTGGGTGGACGAGGTGTTGTTTTAGCGGTGGTGTGACCCAGGAGCCGTCAGCTCACTGGCTGCGTGTTCGAACAACATCACGGTCATTAGTCGGGTCTGAAGAAAGTGAGAGACACCAGATATTTCCCATAAATCATTAGGGTTTGGTCAGATGTGAAATCAAGCTGTTATCAGATGGGAGGTGTTTTCTAAATCAGACCTGGACAGAGTCAGTGACACGTCACGCTGTCCTGAATCCAGCACCGTTAGTCAGCAGTTTGTTAGAGCTAAATGATGATGATAATGTCAGACGCCTGTTTGCTCTACAGTTTGATCTGATGAGTTCTAGTTGTCCTAATCATCATAAGATGATAATAGTAAAGTTTTAAGGTTAGTGCTTTGTGTTCACTTTACTTTTTTACCCTGTGACCCCTAAAAACAAAGTTATTACTTCTTGAAACCCTTCGTTAGCAGTTGTGACTGATTCAAAGAAGACAGTTTTTTGTTTTGTGGTGTTTCAATATTTTTCACAACCATAAAAGAGTTTGTAATGTTTTTTTCTGCTTTTCTGTCGTGTGACCCCCGAGAGTTCAGTCACTTTAAGTATTTGGTTTTTTAATATGAGAAGGAAGCATTTTTCAGCGTAAACCTGGTGATGTGTTGCTCTTTAGTCTTATTTTCTTTATTTCTTAAGCACAACTTGAACAGCATCTGCTCCTGTTCTGCATCTCACATTCTCACATCACTTTAGTAAAATGTTATTAGTGTTCAGCTTTTTTAATTAAAAGTGTTTGTGTCTGTGTTTCATTGCAGGTCCTGTATCTTCTACAGAGCGTGCATGGATATTCCCAGAGGAACAGAGCTGCTGGTTTGGTACAACGACTCATACACCTCCTTCTTCGGCATCCCGCTGCAGTGCATCGCTCAGGACGAAAACTGTGAGGAAACACTGCTGACCTTCCTTCCTGACTTCTCTTCTTCTTTGTCTCTCTGTCTCCTCTCATGTTTGACTCAAACAAAACATTTACTGTTGTAACATGAAATTTTCTCTACTGAAAATCCAATAGGTCATAAGTTCAACTCCCAGAACAGATGATTGCTGTATAATACATCTGTCTGAGGTGTCCTTGAGTAGGAAAATGAAACACGTAGACGAGCTGAGTAGTTATGAAAAGGCATTTAAAGTGAAGGAAAGGTCATCCTCTACTAAAAGGTGAGAGGTTCAGTTCCCTCAGCTGCATCTTGTTAAAGCTAGACACCGAGTGCTGATAAAACCATCAGCTAAATGTTTCAATCTGACATCTAAATGCTCCGAACATAAGCCAAACTTCTCTGCTCTGCAACTGCTCTGTCTGCAAGAAAAAAACAAAACAAAAAACAGCAGTTTTCTTTGGATGTCTTTCTAATTTTATTACCGACAGTATTTAAACTGTGTGACTGGAAGAAAGCCTTTGGCCCACCACAAAAACAATGCAGAGAACGCCGTTTTTTTACAAACCTGCTGCTGTCTGATTTATTTGTCTTCAGCCCAGTCAGCCAAAATAAAGAAGGAAGAAGTCTTTTATTTGCTGTAGTGTGGGCACACTGTGGCCGAGTGTTGACACTTTTGACACTCTTTTTTTCTTTTTGTTCTTAAAGTTTTTCATTGAAACTTCCCATCCTCCTCTTTTTTCAGCTAAAATATCCACATTAACGAGCCTCTGTGTTTCATCCAGGATTGTCCATCTTATGTCAACAATATTTCTGCTGATTTATAAAAACCTCATGTTTCCAATTTGGTGATGTTCATGTTTTAATTTGGACGTCCACATGGATCTTGTTTGGCTTGACAGCTTTCAGGCTTTGTTGCAAAATCAAATGACTCACTTTGAATAAGTGTATAATTTTCCCGACTGTAGGACGACCCTGATTATAAGACAGCCCTCCCCCTTTCCAGGAAGTGGAGAGTCGTCATCCATCTTTACATAAAGTCACTGAGTAGGCAATGTTCCATTAAAAACAAATCTGATGTATAATTGTTCAGTTCTCAAATATAAGACGACCCACTTTTTCAAACTTAATCAACATTAGTACTGAGACCACGACAGAGGCTGAAAAGGAGCTGTAGCTTTCTATGAATGTGTCTTCTCTACAGTAGTGAGTATTTTCTTATTTTATTTAAGAAAATACCTACAGATTATCTGCAAGTCTCTACTGAATTTTACAAATATCAGGTCCCAAGAGTCATAAAACTGTCTTAAATCTGAATTAATGAGGTTTAATTTTTGTCTGAATTAATAGTTCAACAAAACAGTCAGGTTTAACAATAAACTGTAATGCCCGTGAATTCATAATGCTCCCAGTTCATTAAATGACTGGCTTTAAATTTCTTTTGAATTTCAAGTATTAGTAGTACTTAGTAAGTACGTAGTTTGGTGAAAATCCACTCAAACTCTACATTTTCCATGATTTCATCCAGTTTAAATGTTTTTTTGTGACGTTTATGTCCTCATCCAAAATATGGAACATGGAATCAGTATTGTCAGTAAAAGTAAGTCCCTGCCTCTCTCTCTCTTTCACCTCCACCTCCCTCTGTGTTCTCCTCTTTCCTTTCTCCTCCCTCTGTCTCTCTTCCATCCATCCTCTCTTTTTCTGTCACCAATTTATTTTTGTTTACATCTCCTCCAGTTTTCTGCTCAGTCAGCCTGTTTATATATTTTCCATTCAAACTGTTTCTCTGTGGATTTGACAGAGTAATTCCCTGCAGGGGGAAAAAAACAAACTTTGACTTTTATTCTTTTTTCTTTTTTTTTACACAATTATGGAGAGAAAAAAAACAGAACATGAAGAAGGAGTTTTAATCTGTGGAATCTAAATTGAAATGAATTGAATTAGGGGCTCGACTTTCACAGAGTCGCAGTGAAATGAGATCGTGCTGATTGCAAATTAGAGACGTTTGGCCACAAACCGGTTTGTTTTACAGATGGAACAACTCTTTTACATGACATTGCTCATCGTGACAGGACTGTGGCCGACTCCACACACACACACACACTATTGCATTACTTTGTTTATGAGGACCTGTGCTCTCATACATAAAATAAAACCCGTTTTCACCAAAAACTGAATATAGGATTTGTTTATAACCACGTTAGTGATGCAGCTGAAGTGATGGTCACATCTGTCAGTCAGTACAACATGACACACTGACATGGCAGGCTATAGAGAGCTCAGCGTTAGCCTGGTAGCATTACATCCTGTCCATGCTAGCCTGTTAGCTGTGTAGCCTGGTAAGTCAGAGAGGTCTGTTTACATGGCTAATGAAAATTCCACTAATATTCCCACTTACATGCAGCCTTTGGTCTCCGATTAACATAAAACGCACCCATGACGTTGCATTATGTGCGTATATCCAAAAACCTGTTGATATCCAAGTCTTTCATAATGTTTAATAATAGTTGTGTTTCTCCTTCCACTCAGAAATGTGGGCTTTCCTTTTGGGCAGGCATATCTACCCCAGCCCTGCAAACTGTTGTCTAGTTGATTTGTGTACAACACACAGAGCTGACCGTAAACAGACAAAGAGAACGCTTCAAAACACCTGAATAATATGGAACATGCTAAGTCAGAATATTGGCACATTAGGAGTAATAGTAGAATATGAGTGTAACATACTGATATAAGTGAGGAGGATAAAATATCAACACCTCTTTAAGACCGTTTGAACAAAAACTAAACAGTATAATCTTCCTGAAGGTCGGGTTTATTTCAGGACTGTTATAGTATGTTGCATGAGATTTAGCTGGTGTACCTCATGAACTGAGCGTAGACTGAAATGGCTCAGTCCCTCTGTCACCTGGTTATATGTATGTTGATCCACCGGTTTGACATGGATGATTTTGCTGTCGACTTTTTCAGCAACACAACAAACCAAAGTCCTGTGCTTCAGCTAGCAACAGCTCAAAGATTTAAAGCTTCCAACATGTCCTCAGTTTTTGTAGACTTCCACTGTCTCTATCCATGTGAAGACATTTGGTCCTCGACAGCACAGATGTACAAAACACAGATACATCGTGACGTGCACCAACACACACTCTGGCAGAGGACAAAAAAAAGGACCAGAGGATTTGCTTTTGTTCCACCCTGCAGTGAAAGAAGTTTGTTCACATCCAAATTAGGTGAAATTAGATTATGTTCCTTTTGTACAAACTGAAAGGCAGCAGCTCTGCTCTAAATTAAAGACATTTTGCTGCTAACTGCATTTTGGGTTTTCCATGGCATCGTTATCTGCTGATTGTGCCCACAGAGGATGAGCGTGTTGTCAAAACTCTGCACTGGAGACAGCACGGCTGTGACTCTGTGTCCCCAGTGGAACAGACATTTAAAGTTTTGACCTTTTATTAGTACTGAGAACACTGACTGAGCACATTTATACTGAGCTGACCTGTACAGCCACACCAGCACCCTGTAGCCCTGTACGGTGAAAATCTAAGCCAAGATAAAGACATGATTGTACAGAATTAAAATTACAGTGGGTGTGTCAGTGGAAGTTCTTGGAAGTTCTACTTTGATACAGTGAGTTTATATTTTAAAGATTCATTGTTAAACAAGTTTGGAGTCACATTAACATTAAATGTTAGGCACAATTGGACCTTTAGTCCCACTGGACAAGGCTGAGGTTCAGTGTCTTGCCAAAAAGCACTCTGGCAGCAGCAACAGACTGTTTGAAATAAATGTAAACCCAGAGACATTAAGAAAGAAACCACCAGAAGCCACAGGAGGCAACTGGGCACCAGGCAACTTTTAGAGCAATAAGCAAAGATGATCAACGTCCTGAATTCAACAGTTAAAATTCAGAGGCAACTCTGTGAGGTCCGTTAATTAAAGAAAAAATCAGTTCAGACCCTCATTTAACAGATCATCATGTTCCTGAATCATCCACAATGGCTCTGACCCATAATTTTGAAAAATATTCTAGTGATCTAAATATTAGATTTAGGTTCATTAATTACAGATGAGTTAGGTTTCAAGAAACATTAACTGCAAAAACATATGAGATTGAGAATACCTTTATGTTTCAACCACAAGGAATATCTTTTAACTTGATCTTTATCTTGATAACACACACAGTGGCATGAGGCAGGGAATATGAAAATTAAATGAAGATTAAATGAAACTAAGGAGGAGTTAATTACAGTCTGAATTAAGACATTTAAGAGAAACTAATCAAGAGCAGGAATCTGTCTGAATTATGACTTTATTCCCCAATACACTTGCTCAGATACACTCATAGAAAAACATACACACACACATTCAGAGAACATAAAGACGACAACATTAGAGCCAAACCACACACCAACACACAACAAAGAAAACACGCACACCCTCCAAACACACACACTATCAAAGCACACACACACACCCTGTGGTTGTTTACTCATGCACGTTCCATCCAATCACAGCCTGTCGGCTTGACGCTCCGCAGCCCGGCCGCCGCCTAACCACAACAACATGTGCACCGACAGTAAAAGAAAGAGGGGAGGGGGGCTCGTCTTCATGTTCCTTCTCTCTCCCTCTTCTTTTATCTGTTCTTCTTCTGCAGCACCTTTTTTCTCTCCTCCACTTTCTTTTAACCAGTCGTTCTCCAGCGCGTAGCAGCAGCAGGAGTAATGTAGAGATGAGCTGTGTTTTCATAGGAACAGGAGATAAAGAGGAGGATAAAAGGATGAGAGGAGAAAGAGAGAGAGAGAAGAGAGGAAAGAAGGGGAGAGGAAAATAGGACAGAGGAGAAAGGAAAGATGACGGTAAGAAGAGGAGGAAGAGGAAAAGAGGAAGTAGAGGATGATGGGAATGATTGGAAAGAAGAAGGAAATAGAGAGCAAGGGATGAAGAGTGGAAGGAGAGAGGAAAGGAAGAGTGAGGAGGTTTTCCATTTTGTCCACCTCTGCAGTAAACAGCACTGTACCTCACACTGACACCTCTTCTTTATTTGAGATATTATTATTATAGTTATTATAATTGCCTCTATTGATTTTATAAGACTTTATAATCGCTGGTAACGTTATCGTTATTGATTACTAACAAATCTTTGGCAACATAATCTGAACTGTACTTCATACCAGTAAAGAGAGGGAGACAGAGATACAAACAGGAGAGTTTCTGGAGTCAAAGTCAAACTTTTTCATATTTAGTTAAATTTTATTGTTGTTGATGTAACAATACATGTATGAAATGCAACATAAAGTCATCCTTGTTTGTGCGTCTGATACAGGTAAATATTTTTCATTCATACACACACGTTTTCAGGTCTTGTATGGCTCCATGCCACAGCCCTAAAAATGGTTTGTGGCTCAGTTCTGTGTTTTCTGTGGAACTGTTAGACTTTGTTCTGCATGATGATGAATGTAATGTGCATACTGTCAATCTGACTGACAAAAAGACAGAGATATAAACTGAAAATAAAAGGCAGGATGGCTTGAAGGGGTTGTCATATGGTTCTCATAATGAAAAAGAAGAAGGAGGAGGAGGAAAAGGACAATTGTTCAAACAAGACTGGGACTGATGGATAAACAGGAAGACAGATACAGAGATAAAGGCTGATTCTCCACCCACATTCTCTTCAGTAGCAAACACTCACCTCCTTTAGGCTTGAAAAGCGGCTGTAAAAACTTTGTACTCTGCTCCGGAGATCGGAGTCTGTGCTGAGTTTGTATTCATGTCACGCCCCTCTGGAAGAGACACACCCCCTATAAAGAAAGAAAACACAGACGCTGCAGTGTTGCAAACTGCATCTGCATAATTCTCCCATTTTGATGATGCATTTCATGCGCAGCCCAAACTGCGTATTGACTTGCATTTTTTGTATACGCAATGTTTGTAGCAAAATGAATTAAGTGTGGGCGAGCGGCGCGTAACGCGGGCGTCGATAGTGCCGTCGGGCAACTTACAAATGGTGTAATTATCTCCTCATAAGGTTATTAGAGGATCAATGGAGCCTGGTGGCCTGATGGCAGAGGTGAGATGATGAAGGATGGAAAATGGTTATGACAAGCCGACTGCAGAGGTGCAGCACGGCGATGTTAGAGAGAGGCTATTCAAAGACATGATAAAGAAAAAAAGACTGTTGATTAGTACATGGTCTGTTCTTACAAACATAAGAGAATGAGTTTGGATGGAGTGTGGATACAAGAGAAGGAAAATGATCCTAAAGAGCTTGTCGGCTCGTATAACATGTTCAATATAGTAACTCTTTTCTGGCTTTTTTTGCCTTTATATGATAGAAAAGTGAAGAGAGACAGGAAATGGGGAGAGAGAGAAGGGAAGCGACATGCAGTGAAGGTTGGATCGGGAGTCAAACTCGGGACTCACTGCTCAAAGCACTAAGGCCCATGTGGTACGCGTCCTAACCATTCAGCCATCAGGTCACTCCCCACAATGTAGTAAATTAATACTTGTCCCTCACGATTAACCCTCACAAGCATCTTCTGATCTGCTGCTATGTTTAACATCTGATTAAGTTACAGGAACTAAAATACTTGGTTAAGTTTTAGAAGAAGTCATGGACATGTTCCAAGAAGACTGGACACAAATTCTATCCCCAGTGTCAAAGTAAAAGGATTCGACTTCCTGCCAGTCCACATGCCAAGTTCTTCCAAACAAACCAGTTTTACAGAACAAAAGTGAAACCATCCACAGTGAGTTAAAGTAAGACATGCCCCCTTAATGTCATTTCAAACATAATGAAGGGTTATGGACTCCAGGTCTGTCAGTCGGTCTGACCACAGAACAGAACACAGCTGAATTCTGGGTCAAGTGAGGACAGCTGGCATCAGCCGGTTCACCCATAATCTAATTTACACACTTTTATATAATCTGTTTTTTCCTGTTAATGTCATTTGTACTTGACTGTTGTATTCACAAGCAACACTTCTGTATCCTAAATCTGCTCATCTTATCTACTTAATACATTTATCTTACCAGCTTCTAGGTTTAGAGTTTTTTACAAAGCACTTATCAAAACAGAAACAAGTGCCTCACAAAATAAATCAAATTACGAGCACCACAAAAAAACTTAAAAAATAAAATATACAAAGGACAACAAAGTGAACAATAATCAAAACAACAGAAATTTTGGATTTAACTTAAAGTTTAATGGTCTTAGTACTGGTAGTAGTAGCATTTGCCATACTGGTAGTGGCAGGACTCATGCTACAGTTGGAGGATATTCTAGTTCCATTAGTTTTAGTAACAGTTGTAACATTTGTAGAGGAAGTAAGGGTTGAATAGTATACATAGCAGAGGTGATCATGGCAGCAATTGCACTGGTAGTTATAGCAGTATTGTAATTATGTTATAGTAGTAGTAATTGAAGAAGTACAGTAGCAGCAGCATTAGTAATAGTAGTTGTAACAGTAAATGTTACAGTCAGTTTGTCCAAGTAAATTAAAACTAACTAGAACCGCCACCAGAAACAGACTGGAGGCCCAGTTTGGGCCTTGAGCCACAGTTTGAGAAACATTTCTGTGGTCAGTGGGAGAGGAACAGAATGTCACTGTAACTTTACTAACGAACAGACTCCAAACAGCCTAACGAGACCCATAATTTCATTCACTGGAACCAGGAGATGCAGTTTGCCCTGGGCTAGCCAGGCGACACTGGCCTCAGTTAGGACAATGTGGTCCTGGCTTTGTCTTTCCATCACAGCAGCAAAATCGTCAGAATTACAATACTTTTACTCAACAAGCATGGCACACACAGACCAGAATTTATCCTGGTGACAGATCAGACATATAGAGAGCTTCCTCAAAAGCTGGGTATGGGTCAATGTAACCATCCATACATTTTGTCCATTTTCCATCACTTATCCAGATCTGAGCTGCAGTGACAGATGGTTTTTTTGTATTTAGTATCTTCTTGACTTGTGGTAGAGTGCTGTAGCTCTAAAGATTTCAGCAGGCCTAGTTAGTCTAGCCAGCCCTCTCCCTAGCCATGACCTCCAGCCCCTCCTGTGGACCCTGATATTTCTCCAAGACAAGTCAGATTAATAATCCCTGAGACAGCCTCAGTAGACTCTTCCCAGTTGGATTTTCCAGTATACACATGGAGGTGTCCTGAGGACATGCTGAATGAACCACCTCAGCTGGTCGATCCAACATGAAGGACTACCGCTCCTACTCTTAGCTCCTTCCAGACTGAAGCCTCTCACCAAAAGCTCATTACCATAGGAGAGGCATTGACATTGATTGATTTAGATCTGCTGGTACATGGAGAGCTGCACCTCCATCCTCAGACTGGTGAAGTCCAGGACAGATGTAAGGATCCTGCATCACCTTAGGTGGCAGATAAAAATTATCAGGCCCTTTTTTCATTCCTAAACATTTTTTCCTTGACTTCAAAGGAAAACAACCAGAGTTTGAAGAATGGTGTAAAAGAGAATTCGCAAAGAGTTAGAAACATGTTCATCACAGCTGTAAGAGAATCCATTTGATATGGACAGGCGAAGCAGCCTATCTAACTTAGCATGCTATTGGCTTGCAGTTACCATGGTTTTTGTAGTCTGTCTTTCTCAAAATTCTCTCGAAACCACCAAATACATGTGTAACCAAATAATTTCCATCCGTTTACTTCTTTTCTCCAGTAAATGTCCCAGCCACAGTGGTGGAGGCCATGACCAGGCAGGAGTCCCTCCAATCCTTCAGCAAGAACGGCAAACCGTCCTCCTCGTCTTCCTCCTCCTCTACCCCCTCCACCACCCTAATGCGCTCCATGGTCTTCCCCCACTCTCCCTGCCCCAGGAGTTTCTCCCTGTTGGACAAGGTTGGGGTTGGGCCTCAGTCAGACTCGAGCTTCGGCCCGCTGGGGTCAAAGAACCAGCGAGTCCTGGCGAGTCCGACCTCCACCAGCCAGCTGAGCAGCGAGTTCAGCGACTGGCACCTGTGGAAGTGCGGCCAGTGCTTTAAAACCTTCACCCAGAGGATCCTGCTGCAGATGCACGTCTGTCCGCAGAATCCTGACAGGTAAGGCAGCAGCTTTTACCTCCAGAAAGGTTGAAGAATATCCATCAGACTCCATACAGCTCACTCAGGTGTTGTGTAGTCACTGTCCAAAGCCCAACATCAGTGCATCAGTGGACTTTTTGGAACCACATTTCAATTGTTTGGCTACAAAACACTGAGATGATGCTATACTGTCTGTTCTGGAAGCTTGGTGAACAATGAATTTATTCTTTGAACTTTATAGTAATGTTCACATCAAGATTTTGATTATTAAGACAGCATTGTGGATGCTGCAGGTGTTTTCCTGTATCTTCCGCTGGCTTAAAAGACAATTAAATAAGATTTTCCTTTTAGCTAGGGAAGCAAAATGACACATCCATGTCTGTATATCTTCTGTGATATAGCCAGGAACACACTGTGTATAGCTGAAACATTAACATTAAGAACATGACACAGCATTAGAGTTTTTCTAAATTGTTGGTTGTCTCGTCATTACACCGTCTGTGTGACAGAAAGTGGGACTTTGTGGACAAGAGTTAAGAGAGTGTAAAAGTGTTTGAGTGTGTATAACATCTGCCAACTTAATTATATACAGCATGGATGGAGGAAGGAGGGAGGAAGAGTAGATGTGTGTGTGTGTGTGTTGGTATTTGTGTGTGTCGGGGGGGGGGGGGGGAGGATGTATTGGAAATTTTTTGCTTAGCTTTATTTTTTGTGGGGAGAATCAGAGCGGCGTATAAATCAGCGCTGTGCGTCAGTGAGAAATACCTCGCCTTACGGTGACGGGGCCAGGAAAACAGATGCCACTTATTCAATAAACTAATACTCATAGGGAAGAAAAATGTGGGCTGGATATGGAGGGGGGAGGGAGGGTCGATGTGGAGCTGCCTGTCAATAGGAAGGTTTTATGGGACAGAGGAGCAGATAAAATTCAGCTGAACAAGCCAAACAGAACAGAGTCCTGGAGCTCTAAAGCCCCGCTGTACCTCACGCTTAATGTGGACTGGGGTTAGACCAGTATGCCCATCACAACCCCACCTGCCCATATGACAACCCAAAGTCCTGACCCCTTTTTCAGGCTCATAGGTCTCCTCTGGCCCCAGCCAGATGAGATATTTTCAAGGTCTACCACCTGAATGTTGATGAGTGCCCAAGTCAGACCTCAGTCAGTCGAAGCATCAGATTTTATTTTTCTGCTCCGACATTATCAAAGTACCCTACAGGATGGCAGTACTGAGGAGATTCTAGAGGTTCTTGAGGTGGTTCTTGTGGTTGTTGAGAAGGTTCTTGGTGTCCTTGAGGTGTTTCTAATCGTCCTTCAGGAGATTCTAGCAGCCATTGAGAAGGTCCAACAGGTAGTTCTAGTGGTTATTAAGGAGGTTAAAAGGGGTCTTTTTAGGTGGTTGAACACCTGTGGGAACTGGAGTGATGGTGCTTTCCACCACCATCAACCATCATAGACTTGTAGACAGAAGGCTTGCAGTGGAATAACAGCAAACTTGACACCCGTTATGTTTGTTTCTATCTTAATTAGTCACCCATCTGTAAGAGGCAGGTTTTAGTCGAGACATTATATTAGAGTGGCTGTTGTGTGAATAACGGCTCTTTGCTGTTTCACCATTGAGCTCTTTCTCTCCCTTCTTGATTTCTGAACGCCTCTCTCCCCACCTCTCTGGCCCTCCCTCTCTCCCTCTGTTATATTTATTGATGTTTACTTGATGGGAACATTTGGAGCTGAAGACTGATGGCTCTTTATATCAGCATGAAAAAAACACCACACACCACCTCTAGCCCCATCTCTCTAGGTTTGTTTTTCTTGCTGACTGTTTCTTTTTCTGAACTTTTTCTTCTTCTGTGCCAGCTTTTTCCCTCCCTAAAGCTAGCCTCAACAAAAATCCATCATCAGGAAGGGAGCAGTTTGTTTATGTCGATGGAGGCTTTGGAAGTGCCGAATCTATTTTAAACCGGTGTCGGGATGCAGATACTGCCGGAGCTTTGAGATATGAAGGAGCATGAATCAGGAGAAAATCTGAATACGTATAAATGGACTGTATTTCCAATTTTATAGCTGTGACATATTACAAAAGCAACGAGTATAAACCACAGCAATGGGCCTGAATTAATAACCGCCATGGCGAGATTGATGTTTACTGCGCTTGCGTGTGTTTAAAAAGAGCTATTAGTGCTTTTAGGGAAAAATAAGTATTTTACTTGGCACTTCTGATCCTCCAGGTTCTCATCTAGGTCTCACTTGGAGGCAATATGTTGTTTATGAATAAAGTACATGTGTATATGGATACAATTGCCGCTTTGTATATCAGAGGACAGAAAGTTTGTTGTTGATTGAAAGTGCGATCATCACAGAGTTGACTTTAGAGGAAATCTAAATGTTCAATCTGTCAATGGTTTTTTGTTATCTCGCAAATGCCTTGTCACGATTGGCCTCAGCTCACTGTTTGGCTC
Organism: Lates japonicus; assembly: GCA_033238685.1. Taxonomy (NCBI): domain Eukaryota; kingdom Metazoa; phylum Chordata; class Actinopteri; family Centropomidae; genus Lates; species Lates japonicus. The sequence goes on from BRZM01000134.1 coordinate 231,857, forward strand.
CAGTGACAGAGAAACATTCCTGTTACCCAGCAAGAAACTACAGTAATCCTTAGACAGAGTAATGGTCATGTTAAATGCTCACCTGTCACTGGAAAACTGAAGAACGCCTTGAGCTGAGATACATCTTTACAAGGCAAGTAGCGTTTTCCTGGGAAATACGAACAGGAAAACCCACCGTTTGACAAATAGGTCACGCGTGATCACCCGTGTGGAGAGAGACAGATGTCTATATGAAGATAGTTTCGGTACTTAAAACCACAACACATCTTGGTTATGGACATCAAAACTTATGGACATTTTAAAAAAGTCAGTAGGTAAAGTAGATTACTTTGATAATATGGTTAAACATGCACTGGGGACATATGCAATACAGTAACACAAAATAGTCGTATCTGGGCATGAATAATAAGAAATAGTAACTGAACAGGAAGTGAAGTATTCTAAGGCCAAAAGTTACTTTGGGTGTGTGTAACTTTGGCTTAACAGATCGGGATAATGGGAACTTCTTCTAATGAAGACGTCAGTTCAGCTGTATTTTCCCTTCAGACCTTTGGGACCTCAGATTGGCCTCTAACCTCCTAATTAACATTTAGAGGTACAAACCTCTAGTTACCAATTACTGTTAAACTCTAATTAACCTGGTTGTCACCAATTATATATTATTATTGAGTTTGACCTTCAATACTGATCTCTACAAATATTATCTGTCGTTTTCATCGCAGTGAGCTTGTATTTCCAATGACTGGTCCTCTGTCTGATGGACCCAAAATTAGGTACCCCACTCTGGCTGGCCTGACCCTCCTCAGCCCACTGGGAGTCTCCTGAGGTGAGAAGAGCATTGGGTAACTGAAAAGATCAATACCTTCTAACTGAACTGTGCCCTGGCAGAGTCAAATCAAATAATAAACCTTACCTGTGACAAAAACATGTTCAAAAACAACAGGATGTGAATATGGTTGCTCATAACTGTTCTGTGGTAGGTAATCAAAGTAATGTCTGAAGCAATAAATGATTTTATTGATGTTAAAAAGCACAGTTATCAGTTGACTCATCATTCTATGAGCTGAGAAAATTTCAAACACAATTAACTCAAATGTTTGTATGTCAGGCTGAAATAGACTGCTCTGTTACAACAGCTGACATTTAGAGATTTATCACCTGACAGTGAGGACATATTTCCAGAATTTAACATCATTAATACAGATGTGTTAACCCCTGCTGACAATGATGTGTTGAAAAACGACTTTTTTTCTTTCTGTCAGCGTGTAGCTGCAGGAGTTAATAATACTGATCCAATGCCCGTGATGGACGGTTTTAGGAAATTCACCCAAAGTCTATTTTTATCTGTCATGTTTGCTACAATGTAAAAACTACTCTGTGTTGCATCTGCATAAGGAGTGGATTTTGTGAACTCGCTTAATAGAGGGGTTTTTGTTTCAACGCCTTGTGGACATCATTTTCACCCATGCGCAGCTGCTGGCTTTTAAAAAAATATATATATAGAAAAGTGGAATTTTAGGTCAGATTTATTATTTTAGAGGGCCTGAGACCTCACAGCATCTTGTTGCCTCCATCAATGCTCTACCGAAACATACATGTTTGTGGATCTATGAAGTAGTGAGTCAATTGAGAATGGCTGCGGTAACTCATTTTGTTTGTTAGCCCGATCCTCCCAAAGCTCAGGTCCTAGGTTCAGAAAATTCTGCCTGCCAAGAATCGCATGGCAGTCACATGGTGAATGTGCATAGCTTAAGGAACAATGTTACGAGGAGTTAACGTCACAATAACTCAGTCAGGCAGCCCGGGCAGGAGAGACACCCATCGCTGATTAACCAGTGAAGTAGGAAACATCAGAGGCTTGACAGATTCAAGCAAAACCATACTGGGAGTCAGTGAACGACTGCTAAACAAATGTAAATAACGGTAAACTGTAAAAGTGTTCAGTGTTTCGAAAATATCAATAGATTAAAACGCTTCCAGGTCTCCTTATCGACTACGCATTTTCATGAATCTTATGCTACCTATAATCCACCCCACTTCAAAAGAAAACCCAAGGCACTCTCTCAGGTGGGACATGATACTGGCTGTTTGCTTCATTTCTGGTTTTAGGCCTGCTGATATGGCGAGCTGTTGATGAGATACTGCGTGAGCTTTCTGCTTCAGGCTGGGTCAATGGCATCTAGTGAGAGAGAGAGAGAGAAACAAAAAAGAGAGGATGGATGCTCAGGAAGAGAGAGGCTAGATGAAGGAAAAGGAGCCTAAAGGTTTTGCATGAGTCTACCAGTGATTCTATTTGATGTGTCACAAACATACAGTATATATGTGTGTGTTTGTCAGAGAGCCATTGATTATGGATGACGAGGCTGGAGCTATGGATTTATAGCTGCTGGTCCTGGGGAATAATGTTCCCCACAATGAGGCGTGGACAGAGAGTCAGTCTCACAGTGCAGATATAACCTCCATATGATTTCAGACTGAGCCCATATGGGCTTTCACCACACACTTATCTTGCATCACTGCATCACTAAAAACACACATAGATCACTGATTCAATTGAGGTCGAACCAAAATCAACCTGTGTGCTGAGGAAAACAAAAGCACCTGCTGGCTGACTCATTTTTATATCGGATGTCAGAGATAGTAGGTAGATCCTGTAACCAAAGACGTCCCAGAACTTATTCTGTTGACCTAATGTTGAATTTACCCACTCTTAACAATATCGCTCATTTACTTTGTTATTGAGCAGTCAAAATGGGTTTCCATATTCAAGGACAGGCTGACATGTACAATGGGTTGAGTCCTAGTAGATAATATATA
>BRZM01000134.1:234773-424773 GCA_033238685.1 Lates japonicus
TCCATATTTGAATTCAGCTGTGTTCTGTTCTGTGGTGGACGACTGACAGACCTGGAGTCCATAACCCTTTATTTATGTTTGAAATGACATTAAGGCATGCTCACTGTGGATGGTTTCACTTTTGTTCTGTAAAACTGGTTTGTTGGAAGGGCTTGGCATGTGGGACTGGCAGGGAGTCGGATCGCACACTTTGACGCAGGATAATTTGTGTCAGTCTTCTTGGAACATGTCCATGACTTCTTCTAAAACCCAACCAGAGTATTTTAGTTCATAACTTAATCGGATGTGTTGTAGCAGATCCAGAAGATGCTTGCTGAGGGTTAATCGTGAGGACAAGTATTAATTTACACCATTGTGGGGAGTGACCTGATGGCTGAATGGATTTAGGGGCTGGCGTACCACATGGGCCTTAGTGCTGAGCAGTGGGTCAGTTTTGACTCGATCAACCTTCACTGCATGTACGGCTTCCTTCTCTCTCCCCATTTCCCTGTCTCTCTTCACTTTCTATCATATAAAGGCCAAAAAAAATGAAAAAGAGTTACTATGAACATATTGCTAGAACCGACAAACTCTTTGGATCATTTTCCTTCTCTTGTATCCACTCATTCCAAACTCATTCTCTTATCTTTATGAGAACAGACCATATACTAATCAACAGTCTTTTTTGCGACTGCCTCTCTTTTTTAGCCAGCCGTGCTGCACCTCTGCGATAAACATCTCATATTTTCCATCCTTCATCATCCCTCTGCCATCAGGCCCATGGGCTCCATTGATCTCTAATAACCTTGAGAATAATTACACCATTTTGTGATTTTGGCGCTTCTTAAGCGCCATGCTCACTTCATACACTAATTCATTTTGCTACAAACATTGCGTATGCAAAAAATGCAAGTCAATACGCCAGTTTAGGCTGCGCATAAATGCATCATCAAAATGGGGTATACAGATGCAGTTTGCAAACACTCTACAGCGTCTGTGTTTCTTTCTTTATAGGGGTGTGTATCTCTTTGGAGGCTGACATGAATACAAACTCAGCACAGACTCCAAATCTCCCGGAGCAGAGTACAAAGTTTTGGCCGCACCAAAGCCTAAAGGAGGTGAGTGTTTGCTACTGAAGAGAGAATGTGGGTGGAGGAGAATCAGCCTTTATCTCTGTCTATCTTCCATTTATCCATCAGTCCAATTCTGCTGAACAATTGTCCCTTTTCCTCCCTCCTCCTTCTTCTTTTTCATTACTGAGAACCATATGACAACCCCTTCAAGCCATCACTGCACCTTTTTATTTTCCAGTTTATATCTGTCTTTTTGTCAGTCAGATTGACGAGTATACATTACATTCTCATCATCATGCACAGAACAAAGTCTAACAGTTCCACAGAAACACAGAACCCTGAGCCTACAAACCATTTTTTAGGGCTGTGGCATGGAGCCATACAAGACCTGAAAGCGTGTGTATGAATGAAAATATTTACCTGTATCAGAACGCTGAAACAAGTTGAACTTTTCTCTTTGCATTTCCATATGTATTGTTACATCAACAACAATAAGATTTAACTAAATATGAAAAGTTTGACTTTGACTCCAGAAACTCTCCTGTTTGTATCTCATCTCCCTCTCTTTACTGGTATGAGTACAGTTCAGATTATGTTACTTAAAGATTTGTTAGTAATCCAATAAGCAATCGCGATTACCAACGATTATAAAGTCTTATAAAATCAATAGAAGCAGATTTATAATAACTATAATAATAATATCTCTCAAATAAAGAAGAGGTGTCGATGTGAGGTACAAATACTGTTTACTGCAGAGGTGGACAAAATGAAAACCACTATCTTCTTTCCTCTCTCCTTCCACTCTTCATCCCTTATCTCTATTTCCTTCTTCTTTCAATCATTTCCCATCATCCTCTACTTCCTCTTTCCTCTTCCTCTCTTCTTCGTCATCTTCTTTCTCCTCTGTCCTATTTTTCCTCTCCCTTCTTTCCTCTCTTTCTCTCTCTCTCTTTCTCCTCTCATCCCTTTATCCCTCTTTATCTCCTGTTCCTACTTAAGCACAGCTCATTCTCCTGCCTGTAGCGCTGGAGGCATTTAATTAAAAGTGGAGGAGAGAAAAAGGTGCTGGAAAGAACAGGGTAAAAGGAGAGAGAAAGAACATGAAGACAAGCCCCCTCCCTCTTTCTTTTTACTGTCGGTGCACATGTTGTTGTGGTTAGGCGGCAGCCGGGCTGCACCCAGACGTCAAGCCAGCAGGCTGTGATTGGATGGAACGTGCATGAGTACAGCCACAGGGTGTGCCAGCGCTTTGATAGTGTGTGTGTGTTTGGAGGGTGTGCATTTTTTCTTTTATTGTGTGTTGGTGTGTGGTTTGAGCTTAATGTTGTCAATCTTATGTTCTCTGAATGTGTGTGTGTATGTTTTTTCTATGAGTGTATCTGAGCAAGTGTATTAGAATAAAAGTCCTTGAATTCAGACAGATTCCTGCTCTTCCAATTAGTTTCTCTTAAATGTCTTAATTCGAACATAATTAACCCTCCATAGTTTCATTTAATCTTCATTTAGTTTTTCCTTATTCCCTGCCTCATGCGCAGCATGTTATCTCAATTGAATCAGGTTAAAAGATATTTCCTTGTAGTTTGAGCATAAGGTATTCTCAATCTCATATTTTTGCAGTTAATGTTCTTGAAACCTAACTCATCTGTAATTAATGAACTAAATCTAATATTTAGATCACTGATATTTTCAAATTATGGGTCAGAGCCATTGTGGATGATTCAGGAACATGATCTGTTAAATGATTGAACTGATTTTTCTAACAATTAACGGACCTCTGAGTGCCTCTAGTTTTAACTGTTGAATTCAGGACTGATCCATCTTTGCTTATCTAAATTGCCTGGTGCCCAGTTGCCTCTGTTCTGGTGGTTTGCCTCATATTCTCTGGGTTTGTTTATTTCAAACATGATCTGTTGCTGCTACTTAGAGTGCTTTTTGTAGACACAAGACCTCAACCTTGTCAGTGGGACTAAAGGTCCAATTGTGCCCTATAACTTGTTTAATGTTAATGAAGCTCCAAACTGTTTAACAATGAATCTTTAAAATATAAACCACTGTATCAAAGTAGAACTTCCAAGAACTTCCACTGACACACCCACTGTAATTTAATTCTGCACAATCATGTCTTTATCTTAGATTTTTCCATTACAGGGCTACAGGGTGCTGGTGGCGGCTGTTACAGATCAACTCAAGGTATAGGTATGTCAAGTCAGTGTTCCTCCGAGTACTAATAAAGAGTCAAAACTTTAAATGTCTGTTCCACTGGGGACACAGAGTCCACCAACCGTGCTGTCTCCAGTGCAAGTTTGATAACAACTCATCCTCTGTGGGCACAATCAGCAGATAACGATGCCATGGAAAACCCAAGCAAGTTAGCAGCAAAAATGTCTTTAATTTAGAACCCAGAGCTGCTGCCTTTCAGCGAAGTTTGTACAAAGGAACATAATCTAATTTCACCTAATTTTGGATATGAACAGGCTTCTTTCACTGAGACAGACAAAGCAAATCCTCTGGTCCTTTTTTTGTCCTCTGCCAGAGTGTCTGGCATTGATTTTGCGTCACATTATATCATATTTTGTACATCTATGCTATCGAGGACAAATGTCTTTGCATGGACAGAGACAGTGGAAGTCCACAAAAACACCCAAGGGAGGACATGTTGGAAGCTTTTAATCTTTGAGCTGTTTACTAGCTGAAGCCTGGGACTTTGGTTTGTTGTGTTGCACAAGAAAAGTCGACAGCAAAAATCATCCATGTCAAACGGTGGATCAACATACGCACTAACCAGGTGACAGGGGACTGACCATTTCAGTCTAAACTCTAGTTCATAAGTACCAGCTAAAATCATACATACCTGGCAATCCCTGAAAATAAACCCGACTAAGGAAGATTCTTACTGTTTAGTTTTTGTTCAAGCAGTCTTAAGGGTATTGATATTTTATCCTCCTCCTTGCTTATGTTATGTTACCTCATATTCTACTATTACTCTAATGTACCAATATTCTGACTTAGCATGTTCCATATTATTCAGGTGTTTTGAAGCGTTACTCTTTATTATTTTACGGTCAGCTCATATTATTGTACACAAATCAACTAGACAACAGTTTGCAGGGCTGGGGTAAGATACACCTGCCCAAAAGAGAAACCCACATTTCTGAGTGGAAGAAACACAACTATTATTAAACATTATGAACTTGGATATCAACAGGTTTTTGGATATACGCACATAATACAGCGTCATGGAGTCACGTTTTATGATGTCGGAGACCAAAAGGCTGCATGTAAGTGGGAATAGTGGAATTTTCATTAGCCATGTAAACAGACCTCTCTGACTTACCAGGCTACACAGCTAACAGGCTAGCATGGACAGGATGTAATGCTACCGGAGCTAACGCTGAGCTCTCTATAGCCTGCCATGTCAGTGTGTCATGTTGTACTGACTGACAGATGTGACCATCCTTCAGCTGCATCCCACGCGTGGTTATAAACAAATCCTATATTCAGTTTTTGGGTAAGCGGGTTTTATTTTATGTATGAGAGCACAGGTCTCATAAACAAGTAATACAATAGTGTGTGTGTGTGTGTGAAATTACGGCCACAGTCCTACGATGGTAATGTCGCTAAAAGTTATTCCATCTGTAAAACAAAACCCGGTTTGTGGCCAAAGCGTCTCTAATTTGCAATCAACACGATCTCATTTCACTGCGACTCTGAAAGTGAGCCCTAATTCAATTCATTTCAATTTAGATTCACGAACAGAAACTCTTCTTCATGTTCTGTTTTTCTCTCCATATTGTGTAAAAAAAAAAGAAAAAGAAAAAGAATAAAGTCAAGTTTGTTTCCCCTGCGAAATTACTCTATCAAATCCACAGAGAAACAGTTTGAATGGAAAATATATAAACCATTTGACTGAGCAGAAAACTGGAGGTAAACAAAAATAAATTGGTACGACCAGAAAAAGAGAGGATGGTGGAAGAGAGAGACAGAGAGGAGGGAGAAAGGAAGGAGGCCACAGAGGGAGGTGGAGTGAGAGAGGCAGGGACTTGCACACACACTGACAATACTGATTCCATATTTCCATATTTTGGATGAGGACATAAGCGTCACAAAAAAACATTTAAACTGGATGAAATCATGGAAAATGTAGAGGTTGGGTAGTTTCACCAAACTAAATTACTTACTAAATACTAATACTTGAAATTCAAAGAATTTAAAGCCAGTCATTTAATGAACTGGGGAGCATTGTAATTCCACGGGCATTACAGGTTGTTGTTAAACCTGGCTGTTTGTTGAACTATTAATTCAGACAAGAAATTAAACCTCATTAATTCAGATTTAGAACAGTTTTATGACTCTTGGGACCTGATGTAAAATTCAGTGAGACTTGCAGATAATCTATGGAGTGTGCAATAAAATAGAAAATACTCACTACTGTAGAGAAGACATTCATAGAAAGCTACAGCTCTTTTCCAGCCTCTATTAAGTGGTCTCAGTACTAATGTTGATTGGTTTGAAAAAGTGGGTGCGTCTTATGTTTGAGAACTGAACAATTATACATCAGATTTATTTTTAATGGAACATTACTACTCCAGTGACTATGTAAAGATGGATGACGACTCTCCACTTCCTGGAAGAGGCTGTCTTATAATCAGGGTAGTCCTACAGTCGGGAAAATTATACACTTATTCAAAAGTGAGTCATTTGATTTTGCAACAAAGCCTAAGCTATCCAAATAAACAAGATCCATGTAGTCCAAATTAAAACGAACATCACCAAATTGGAAACATGAGGTTTTTATAAATCAGCAGAAATATTGTTGATATAAGATGGACAATCCTGGATGAAACACAGAGGCTCGTTAATGTGGATATTATTTTAGCTGAAAAAGGGGAGGATGGGGTTTCAATGAAAACTTCAGAGCAAAAAGAAAAAAGAGTGTAAAAGTGTCAACACTTTCGGCCACAGTGTGCCTGCAGCAAATAAAAGACTTCTTCCTTCTTTACTTTTTGACTGACTGGGCTGAAGACAAATAAATCAGACAGCAACAGGTTTGTATGGCGTTCTCTGCATTGTTGTTTGTGGTGGGCCAAAGGCTTTTCTTCCAGAATCCACACACAGTTTAAATACTGTCGGTGACCGTTGAAGACATCAAAGAAAACTTCTTTTTTTTTGTTTTCTTGCAGACAAGAACGGTTACAGAGCAGAAATTTAGCTTATGTTGAACATTTAGATGTCAGATTGAAACAACAGCTGATGGTTTATCAGCACTTTCACGGTGTCTAACTTTAACAAGATGCGCTGGGGAACTGAACCTCTCACCTTTTAGTAAGGGGATGACCTTTCCTTCACTTCAAATACTTTTCATAACTTCTCAGCTCGTCTCGTGTTTCATTTCCTACTCAAGGACACCTCAGACAGATGTATTATACAGCAATCATCTGTTCTGGGAGTTGAACTTATGACCTATTAGTTTTTCAGTGAGAAAATTTGTATTACAACAGTAAATGTTTTGTTTGAGTCTGAAACATGGAGAGACAGAGAGACAAAGAAGAGAAGTCACAGGAAGGAAGGTCAGCAGTGTTTCCCTCCGGTTTCGTCTGCAAGCGATGCACTGTGGGATGCGAAGAAGGAGGTGTATGAGTCGTTGTACCAAACCAGCAGCTCTGTTCCTCTAGAATATCCATGCAGCTCTGTAGAAGATACAGGACCTGCAATGAAACACAACACACAAACACTTTTAATTAAAAAGCTGAACACTAATAACATTTACTAAAGTAGTGTGAGAATGTGAGATGAGAACAAGACAGATGCTGTTCAAGTTGTGTAAGGAAATAAAAGAAAATAAGACTAAAGAGCAACACATCACCAGGTTTACGCTGAAAAATGCTTCCTTCTCATATTAAAAAACCAAATACTTAAAGTGGCTAGAACTCTCAGGGGTCACCACGACAGAAAAACAGAAAAAACATTACAAACTCTTTGTGGTTTAGCTGAAAATATTGAAACACCACAAAACAAAAACTGTCTTCTTTAGATCAGTCACAACTGCTGTGAAGGGTTTTCGAAGTAATAACTTTGTTTTAGGGTCACCAGGGTAAAAAGTAAAGTAGACACAGAGCCACTAACATGAGCTTTACTGTATCGTCTTATGATGGTGGGACAACTAGAACTCATCAGATCAAACTGTAGAGCAAACAGGCGTCTGACATTATCATCATCATTTAAGCTCTAACAAACTGCTGACTAACAGTTGCTGGATTCAGGACAATGGCGTATCACTGACTCTGTCAGGTCTGATTTAGAAAACACCTCCCATCCTGATAACAGCTTGATTTCATCTGGCCAAACCCTAATGATTTATGGAAATATCTACAGGTGTCTCTCACTTTCTTCAGGCCAGAGCTAATGACCGTGTTGACAAACGCAGCAGTGAGCTAATGACTCCTGGGTCACACACCACCGCTAAAACAACCTCGTCACCAAAAACATCATTCTAACAACATGAGAGCAACCTTCCAGGTTCAGAACCACATTTCATATCAGCCCAAACTATTTAAAAACACTTTGCCCTGTTTTCTCCACTGGGAAGTGACGGGGTGTCAGGCAAACCGATTATGACAAGAGGTCACCAGGTTCAACTCCACCACGACTCCCATATTCTTCTACTTAAAGTGCCTTCAGGCAGAAAACTAATTACTCTCACAAGAGCAGCCCGAGACAACCACTTAAGTGAAAAGGATATTTAATCCAAACCATAACTGCTTTTATTTAAGATAATTCCAAGCGCTAGAGTTTCCCTATTGAAATGTTCAACTGATGAAGTTTGACTTCCACTTCTAAACTCTTGTTGTCAAAACATTAACCATCACACTGTTAAATACATCCAAAAACATTTCACAACATGGGGTTCAACCTCCAGTCAAAAGAAATGAACAAACATAAATCAGCATTTCCCAAAGATTTGAGGGTGCAGCACCAATGTGCATGCAGAAAGTCAAGCAGTGCAGAGGAGGTAAACCCAGGTTGTTTGTTGTAGTTCAATTTACAGTGTGCCGATGCATCACATGCAGGCTACTGGAGAACGCTAGCTCAGCTGTGCAAAAGCTGTTTCTAGTCCTCACTCACTTACTACAGAGCCACATAACTCAGACAGGTGTGGGACCAAAAATTGAGATTCATTAGAAAAGTGTGAAATAAGTTGTTCTAACATAAGATGTACCTTGAACTGGTGATTATATTTACTTAAGTGGTAAATAAATAGATTTGATGTTTCTTACCCATTCATTTTCTACATCAGTAATCATTTCAGTTTGAATTCCTCCCCTTTAAAATTGGGCATTGGCTCACTTGATTCATGTTAAGTCTTACAACTCTCTGCAGATTGATAATGCATCACTGTCTAAAATGTATTTTTCTGTCATTACTTGACTCTCAAGGGAAGGAGAATAAACTGAGAGGATGAGTTTGAGAAGTTAAATAATTAAAGGGAAAAAGACAAACCAAGAGTGAAAAAATTAGAGAAGACAAAAAAGGGAAGAGGAGGAGGATAGAACTCTCAGCTACACATGACATGATGATTATTGTGAAATGAGACACACCAAACTAAAATACAAAGATGGAAGAAAAGAAAGAGAAAGAAAAAAAATGTAAAGGAAAAGAAATAGTTAAAATAAATGGTTTTTTAAAGCTGTTGGGGTGATCTGTCTTGGTGTACAGAAAACTGTTTATGGTTGGGAAGTTTTACTACTATTCTTATAGTAGCACTGCAGTAGTAGTGGGCAGAGGAGAAGTGCTAAGAGTTTGAAAAGACAGTGCTCATTAACAGCAAGAAGAAATCAGCACATGTATTAAAACATCAGACGAATTCTAGTTCAATGCACTGATTTAAGTATTCCTCTCAACTGTCCACAAGTTTAATAAAACCTGCTTGCATTTACTTTGGTTTAGGTTCTATATTAATGCTTTGCGAAGTCCAACAAAGTTTCAGTGTGTAAAGTCGTGATATTCAGGAGAAGTGCTGATGGAAAGAAGTTATGAAAAATATGACTTACACTGTGATAGATTTGGCCACATTAACTGTCAAGTAGGTAAGAGCAAGTAGAAAATCTGAAATGTTTGAGAGAGCAGGTAGTTCAGAAGTTGAATTGAACCTGAAGAACTGTGTTTGAGGAGTCTGTGTGTGTGTGTGTGTTTTATTAATTCTTTCCACACCAGGGAGGGTGGAGTGGTGCTGGACAAGTGAAAACCTTACAGCCAGGAGGGACTGGGCCTAAATCAAACATATGGCCTCCAGATAAAAAGAAAGGGGCCTACAAACATTCCAGTGGCTTGTATGTATTTAAAACAAATGTATGTGTTTAATACATACATGCTGCTATTCAGGCGAGGCTGTGCTACTCGTCAAACATCCAACAGACTCTCAGGTATGAAAAACCGGGAGCCCTGCTGCCGTGCAGCAATGTGATCGAGTTTAAAATTCCTCCTGACAGATCAACTGGGCCATGACCCGTCAGCTCTCTGATCTTTCTTCATTTTCAGACAAAAAATAAACTCACTTTATAATCAGCTTTTAAATAATAACATACATATATGAACAGCGTAAGGTTATAAATCAGACAAGACAAACAGCTTACAAAGTGTAATATGTGTATACAAAGCGTACTCGCTGTTTATCTAAAAAAAATCATGCAACAAAGTCAATTACAATTTCATGTATTGGCCAAGTCTGTGGCCTTCTAAGGGTTTGTAGAGTCAGTGACCAAAATGACTTTACAGGCTGTTCGATCATCCTTTGACAAGTCTGAGCTGTAAAACCAGCCAGTAATTTGAAACTTTTATCAGAGCCAGTCGACAGAGGAAAGCTTGTTCTTCCATTCTTCAGTGTTTCAAAGCTGAACTTTGAACTTTTCTCTGACTTGGCATTCTGGATATGTTTTAAATTTTTTGGGAAAAGACCAGTTCTAGACCAATAAACCTGCTTATGACATGCAGCTGGGGCAGACTGGAGGAGTTCGTGTATTTCCTTTAAACAGGAGAAGCTTTCTCTCGTGAAGTTATTATCTGTAAAGGAGGCTGAATCCCAAGTTCAGTGGGGGTTTTTCAAGTCTAAAAATACTAAGACACAGCCAGTTCCACTTGGTCTGAAGCTAATAACCTGTCATCTTTCTTTGAGCACAATGTTGATCAACAGGGGAACTGAACTAATTTAATAACCTTACTGAATTAAATCAGCTGTTGTTTGCACATGTACATGTACACTTTCAAACTTCCCAACTTCCATTACAGGAAACGTATACTGGCTACCATGGGAAATCTGGGACAAGTTTTCTCAGTTACCAGGTGATGAAGAAATGACATCGACACCTGTTACCATCTTTAAGGGGACTTCCAAATTCTAAACTGCAGTTTGTTTTTTTGTCAATGGGACTTTCAATGGGGAACATGTCAAGATTAAGCTAATATCTTTGTCACTCTGAAATCCAGCTCTGATGGAATATTTAACACCGAGCCCCAACGGGCCTTCAGACTGTTAATCATGCTGTTGATCTAATGATCCATCTGTAACTAGTTTTGACTGAGCCCAAAACATGTCAAGTCGCAGGCAGCTGCTTAGTTTGCAAATATTTTCCAATTAAACTGTTGTTGTCATACTTGTACAATGACAACAACTAAAACGATACAAAGAACTGGCTGTTATTTGCCCATCCCCTGTTGTAATACTCAGCGCTGCTGACAAGTAGATAGTCTTGGATGAGTTGATTTTTATATGTTGGGTTAGGATTTAATTTATATACTCAGTGAAACAGTGATGCAGGAAGATTCTTATCTGGTGAGTGATTAAACTGAGAGTACTCAATACAAAATAAATACTAAATACAACAATAACCAGGACAGTGTTTAAAACATACAGCATATACAGTGGCAGAAATGCCAGCCCATAGTACAACAGTTATTATTGATCCCACAGGTATGGCATGTTCAGGCCTGATGATCTGATAGAGAGAGAACATTTCACAGTTTGTAGTTATCAGACCAACTACAGGTTCCTGCAGTGACGTCAACCAAAAATGTGATAAAACTGCAATAAAAGACACCTGCACAAAATTAAGTAAAGCAGGTCTGACTTTGTAGTTAAATAGTATAAAGAAATTAGAGACAGCAACCAGTATACATAACTTTTATTTTACGGTTGCCTGAATTATGACAATTAAAACCAAATATTCTTTCTGTTCAGTGGACAATTGATAATTTTGTTTACAGAAACAAACTTATTGAAAATATTTATAATTAAGTATACTTAGTTAAGTTTATATACCTTTCTTGTACTTTTAGAGTTACTTTTGGCTGCTAAAATAGTATACTATTTATGTTAATCTTTCAAAACTGCACAGTGAGGTAACAATTGCATTGTTTATATTACAGTGCTTTGCAGGTCAACAGCATCTACCGATACTATTAAAAGAAATAATATATTATTTACTACCATGCATAGAACAACTGTGATTGAAGTATTACTGTACAATATTCTGTATGTTAAATACTCAAAGGCTGTTATCAATTTAATTGCTTATCCTGTTAGTACTGAATAGTATCCATGGGACTGTGATACTATTATCCAAATGTCAGGACATTATTTCTGTGTGAATTATGTTACTGTACTTTGCTCTGGGTTCAGTGTCATAATTTGCCTTTTTTAACCCAAAGACATCTCTTCAACTTCCCAAGTCGATTTCCTATCCTAAGATGGCAAAACCAGCATTCGGTAGGTCTAGTGTGACTGCATATTATAGATCTGGTGTGAGATTAAGAAGGAGGTCTTTACTGAAACTTCTTTGTCACATAACATCAACATGAAGGCACTGGGCCAAACCAAGCTTAACACAGCTGCAGGATGTGAGAATGACACGTTGGCAATAGACATCAATGACCCAGCCATTGCCAGACCTTCAATTTTTATGAAGACTTGTGGGTGTGTCACATCTTCCTAATGATTCTAATGGCATAAGTTTTTGCTATTTGAAAAATGTAAAATCCAAACAAAAACTAACACAAATACAGACTTGTACTTAAGTCAAAAGGGGCGGCAGTATTCATGCACACTTGAAGCACACTTGGTTCCCAAATCCATAATTTTATTGTATTCTTTTATAACTAATGCAAGTGGCTCAATAAAACAGAGCAAACAATAACAGAGAACAAGAGAGGAAAGAGAAATGAAGGCGTACAAAGAAGTCTATGAAGCAAATAGAGGGAAATGAGGAGGAAAAATGAAGAGAGAAGAGGCAGAGGCAAATGAAGAGATGCAATGAGTTCAGACACAAATATATTGAGGGGCATTCTGACTCAGGTGAAAAGTATGGAGAAGGAAATGGAGAGATGAGACTGAGCATCAAAGAAAAGGATTTCATGATCAGTCAGCTGAAGAGAAACAAGGGCATATCAGAAGACTTTGGTAAACTAAAGAAAAGAAACAAGAACAAAATTAAATGATCTGGAACATGAACACTGTTTCATGATAAAGAAACTCTGAACAAAGAAATCATTGAGCTAAGAGAAAATGCGAGGATGAAATAAATTACTGGATACAGGAAAGGTGAAAGCCACAGATGATAAAGCTTGCTTGGCATTTATGAGGAAGGTTCGTTTTAACAGTGGCACAGTTTCAGCTGTAAAACTGACTTAAAATATCAAGTTAATCTGTGTTATTCTATTCAGTTAGTATAAATGATTTAGTCTATGAAGTTGTTCGAATACGTTATTTTATTTGTAATAAATAATGTCAGGTAGTGTTTTGTCATTTGTCATCACATTGCTATATGCCACAGTGGATACCTTAGATTAATATAGTCCTCTCATTTCTTGTAAACACACTTCAGTATTCTAAAGATGAGAAGGGAACAACACTGACATGTTCTTTCTATCTAGCATGTATTTTTACACTGAAGAAACCTTTCTTTAAACATGTTGAAAAAATCAACACATGAATGACATTAATAGAGAAAGACAACAAATTAATGGAATTGTGATATATGAGTACTGTTTGTCTTGTTCTATATCTGAGCTCAGGATTGTGGTGTTTGGAAAAGTCAAAATGAAGACAACTCTAATAGCTTCATCATAGGAAATTAGATACCTCTACTCAAATGTCCGCAGAGTCTACTGCCCATAGAGTGGAGGAGAATACTAACAGTAGTGAAAACCCAGATATCTTCAGTCTGTCTGTGGATAGGTGGACATGGAAAATAAAGACATGTTTCGCTTGTTGTCCTCCTGGACCGATGTTCTGCTGCTATTAGTGAAACCCTCTGATTTCACGAGGAGAGCTGTAAGTTCATCCTGGAGTTTGTTTGGTCAAGATGCTTTTAAATATTCAATGGTAATCATAACACACAAGGACGAGGAAGAATCCTGCAGTGAATCAAATCATCGGACTGCAGACTAAAGGCAGCTAAGATTCTTTGATAGAAAAAGATCTTCCCAGAGATGACCTTGAAGCACTGATGAACAAGATGAAGATATTAAGTGACAGGGGAGGACATCTCAACTACTGAAGGGGCTGAGCCCATGGAAACACCTGAATGTGCAAAACCAAAATCTCCTCTAGACCTGGTATTGTGTGAGACATGGAGCCTGGAAGACTTCAGCAGCAGCCAACGCCATTCTGGGAGAGAGAAATTTAGTCCACCAACTCATCAGGTGTTAAACATCATGGTGGTATGTGATCAGATTTCCAAGTATCGGCTTCCTGCATTGTGCCAGAACCTCAGGAAACAATGAGGAGGGAATCAATGGGAATTGTCCCTCTGTGATCCTGAGGGGTGCACATGCCTTCATCCTGGTCCTACCTTTAGATCCTCCCACTGAGTAGAGACAAAGGGAGTTAAGGCCATCCAAGGCATGTTCAGCTCTCCAGTCAATGACTTCACCATGATTCTGTTCACTGTAGAGTCAAGATCCTGCAAGCCAGCAGTTGTAGGCTTCTAAGAAAACAGGAACATCCATGAGTTCTGTCAGAGCTGTGGAGGAAGATATGTTCTTCAACATCAAGAATGACAGCAGGTCTCGGGGTGTTGCGCAGAGTGGGGAAAATGAGAGCTGTAGGATCCGGGGGCCTCCCAAAGAAAATTGTTGCAAATGACTTCCTCCAGACTGCATCTCAGCCTGCCGTTAATACATATCAGAATGAGCCATTACCTGGTGCATAAGAGAAGAAAGTGTCTCAGGATGGGTACTGGTTGGAAGACTGGCAGTGGTAAAGAGTGCCACTGGAAACACCATTTTGGGAAAAGAATACTTTAATTTCTAAACTCAGCATGAGGTAGTGACAGGCTTTGCAAGAAAGAAAGAGGAGAGAGATTAGCGGGAGGCCTGTTGTTGTATTGACACTGACATTGACACAACTCTGTCCAATGATCCAGTCAAACAGGAGCTTGTAAAATGTGTCAGCATGTTGGCTCCTGGACCTCATGTGTTCTTACTGGTGATGCAGATCGGTGGCTTCTTGGAGGAAAAAAAGAAACTGTGGAGCTGATCAAGGCGTTTTGGTAAGAAGTCAGAGACTTTCTCAGGTTATATTCACCAGAGGAGATGATCTTAAAATCAAACAATTGAAGTTACATTGAAGAAGACAATGAGGACTTTGTCAAAAAAGCTGATTATTGAATGTGGCAGACGATACCAGGTCTTCCATAACAATGATCAGAAAATCGCTCTCAAGTCAGCCAGCTGCTGAAAAGGTGGAGTCAATGGTGAGAGAAAAAATGGCAGCATACTACACCTCAGAGATGTTCCAAGCTAGGCAGCCATACAAAAGAAATGCAGAAATCACATGATGGTGAAGGAAAAGGGTAGAGACAGAAGAAGGGACCTTGAAAACATAAGGAAAGAAGTTCAATTGAAGAAAAAATATTTGCAGAGCTGGCAGCCCAGTGTGAACAGAAGAGCAGAGAGGTCAAACTAATCAAAGAAAGAAGACGCATGAAGAAGATGCTGGAGGAAGGGAGAGGGAAAGACAGAGAAGGAAGAACAAAATGCAGGGAGGTCAGCCAAGTGGATGGGTTGAGCGAGAACTCAGTTTGGTAAGTTACAGGATCGAGGCAGGCGGGTTGTGAATGTTACTGATGCGCGGCGTCCAAGAAATATGAAAGAAAAATAGAAACTGGGAAAGTGATGGTGGGAAAAAAGGTATCTGAAGATGAACTGAGGCGAGAAGAAGGCAGTAGGCATCAGAGAAAAGAATATGAAATAGAGAGATATGAAAACAGAAGAGAGAGGAAGGCGAGTAGAAAGAACAAGAGGAAGAAATGACATTACAGAAATCATAAAAACCGAAATAGAAATGAGGAGGAAAAATGAAGAAGAGGCAAGAAGGCAAGCTGAAGAATGCAATGAGTTCAGACACAAATATGTTGAGGACGTTACGGCTCAGGTGGAAAAGTATGGAAAGGAA
This sequence comes from Lates japonicus, assembly GCA_033238685.1. Taxonomy (NCBI): domain Eukaryota; kingdom Metazoa; phylum Chordata; class Actinopteri; family Centropomidae; genus Lates; species Lates japonicus. Next base: position 250,272 of record BRZM01000134.1, read on the forward strand.
ATGGAGGAGATGAGACTGAAGCATCAAAAAGAAAAGGATTTCATGATCAGTCGCTGAAGAGAAACAGAACATATCAAGCTTTGTGAAAAACCAGGCAAATTGACAGTCTGGAACATGGGGCACATAACATGATAAAGAAACTCTGAACAAAAGAAATCATTGTTGAAGAAAATGCAAGGGATGAATAAATTACTGGATACAGGAAAAGGTGAAGAAAGCCAGATACGATAAAGCTGGCATTTATACAAGGAGGACTGTTGTTTTCTAACGTGGCACAGTTCAGCTGTAAAACTGACTTAAAATATCAAGTTAATCTGTATTTATTCCTATTTAAAGTTAATTAAAATAGTTGAATCTATATGAAGTTGTTCAGATAATATTTACTTTATTTAACAATAAATAATGTCAGGTAGTGTTAGGTGCAGCTAAGGACATTTGTCCTACTGTGTAAAAGTCATATTAAGTTAGAGTGATTAATTCATAGGATGGTTTAACATTACATGTTCATTTGCTGTGAAGTTCATTGTCAGGATTAAACTAAAACCTTTTAAACAGTGTATAAATATTTTACTTTTATGAGATATTACAGCCAACAACCATGTAATTATGATCAGATGAGTGCATTTTATTTCTTTGCTTCAGATGTATAATAACAAAAATTCATACGGTATGTCATTGACATACATTTTATATACAGTAAGATGTAATGTTCTCCTCTGTGCACTGCAAATATGTCCTCTCATTTCTTGTAAACATACTTCAGTATTCTAAGTGTATGATGATTTGGTGAAACAGTTGAGCACTGGCAAAACTTTTTTTCATTGTAGGTGATGCCTGAAAATAATGACATCCTCTGTATGTACAGAGCAGATGAACATCTGTGAACAAGTTTTACTGTTTGGCTAACTTTATCAGCAACCTTGTGAGTGCGGCTGACTTTGCTTTGTTACCTTGTCAGGCATCTCTTTAGATTAAAAATCAGTCGAGCAAAATTGAACATGTGCCTTAACTATGTGCTATTATGCATTTTATTATGTGTGTGTGTGTGTGCATGTGTTTATTATGATGGAAAAAATGTGTACCTGTGTATCTACGCCTGTAAAAGATGGTCTAATTAAACCAGTTAGTTAAATATAAGCTACCCGAAGATTCAGGTATACACAGAGGAAAGAGCAAAGTATAGATGAAAAGAAGAGAAGGACAAATAATTTTTAAATTCAATATCCATTTCCACTGCTTTGCGGATGACACCTTATCTACCTCTCCAGCAACCCGAACTCACTTTCCACGCTTCCTCCTCATCCTCAAGATAAAATCTATGGATTCACCTTAACTCTAAAATTAAACAGTGATAAGACTGAAATCTTCTTATCAGCACCAAATCCACTCTATCCAAAGTTGACGCTTCTCCCTCACAACTGACAGTTCCCAGTTTCCCTTTCCCCAAGTTAAGAGTCTGGGTGTCATCCTCATTAGCATTATCATTTCAATCCCACATCAGCATCACCGGTCTGCATACTTCCATCCTTACAGCATTCGTGAATACCCTCCTACTCATTGCGCCTCTATCCTTGTCCACAGACTATTCTCCCATGGTTGCAATTATCTATCACGGCTCCTCAAGTCCCTCATTAGCTAACTGGTCAGAATTCTGCGCTCATACCATCATCATCCCAATTACCCCTCATACCATCCACATCACCTATGTGTCGCAGGCTCCCCGGTTAAGCAGCGTGTTAGATTCAAGCTCCTCCTGTTTACCTTCAAAGCCATCACAACCTCACATTACCACCCATCCGCTCCTCAGATCTTCCTCCTCCATCCACCTTGGCCTTGCCTCCTGCCGTCTCAGCACCATGGGGGAGCAGAGCTTCTCTGCCCAGCTCTGCCACCAGCCCTCGAAACATCCATCTCTTCCCTGTTTTTCAAATCCAGACTCAAAACTCATCTGTTTAAGATTACTACTAATCATTCTCACTGCAACCTCATCACCCTACATTTCTTTTATATTTAATTTTATCCATTGTTTTGTTGCTTATTGTACACAGTGTCCTTGAGTAGCCAGAAAGGCTCTTCCAGCAAATGTATTACTATTATTATTATATTAATTGTAAGTGGGTCAGAGTTCTCTTGAATATCAAGACCACAACAACTTGTTCTGTTCATTGTTCACACTTCACCAACTGCCCCAGTACGTGACTCTCTGCCAGGTAACAGACTGGTGTAGTCTGCTGTAACTACAGTCTCAGCTAAAAAGATTCTTAAGTTATGAGTCATCAGTCAGCTCAGGCAGGTTCATTGTTCAAACTGGTAGCGAGCCCCTGCCTCATACCCTGACAGAAAGAGCTGTCACAAGCTGAACTGATTTCCAAGCAAGCATGTACTTTCACACGCAGGCTTTAAGGAGTGACACCATGGGGATTTGACCTGGTAATTACAAAGTGCATTAAACAAGTGTACAAAATTATTAATAACGCCTATAATTATTAATGATTAATGTATTTATTATTGAACTTTAATAATTGTTTAATTGATAATACTCATTTATGATGTTCAGATGTATGCCTAGTGGACAAGGATGGACTAGAATCACAGTTCAGTTTGTAGCTGTTAAAAAGTAAGTGGACTACACTGTTGATTAACACATTATATGTTAAGACAAAAACTGAACCAAAACTACAATAAAAAAATCATCATATAAAACTTTGTAAAGGTGACACAGAACAAATGTTAGCTGGCAGTGTACAAAAAGATTTCATTTTATTTTAATATGTTGGCCTGACATCTGGGAATTAAATCCAGATATTTGTTTTGTATTATAAAGTCCTTGAGCTGACAGTTATATCAGTTTGTGTTAAAGGTTACTATTAGATGTGTACATACAGTATATTTAATTTTGCACCTGTATTACTGGCGACAATGTATAATAATATGATAGATAAAAGCAAATACATCTCTATGCACTTCTTCTAGTACCTCTTTGCCAAGTCATGATAAAACAGTCTAGTAAATGATAATTTTGTACCTAGAGAGTCAGGCACAGACAGGTAAACTATAGTTACATTCACCCAGCAACATAAGCTGGGTAGCAGCATCACATTACTGTTCAGGAAGACAGGTGCAACAAGGTCAACAACCAAGAAAGATCTTAATCAAAAACAGCCCTGAACACGCCCATACATACAAAAACACTTGGACCCAACCCTCCCTTCATAAGTTCACACAGACACTGACTGTACACACCTGCAAAGCATAAAACAAAGTTACTTTTTTAAGTCAAAATCTGATGATGTGTCCCAACCTTTCAAAAGTGAAGTGGTGTGAGACGTAACAAAAAAATCCACAAGTTTTCTTGTAGATTTACAATTTAATCCTCTGAATTTCATTTTATCCTCATGATAACACTTACAATGGCCCTGATACAATGTCATATCCTCCTCTGGGTCAGCCAGGCAACAAATATTTTCATATTAGTAATTACTTTCATCGTCATTTCTATCATATTGTGCTTTAACATAGAATTAATTAATAATAAATATATAGATATAGAGATATATTTTGCTCATCTTTGGGAACTAATGTGTCATTATAAATATCAGGTGATTTCATGAACAATTGTTCTTATGAAAACATCTTGATTTTATCTATTTTAAACTCCATTTGTGAATATTACAATAATATGGAATAAATCTAAGCTTAGTAGAAACAAAAGCAATATTTATGTAAGCTGGAATGGATCCAAAGTGTTAATACGAAGCTTGTGAGGGTTTTATCATTTCGATAACAGCATTGCCAACCTAGAAGGGATTAGAAAACAAATTCCTGTCTTTAATTATCTGAACTTTGGAAGATGTATTTAAATAAGGCACCTTTTTTCAATTCTGTAAATGGCCAATCAACGACAGTTATCTCTATTTTGCAAAAGTTGCGGCGTGTTAAATTAAGTTAGCAGTACTACACTCTTAGCTGATGGTTCAGAGAAGCGTGGATGGTCTTTAAAGTTTGTGGGAAATTGAACTGAAGAAAAAAAAAAATACCAAGGAATACTCCATTCTCAATCAAAATACTGAACTAAATATATTAGGTACTTATCCAATTACAGACAGGGTCTCAAAGGTCAGACTTCATGCAGCTGTTAATGCAGAAATTATCCCACAACAATGTTTGGGTTATCCAAGTAAAAAAAAAAAAATATACTAACTTTCTACACCTTTCTGTGTTTTATTATTAACACTGTGTATTGTTTTCCTCAACCCAACAGTCTAAGGCTGTATTCTATGAAGTTTTCACCAAAGTGATGAAAAAATACTTGAGACCACGAGGTAAGTTTGGTAGGCAAGCATTCAAATGAAAAGCAGCCCTAGCAGTAAACACTACAAAGGGGAGCTCAGTTTGGGGTGTGGGGGTTTTGCCTTTCCTTTTGGGAGTCATCCATCTGTAGTGATGATTTTCTATCTTCTCTTATCTTTATATCTTTCTTGATGGTGCTTTGTTTTCTACAGCATCTGAACTCAGTTATGATGTTTGGAAAAGAAGTCAAAATGAGAGGAACAACTCTAAATAACTTCATCATAGGAAATTAGATACCTCTACTCTAAAAAAATGTCCATGAAGTCTATTGCCCATGGAAGTGGAGGAGAATGCCCATAACATTAGTAGGAAACTCCAGATGTCTTCAGTCTGCTATGGATAGAGGTAGGACACTTAAATAAAGACATGTGGCTCATTGCCTCCCTGGACCAAATGTTCTGCTGCTATTGGTGAAACCCTCTGATTTCACAGGAGAACAGACTTACACGGTTTACATCCACAGTTTGTTTGGTGAATACTTTTAAATATTCAGTAGTCGTCGCAACACACACAGGGCGGGGAAAAGAATCCTGCAGTGAATCCGATCATCCTAGGACTGTGAACAAAGGCAGCTGGAATTGCTGATAAAAAAGGCACCAACACACACATGATCTTGAAGCACTGATGAACAAGATGGAAAACATAGTGAAGTGACAACAGGAGGACATCTCAACTATACTGAAGGGGCTGATCCTGTGGAAGCACGTGAATGTGCAAAACCAAAACCCTCTGAACATGGTATTTGTGTGGAAGATTTGGGTTAGTAAGTCTTGGCAGCCCTGCCATTCTGGGGGAAGGAAGGGTCCATCGGCCAACTCCAGCAGTGTGTGGCAATGGGAAGGTGTGCGGGCCGATGGGTTTCTGTGCTGGAGCTTCACTGCCTTGTGTGGAGAAAACATCAGGAGGAGGCAGTGATGAGATCAGTGGGTGTCTCAACCTCTGTGATCCTGGGGCGTCCATGCCTTCATCCTGGTCTACCTGTGGATCCCCTCACCAGTGAAGACAAGAAGAGTTAGAGACCATCAGAAAATCTTCACCTCTCCCGAGATCAGTGGCTTCACATGATTCTGTTCACTGTGGAATCCATCCTAAAGCTCCAGCTGTTGTTAATTTTAAAAAGAGACAGAGACATCAAGAGCTCTATGGGCACAGTAGTAGATATTTTGTCTTCAACATCAAGGACAAGCAGCAGGTCCCTGAGGTTGTTGGATGTTGGCCCCTGTGGAAGAAGTGAGCTATGGGATCAAGAGGTTTCACAAAGGAAATGGTTGCCAAACCTAGGTTGAATAAGGCTGGAAGATGACCAGTCCGGGAGAAAGCAGTTCTTAAAGGCAGAGCCCAGACCATCTCAGGATGGTGCTGGTTAGCAAGACTGGCAGTGGTAAAGAGTGCCACTGGAAACACCATTTTGGGGAGGAATACTTTTCATTCTAAAGTCAGTATAAAGTCAGTGACGTGAGCTTTGCAAGAAAAAAGAGGGAGAGATTATTGGAGGCCTGTTGTTGTGGTCGACACCCAGCTTGACACCACTTTGTCAATAGTCAAGTCAAAGGAGCTTGTAAAATGTGTGGCATATTGGCTCCTGGACCTCATGTTCTTACTGGTGATGCAGGTCAGTCGCTACGCGGGAGGAAAAGAAACTATGGAGCGTCAAGGCGTTTTTGGTAAGACTCAGCAGACTTCCTCATGGTTATATTCACCAGAGAGATGATCTTAGATCAAACAATTAGAGTTTCATTGAAAGAAGACAGTGAGGACTTTGTCAAAGCTAATGAATGAATGTGGAGGACGATACCAGGTCTTCAATAACAATGATGAGAACAATCGTTCTCAAGTCAGCCAGCTGCTGACCAAGGTGGAGTCAATGGTGAGGAAAAATGGCAGCAGCTACTACACCTCAGAGATGTTCCAAGAGGCTGAGGCAGCCATACAAAAGGAAATGCAGAGGATACTGAAGGAGAAGGAAGAGGAGATACAGAGACAGAAGCAGGACCTTAAAAGACAACATGAAGAAAAAATGCAAAAGAAGAGGCAAAAACTTGAACAAGAAAGAGCAGAGAGAGACAAAGCACTTAAAGAAAAGGAGGAACAAATCCGCAAAGAGCAAATGAGGAAGAAAAGGGAGGATGAAAAAAGAGCAAAGGAGCAAAGGGAGAAGAAAAGGCAGGAGGAAAGTCAGCGACAGCAGTGGGAACAAAAAAAATTGGATTTGGAGAAGGAAATCAAGTTTCAACCAGAAAAAAAAACAACTGCTGGCCGAAAGCTGATACACAACAGAGAAGAAATACAAAAAGAACGAGAGGCTTGGGAGAAAGAACAAAAAGAATGGTGGGATAAACGACGTCAAGAAGATCAACAGAGAAAAGAGGAGGAACAAGCACGACTGAAAAAGCTCCAAGAAGAATATGAGCAGGAAAGAAAAGAATACGAACGCAGAAGACAAGAAGAAGATCGAATCAGAAAAGAACAGGAGGAAAAAGAATGGAGAGAATTACAAGAAAACTTTCAGAATAAAGTGGAGGATATGAAGAAGAAAAATGAAGAGGAGGCCAGAAAACAAGCTGAAGAGTTCAATGAGTTCAGACACAGATATACCACGGACTTTGCTGCTCTGGTGGAAAAGCATGAAAGGGAAATGGAGGAGATGAAGCAAAAGCAACAACAAAACAAAGACTTTATGATTAAACGCCTGTGCATGAACAAAGCGTATCAGAAAGACTTTAATAGACTGAAGAAAAAACAAGAAGAAGAAATGTATGACCTTATGCACAAACCTTTCACACAAAGCAAAGACACTGATGAACTGAACAAAGTACATGAAGAAGAGATAAATGACTGGATACAGGATCATGTGAAGAAATCCACAGAAGACAAGGCTTGTTGCCTTTTATGAGATGGTTTCTCGCAACAGCAGCAAGGTTTTAACTGCAAGACTTTGGTAGTTTTTGGTTTTGTATTGACATTTACAGCTGGAGCTGACTATTGCTTACCCTGGTTAAAATAACCAACATAACCAGTGGTGGATTTAGTAAGTAATAGCCATGACATATGTGTATCAATATCAATCCACTGTCATCTCATTTTTAGGTTGTAGATTAATTAGGCTAGTTTAATTAATGTTAATGTTGATTAATTTAGCAACTACCACTAAAAACTTATATTTCTGTATTCTGAATCCTTGTAGATATTTTTTTAAATATTAAACTTACATTACTTGCAAATGATAAAAGCTAAACTTCATGAGATTTGATAAGGGATACAAAAATATTTGGATTTGATAAAGAGATCTGATACTGGATTGAGATTGTAAAATTGTTGGTGGTGTAAGAGGAAAAATGAGGGGATCACCAAAAGTCATTAAGATTCATCCTCCAGGGACCTTGAACATATGTAAAAACATTTGTGTCAATCAATCCTGTAGATCTTGTGAAGATATTTTATTGGATAAGTGAAATGTGACTTGCCAGTGCTGCAGGAGAAGTTAAAGGATCACCAAAGTAATCAGAGGATGCCTTTAAACAGTTGCACTTGACTTCAACTTCAAACCTAAAAGGATGGTGTTTCTGGAAAGCACAATACTTGAATTATTGTTTATTTATCTTTGCATCTTTCATTCATTTAATTTTGCCTTGCTTTCTAAACCCAGCAGACACCAATCAACAGCTTCTCTATTTGAATTTCTCTCACACAAGGTGGCACCAAAGTAACATTATGGCAGCATCAGCATTCAGTGAGTATGGCAATAATTCATATCACAGACATGATCACAGGTGCCAAGCATGAAAACAGAAATGATCAACCAAAGAGAGAGGGGAGTGCATAGGATGGTTGCAGGATTAGACAAAGGGAGTGTTCTTGACACTGACTTGTAAACTTTCTGATTCTTTACATGCAGGGCTTGACAGTAACTTTTTTGTGCACCTGCTACTGTGGCCAGTGGTTTTCCTAGTTACTAGTTACTAGTCATTCAGTATTTTCAGTAGCCATAACTTTGTAGTTGGGAGGTTATGTTTGATATCATTAAAACTGACTATTGTGTGCTACAATTGAGTTGAAAAACAAAATTTTCAACCCCTTTTAATGTAAATGATCACAACAGAGACCCACATAAAATGTGTATGTGTAGCCCCTCTGTACAAACACATGAAGCAGAGGAGACAGGTTGACAACTTGTATCTTGTTATATCTTGTTATATCATATCTTCAATAACAATAATAATAATTGTGATAAAGTTAGAGAGCTGCTGAGCAAGGAAGAAACAACGGTGAAAAAAAAATGGGGGTGGCTGCTAGATGTCTGAGATGTGGGTATAGAAATGCAGATAAATGTGGCTAAATGCACACTGTAAATGTCTATCCAAAAGGAGCATCACAGTTCAGTGAACATGAAATTCAAATGCAAGTTTAGTGAAGCACAAAACTACAACACCAAATTACTGCTGTATCAAAATCAAATATATCTATTTTTTGTTGTTGTTTTTGTTTTGTTTTTATTATCTTCTAGTTAGATGAAAAATAAAGAGCCACCATATTTACAAAGATGAACTGTCACATAAGCTGAGCTCTGACTATTCACATTTTATAGTATGCATCAAATAATAACAGATTAAGATTTAAATATGTGTCTATTCTTCAGCTGTAAAGTTAAGGATATCTGGGAAAACAGGCAGCAGGTTAGCAGAGAAAGGTTCCATTAGCTTCAAAGTCAGTCATTTTAAACATTTTTGTCCTACTTTGAGTTAAGTTAAATAAAATCTTTAAACTGACATTTACCTGTGGCTCGAAGCTATTATAGCGCATGCAGTATTAACTGTATTTACAAGACAAAGCATGCAAACAGTTTTGAAACCAATGTCACGAACAAGTGGCGACCTCCAGGGCTGAAAAATGAAGCCAACCCAAAAGTGCCAAAAACTGCAATTCCTCGGATGGCCACTTGAAGCTGGCTCCAAAAGCGAGTCAATCCCCCATAGACTCTCATGTTAAGATGGCCAACTTTGCACCATAAACAAATATGTTTACAGTTTACAGCCTAGTACAAAAAACGGTTTTGGTCTCTATAGCTAATTTCCCCTATTATGACAACTTCAGGAGGGGTGGATTTTTTTTTTATAACTCACCCGATTAAACTGTATTAATGCTTAAAAGTTATGCATAAAGGGGGGTGTGGCCGCTTTGAGTGACAGCTGGGTGCCACCTCGGTTGGCTAGCTGCTAAGAGCTAGCTAACTGCTAGCTGTCTGCACCTCAGCTAATCCAAGTCATTGAACATGACCTATTGGCCGTGTGCCTGGTGGTGTGGGTACTTTTTGGGGATTTTTTCATCCAAGTATTGGACAAAGACTTTGGCTTCGTGTGTGGTTAACAGACTGTCCCAGAGCCTGTGCTCCAGTTTTCTCTGTGAGTGAAATTCTAGTATTATTTAATAAAAATATTAGTAGTTATTAGCAGGTATCAGTGTCAGCCTTAACCATACCTCATTTGTAAATCTAGCTCGTTTGCTAGCAGATTGACCAGATAATTAATAAACCTTGGATTAGCCTTTGAACAAGATGCCTGCTTGCCACAGTTATTAAAAAGATATGCACAGAAGACAAAAGAGTAATTGAGAAGTGTTAGATTTTAGGTGATAAGGCTAACGTATCTTAGCTAACATTATGCGATAACGTTAAACTTCATCATTTACCAAGCAAACATTTTAAGCCCAGCTTGCTCTGTGCTGTCACTGTGAAGGTGAAATTATTGTAATTATTGTCTTAGCAGTACACTGCTAAAATGAAAACCACATTCTAATACAAAGCTAAATATCTACAGAACTTAAACACACAAACCTCTTTTATGAATAACAACTCTGCAATTATGTTCTATTTTTAATATTTCTTTTTATTAGGGAAGGACATGCCTGAAGGACACCGCTGTGTTTACCATTTTACCAAAGAAGAAAAATTCTGACACTTGGTTCTTATCATCTTTATAATTACTGTTGCAACTGTTACACATCTTTTCTCATTTTCATGAATGCAAGATTTGATTTAATTTGTTAAACTGCTGCTTGTGTTGTGGTAATCATTTTGTTAAAAATCAAAGATTTTTTTTTAAATAAAAGGACATACAACTCAAAAGGTGGATGATGTTATCTACAAAATTTAAACGCAAACACATTTAGTAAAAATAAATAAACAGACTGAGTTAAAGGGATAAAAGGTGGAATTGTATTGGTGAGGAAGAACAGAGGCATTAACAGTGCTATGGCTATAGATATTATTTTCTCCCAACCTTAATGAACATAAAAGTAAACTCAATATTAGCCAGCACAGTCAGGGATATATTTTTTGCATTTAACAAAATGGATCCTAAAGGCCAAATTCAAAACACTTGCTGTTGCCACCACAGTGGATGATGAGAACATCCAGTGCTGATCTTCCTCATAGGAAGTGAGAAAAGAAGGGGAGATGGCCTTTCAGCCGCAGTCCACCTCAGGCATGCGGCACACTGACATTGCCTCTAAAGGCCTCTGCTGCTTGGAGCACCACTCTGGACACGGCTGTCATCAATAATCTACACTGTGACTGTAGGAGGAAAATAAATGACTGTAATAAATATGCCAGGTAATGAAAAATATAGAAAAAAGTTCATTATAAAGGATGACCCACATCTGTTGCATAAAATGGAGCAAGGACGCAACACCTTAAAATATAGATGACGATGTAATATCAGCTGTCTGAAGTCAAGCAGCCAAGACTGGTACTGAAAGTTTATGCTGTTTGTGGCAGGCGTGATGGAGGCATCACAGGCAATGGCCTCAACAAGGACCTACGTACTGAAAGACATAAACATCCTATAATAAATATGAAAGTGCCTTTTTTTCTCAACAGTCATATTTAAAGTCATCTCTCATAGCAGCGTTGATACCGGTACACACAAGTTCACCTGCACATTTCTATCTGTGTCAAAACCATAAATTTGTGCACTGTTTGTAGTAGCTGTGTGGGGAATAATAATCTTTAATGTAAGATGCACAAACGCAACCCGAAAATTGAGCTACAGATTTTCTAATGTCTTGTCTGGTTTAATTCCTTAATAGGCTAAAAAGGATTGGCAATAATAATTATGGCTATACAGTTGTCCCTCACTATAACGCGGTTAACCTTTTGCGGCCTCGCTGTTTCGCGGGTTTTTTTTTAGTGCAATTTTGCATGCTTTTTTTTTTTACAGCGTATGAATGCGCATTGTGTTCTGCGTCCTGATTGGCCAAGGGACTGTAGACCATTGTCAATCAATCTCCTCCGTTCGATCGCTAGCAGTGTGACTCTGAAGTGCTGTATGTTTGCAAGTTTTCTCCCAGACAACGTTTGAACTTTGAGAGCGTTTAAACAAGAGAGAAATGTGAGAAAATGTTAATGCCTGTCTGAGAAAAGTGTATAAAGTGTGTGGTGAGGGGTTTTACAGCCTTAAAACATATCTAATAATTGTAAAAAATAAAGCTGACTACTTCGCGGATTTCGCCTATTGCGGATTATTTTTAGAACGTAACCCCCGCGATAAACGAGGGACCACTGTAAAAGCCGGTATTAGTCAAACGTGGAAAAAATACTCACTAGCTTTCTTCACATGTAACTTTGATTATGAGCATTAACTTATTAAAAGTATCAAGTGACATCAAAATAAGCAACTTGTGAGTAAAGTCGTGAAAATTAGAACTCAAGTTTATTCACTCGCTTCAAATTGTTCGTTAAGAAAAAATTACATTTTTAAACTTTTGTATTAGAATCTAAATAACAAATAAATCATTATATCAAGTTTTGTTATTTAGTTTCAAGTTGAGTTACCTCAAGTAACATACACTGGGACAACTGGTACCATCCTGGAGCAGCAAGACCATAGCCTTGTAACACCACAGAGTAGCATGTAGCCTAGCTCCGCCTAGCTAGCTTGGCAGCTTGGAGCTAGGTGGGCATGTTTCAGCAACCAAGCTTCATTTGGCCCATCTACAGCTCCACCTCTTTGTCCATTTTTGGTTAGCCGGAAGTTGGGCGGAGTCAGGCACTGCCAAGATGGCGACGACCATCCCGCCCAACTTTGAGCTTAGCACATGGACTGCGTTTTAACTGAATGACTGTTCCCACACATCAACACTATAATTGCTTGGGGATTGTTTTTGCACATTCTTTCTTGCAAAAGTTGTCTAGTTCTGTGAGGTTCTTGGTTATGACGTATTCAGTGCTCTTTTGAAGTCTTTTCACAGATCAATTACGTTGAGGTTGGGGGACTGTAAGGAACATAGCAAAACCTTCAACTTCCACCTCTTGAAGTAGTTCTTTGTGGATTTTGTGGTGTTTTTATGGTGATCATCTTGTTGCCGAAGCCATACTTTTTTGTTAAATGACAAATGAAATGAAAAAATATGTGATAATGGCTCTCAGAATTTGCCAATATTTAATTGGATCCCCTCTTCCTCTAGAAGTGAAATGTTCCCCGTGTCACTGGCTGCAACAAAGGCCCACAGCATTGATTAACTCTGGTGCTAAACAGTTGGAGAGGTGTTCTTACTTTTGCACACTGCAGCCAGAAAGTTCTATTTAAATTTCATCAATCCACAGGCTTGAATTATGTGGTGAGACAGAAAAGGTTTCTTCTGATGACTCTTCCATGAAGGTCATATTTATGCAGGTGCCGCTGCACAGTAGAACAGTGCACTACCACTCTGGAGCCTGCTAAGTCTTCCTGAAGGTTGTTGCAGTCAGATGGGGGCTTTGATTTGCCTTTCTAATAATACTAGGAATACTTGTCTTGGTCCTCTAGACTTTAAGCTGGTCTCCACAGTTCCTGTTAACTGTAATTTCTTAACCCTAGAACACTAACGTTCACTTTTGTAACACCATCACTAACGTCAGGTATATTTTACCCAATGTAATATACACAACAATACATGGCAAATTGAAGTACCCTTCTTTCATTTCCATCTATACAACATTTCATAAAATGAAAAAAAGGTATCATGGGGGGCCCTATAAAAGGCTCTAAAATTAGTGAAAAATTAGGCTGTCGTTAACAAAAAAATCCTTTAAAATAATAATAATAATGGAGCTGGGAACTTGTTCTTTGGTCCAACTGTTCTTGGGACATGTGAGCCTTGTCCTGTGAAGTTACAGTCTCCCTGAATCACTGATAACTAACGAGGGGTGAAAATCACTTGAATGCGTGCCTGTAGAGAAAAACAGGGATAGGAGCAGGGAAACACGACTAACTTCAGTGATGTCAGTGAGCACCCTGAAGCTACCCAAGGACCCACGCAACTCAGACAGCGGCAACACAATGAAAATCATGTGACCACAATTGCATGGGTGAAAATCACCCAACGTTAGTGTTCTAGGGTTAATTGCATTACGACTTGAGGAAATGGCTCCCTGAAAATGTTTTGCTAAATTCTTATGGCCTTCTCCTGCTTTGTGGTCATTGTTTTAATTTTCAGAGTACTAGGCAGCTGCTTAGAGAAGCCCATGGGTGCTGATTGCTGGGATATGGTTTGAGGAGTCAGAGTTTTTATAAAGCTTTGCATTTTGCATCACAAGGCCTTTCCTAACAACAACAAGCCATAGCCCCAACAACCTAATTCAGGTCTGAGACCTTGGTAAAAGTTATCTGAGAGCTCAAATCTCTTGGGGTGCCAAATTGTACCAAAAAAAAAAAGAAAAAGATTTTTCTTAAAATGTTGAAAAGAACATTTCATCTTTAACTTTATGCCCCTGCCCAGGGGTGTTGAAATGTTAGCATGCCACTATTAATTTGCAACCAGAGTATCAGTACAAATTTGCACAACCACAAAAAGGCCAGGAAACATCCATGTTACACAGATTATATGCAGGTGAGCTGTGTATTCATTTTTATCATTTTAAGCACATAGTAGAAAACAATTTTCATTTAAATTTTATTTCAAAGTAGTCATTCTCATTTTCACCTGAATCGTGCAGCCCTACTACTTCAATGACATTTATGTAGATAAGATGAGCTGCAAGATAGCATTTATGCACACCAGCACATTCTTTTTTTGCTTAAGCAGGAACAAGGAAGCTTTGAGTTTATCACCTGAAAATCTGCAAATGTATTTGACAGTTATTTGATTTGTATCAACTTTCATCACTGTTTCTTTATCTTTTTTATCTGTAAAGGTGTTTCAACAGTGTTTCTGAACATACTGTACTAAATTCATTGTACAGCACAGCAGTCTCTGCAGGGTCCTCGTGCCCATGCATCTGTAATTCTGGACTTGATTTCTAAATCACACTTTTATATTTGATTGTTTCTCTCTCTTTGTGTATGTGTATGTGTGTGTGTGTGTGTGTGTGTGTGTGTGTGTGTGTTTGAGTTTTAGTTTGCTCAAAGTAATCCACAAACTGTTACAGAGTTACTTAGCCTAACTAGTAGCTCACTCAATGGACAATTAGACAACCTTGCATTATCAACCCAAACAGATTCCTGAGGGAAAATCAAGAGACATTTTAATCTGGTGACTGACAGCAACTCATTCTGTCAAGAGCTGACAAAGTGGATTATGAGGCTGCATTAATTGAGACCAAGATAATTTCCATGGAAACTAAGCCTAGCGTGAACTTTGAAAATGTAATGTGGTGTTAAGATTACTTTCATAAAAATTCCAGTGACTCACTATACAGTGTAATTTTCCTTCACATTACAGATTAAGTAAGAGTTCAATTAAGAGTTTGTTTTGGTTATTAGGGTTCTAACCGTGAAGTACTTACGAAAGATGTATAATGCAGTGTTTCCCCGACCATTGTCTAGGGAGGGTGGGCCACCTCCCCAATGTGACCCCCACTCTCCCAAGAAATCAAAGAAAAAAAATTTAAATCCAAAAATAAAATAAAAAAAGTTTTGTTGTCAAGTTTACTGGTATACATATATATTAAAGATGGCGGCGCACAGCAGTGCAGCGGCTTCTCGTGCTCCCGGCGTCAAGCCCTTTTTTAGTACTTTTTTAGTTGGTCCTAGGGCCAACTTTAACAGTTTTGCTTGTGTAAACAAGCGTATAAGGTACAGCCGAACCGAAATGTTTAAAATAAGGGATGGTTCGGCCATGAGCACAACAACAACAACAACGACAACAACAGCGGCCCTTGGACTCAGGGCCTTGCTGGGCAGACTGCAGCTCCTGAGGACATCGGACTGGCGTAGTGGTGTCCGCCGGGCGGAGGGCAAGAGGAAGCGGTGTGCGCGGAAGCAGAAGAGGGGCAAACGGGGCGGACTGCTAGCCAAGCTAAAGGCTAAAGCCGGGAGACCACCGGTCCTCGGGTACATCAGTAAGTGTGCGGAGGATGTCACCAGCACCAGGACAGTAACAGACTATCCCAACCAGAAACCCTGGCTGAATGCAGAGGTCCGGTCTCTGCTGAAAGCCAGGGATGCTGCGTTCAGGTCTGGTGACAGAGTGACACTCAGAGCGGCGAGGAGAGAGCTGAACGCGGGAGTGAAAAGGGCCAAGGCTGCATACGCCCAGAGGATCCAGGAACACTTCACGTCCAACGATCCACGGAGTATGTGGAGGGGCATAAAGTGCATCACAGACTACAACACCAGAGATGCACAATGCCCCAGGGACCCCTCGCTGCCCGACGCACTCAACAACTTTTACGCCCGCTTTGAGGACTCCAACGCCTCCCCCAGCACCAGACTCACCACTCCACCAGGTGAAGAGCCCCTCAGCGTGACACCAGCAGAAGTGAGGAGGACCCTCCAGAAGATTAACCCCCGCAAAGCTGCTGGTCCCGACAACATCCCTGGACAGGTGCTGAAGGGCTGTGCACACCAGCTCACAGAGGTGCTGACGGACATTTTCAACACCTCTCTCAAACAGGCGGCGGTCCCCACCTGCCTGAAGACTGCCACGATCATCCCCATCCCCAGAATGTCCACGGTGACAGGCCTGAATGACTATCGGCCGGTAGCCCTCACCCCGATAGTCATGAAATGCTTTGAGAGACTTGTCATGACCCGCATCAAAGACTCTATTGACGTCACTGTGGACCCGCACCAGTATGCTTATAGGAAGAACCGATCCACAGAGGACGCCATCTCCTCTGTGGTCCACACAACCCTCACCCACTTAGAGAATAAGGACTCCTATGTTCGCCTGCTCTTTGTGGACTTCACCTCAGCTTTCAACACAATCATACCACAGACCCTAATCCAGAAACTAAATACACTTGGACTGAGCTCCACCCTGTGCAACTGGGTATTAGACTTCCTAACAGACAGGCCGCAGTCTGTGAGGATCCATGACGTCTCCTCCTCCCCCATCACCCTCAGCACCGGCTCCCCCCAGGGCTGTGTGCTGAGCCCCCTCCTGTTCACCCTGCTCACACACGACTGCTCAGCGAGACACCCGAGCTGTCTGATTGTGAAGTTCGCGGATGACACAGCTGTGGTTGGACGCATTACCAACAACGACAAGTCCAACTACAGGCAGGAGGTGGAACAGCTGGAGGGTTGGTGCAGAGATAACAACCTCTGTATCAATGTGAAGAAGACCAAGGAGATGATCGTGGACTTCAGGAGGGGCAGACACCTCCCTCCTCCCCTGCACATCGGAGGGACTGCGGTGGAAGTGGTCTCCAGCTTCAGGTACCTGGGCATACATATCTCTGACGACCTCACCTGGAGCACCAACACTTCCTGCCTGATTAGGAAGGCACATCAGCGCCTCTACTTCCTCAGGAGGCTGAGGCGCGCCAGACTGGGGAGCTCAGTCCTGACCTCCTTTTACAGATGTGTGGTGGAGAGCGTCCTGTCCTCCTGCATCATCGTGTGGCACGGCAGCTGCTCGGCGGCAGAGAAGAGAGCTCTGCAGAGGGTGGTGAAAGCTGCACAGAGGACTGTGGGACGCAGCCTATCCACCACCACGGACATTTACACCGCCAGATGCAGGAAACGGGCCGCCTGCATCCTGAAGGACCCCACTCACCCCGCACACGCTCTGTTTTCCCCTCTCCCCTCGGGCAAGAGGCTATGGAGCATTAAGAGCAGGACCACCAGACTGAGGAACAGCTTCTTCCCGGAAGCTGTGAGACTGCTGAATTCTGGAGGACCCCTGTAGCCCCCCCCCCCCCAACACCCACAGACAACACATCTTTTGCACTAATCTGAACACTGGACATTGCACAATGCACAGCTGTCACTTTAACTCCTACACTTTTGGATATTGTTGTTGTGTCATTTCATTTCATTTTATTTCCATTCATCTTATACTTATTATAGTGTTTATACTTATACTGTGAATTTTCTATATTTATATTACTTCTCAGTTTATATTTATATATTCTATTTTATTCTTAGTTATTCTTATTGTATTTTTATACTTTTACTTTCTGTAATTGGCTTGCACCGGGACCAGAGTAACCTATTTCGTTTCACCTCATGTTCACATGTGTTGGAATGACAATAAAGCTCCTTGAATCCTTGAATCCTTGAATACTGTATTATTTGTTTGTATGTTACTGTGTGTGTGTGTCTACAAATCAGTTGAATACTGTATATTACTTTTATCTCAATTGTGAATTAACATAGTAATTTAGTGCAGACTGGGAGCACAAGCACAGACGAGCTGACAAAACAGCTATGAGTGTGCTGCTCCCTAATACGACATGGTTATTTGGGAAGTCACGACAGAGCTAGAACACAGTGCGGGTCACATTCAATGGACAATAGGGTTACCTCTAGAAGAATGACAGATCAAGTGTGTCCATGGGCATCAAAGAATATAATGTTAAACTACTGGACTGTGTCGCCGTAAATATTCATGATAAACAATTTAGCCAGCTACTAATTCTGCTTTTTGCTGGAAAATAAAGTTAAGATGACAAAACACTTTCTTTCACGTAGTCTGTCATTCATAGTTTTCATTGTACTGTTACTGAAGCCACACTATCTGTGGCTGCATCTGGCTGTGGAGGTGTTTTACCTGTTCAGCCACATACTCTGCTCCAGACAAAACATGTACTGTATGCACTGTGAATGGTCACGCAATACCAGCACAGTCTGGTTTCACTCAGGGTGATACTCATAAAGCTATAAGTGCCTTGGTTACAGTTAGACAAACTGTAGAAAAATTGATGATCAAGTACATGTCATGGTTCATGGACAGAGATGAACATAGCATTGAACTGTTAAAAAAGTATGATTATTGCTTATGACAGAATAAAAATGAAAAAGAATAAAGATACTATTTGATGGATTACTTACAGTCCAAATATTCCACTGTACTGATTAGTAATTGGGCTGAAACATATTCTGGACTTGCATTATATTTCAAGCTGACTTCATATGACAACATTATTAGTTCTGCTTTCTGTTAGGACAGAATAAAGCTAAGGTAGAATACATTGATGGGTTGTGAAAAAAAAACATTTAGTTTTTCATTGTTAGTATTCATTATAATATTTCTTAAGCTACACAATCTGTTGCTAGATCTGGTTGTGAAAGTGTTTTACCTGTTGGTTCACATACTGTACTTAAGACCAAGGGTGTAGGCTTGGATGATTTGCACTGTGAGTGGTCACGCAATGCTACCACAATGGTTAGGTTTTAGACACTGATAATTTTGAGATAAGCTGCCAAGTGTCTTGACTGATGGGCAACCTATATATATCACAAACTTCTGCTTTCTGATCAACTAAAGGTAGGAGAGATTGTTGGGTCAATATTAGTTTGAATGTACTCAATACCAAGAAATAGTTAGTTTGTAGTTGAATTTATTAGTTTTAGCAGTAGTTGGTTTTAACAGTGCAATGACTCTACACTTCTTATCTGATATAAACATGAATACCATCACATTAAGTGAGGTCAACCACTCTAAAACCATAGCTGTAAAATTTACTTTCAAATCCAAAGTGTGGAGCCACCACATTAAATGTATCTCTGCCCAAATACAGATTACAATCACAGTGTGCAACAGAGAAATGGATAACAAGATCCAACAAATGCTATTGCCAGCACAGTACAGTAGTTTAAGGGGCCTCAAATCATGCTACAGCCAACTGACCAACCAATATTGTCCCTAATTTGGAAAAAACTAAAACTAAAGAACTCTAGATCATTTTGTCAGTGATTAAAAATAAAAATATATGTCATGCCCCACTTTCTGGTTGCATTTTGTTTGAACTAGCTTTCCCTACCATAGCTCTCTTACAAGAAATATTACATAACTAAGACAGTAAAGAATCAAAGAAAATCTATGACAGATGTAACAAGAATTATGAATTATGCTTCTTATTCTATTTTTTTTTAACAGTAACACTATTTCAGGGAATGTGGTATGTGGCTGGCTATCAATAACGTCTGATAAATCTGTGCTACAAGTAAGATGTATTTATGTGTATAGACACCTAGTGATAGGCTGCAAAGCAACACATAAGACCCAATATTGGTTATTTGTCTTAATAGCATTGTGAAATGGTCTGAACAGTTAGCAATATTTATTTATAACTTGACATGAAAATTTACAGGTTACAAACCATGCAATCAATCATATCCTACACTGAACAAAAATTACCCAAACATCAATATGTAAATGGTGTGGTTCCTCGTTGTGGACGGACCCAGAAAAAACAAAGTGGACAAACTGGTTTGCGTCATACCACCATGTCACACTGCACTCATATCTGTGTTGTGCCCTGCCCATTGCTATAAGAAAAGGTTGCTTCAGTTGAGTGGATCAGTTTGGAGCTGGTACTTTGATTTGTGTGCTTTTAGGAATGACACAGTAAGTAATTTCATATGGTGAGGACACTGTATAAAATGTTAAATCAAATAAAAAGCATAATATGCATGTATTTAACAGTATAAAAGAACAATAACCCCAATTTTAATTTCTAATTTCTCTCAAACTATAATTCTCAGGTTTGTTTCTTCATTTCTTGTTATGACAGAAGAAAAAAAGATCACCAACAGCGGCAAGAGCAATAACTTCTGGTAAGTGCATCATATTTATATATGTGAATTATTTGAAAACTAAAATTATTATATTTTATAGGAATTATTTGACAGCCATAAAACAGTTTCAAGAAATCTGATCAGAAATCTGATGTGTCAGTCTTTAAAGTCATGCCTATTTTATACACACATACACACAGAGTTGCCAGGACACTGTCAGTGGAATATGCTCAAAACACAGTCCTGACACTGACAAGGCATAAAAGGTGAGTTTTTGAGTGTAAAGTTCTTAACAAATAATGCCTTTTCATTACTTAAACACTGAAATCAAGCTTTGCAAGGGCTCTAAAGATGAGTAAAGTTTTTTCCTTTTTTGCAAAATTGCAACTCTATCATAGTATACAAATGATGTGTGTTCTTGACTTAGAAATATACAATATGAAAATGAAGCCCAAAGGCAGCATCTTATGACAAAATGTTGGGTCTGACAGGACCCCTGAAGATCCATGATGTTGCTTTTTATCAAGCAGGTCAACAGTTTAATCCAGGATAGTGGTTACAGCATTATTATATTGAGAGCCAGCAGTATAGAGAGACAAGAAACATGGGAAAATGAGGAGTATGATGTACAAAAAGGTTCCCAGCTGGAATCTAACCGTATGCTCTCACTTTTATGGTATGAGTATGAGATGACTTCTGTTACTTGGACTTTTGAGAAAAAAGGCAGCTTAGATATGTGTCAACAGTTATTTATGAGAGTTGAACAAATATTACAAACTTTCGGCTGTCCACTATTTTACAACTTCGTACACGGTACACTGTGTAGTTAGATGCTTATGGTGAGATATATCAATAATATAGTGACAAATCATTGTCACTGCATTAAAAGTCAGTAGTTAATGCTCTGACCTGCTGTATCTCTAACGAAAAGGTAGATTCACTGGCTTAACACCACTTCAACTGGCTGCATTAAGTCAAAGAGCTGAGGAAGTGTTAAGGATAGATGTGATAAAAATTTGCACACAGGTAGACTTCTGTAAACTTTGCATGCAAACTCATACACAGCACAAACTTGCTCCTTTGCCAGCATTTCTGTGTATCATTTTTAAATTTACAGCAATTAATTTCTCAATAAATTAGCTTGGATCATGTTTACAATAATAAAACAAACGAAAACAAACAAAAAAATGTGTGGGGTTAATATCTGTTATTTACAAAACAATTAGTGATATTTGTACATTCTCAGATATTTTCCATATACATTACACATCCTTTTTTAAGAGGTGGTCCAACCACTGTGAAATATTTGTTGTAATGTAAGGTAAGGATAACATTCGTTTTCAAATTTCAAGAAAAAGTCACAGCCCTAGGTTTGAATAATGGTAACTCATACAATTTAAGTGTATGTTGTTTTTTTCAATCTTTCATTAAATAATGTCCAATTTAAGTAATGTCCAGAATACTCCAACAACAATAACAATAATGAACACTGTCCTTGAGGTGTGTGGATTATTCTGACAAAGACACAGAACAATTAGTTACTTGGCAATTCTGATTTTTATATATATATATATATATATATATACACACACACATACATATATATATAATATCTTTCTTGAATTAATGTGAACAGATCCCAACAATTTCTCCAGTTGTATTCTCCGGACAAGGTTACACTATGGCAGAATCACGGACTGCAGCACTTGGTAAGTCTAAAAAAATTGCACAGAGCTAGAACCATCAAAATTATTCTGAAGCTGTTATTTTAAGGTAAAATAGTTACATAATGTTGCTTTAACCACTGTATCCCCAGAATACAAATGCTGTATTCATCTTTTAATATACAAATATTTGCTGTACTGTTGGACATAGAGGCAGAAACAAAGTATTTCAAATTATATTAAAAATGTTTGCTTATAAAAAGTTTGCCACTGTGCATGTGACTGCAGCCAAACTCAGGAAGAAAACATGACATGTTTTGCTTAGACTATGGCTGAAGGATGCTGTGTATGTACTCACTGAATATTGTTGTGCTTTGTTTGTGTTGTTTTACAGCATCTGAACTCAGAATTGTGATGTTTGGCAAAAATCACAATGAAAAGACAACACTAAGCAACATCATCACAGGGAAAAAAGACTCACCTTATCAGAGAATACACAAACAATATACAGTTACCAATGGAGAGTGGAGAAACATACCCTTAAAAGTAGTAAAAACCTCAGAAATCTTTGATGTGCCTTTGGAGAAAGTAAAACTTGAAATGAGGAAGTGTATGACCTTTTGTCCCCCTGGACCGAATGTTTTGCTGCTGTTAGTGAAGCCCTCTGATTTCACTGAAAATGACAGAGAGAGACTAAATTTGATCCTGAGGTTGTTCGGTCAAGATGCGTTTAAATACTTACAGGTCATCTTAACACAAAACGCAGATAATTTCTCAGTGAACCAAGTCATCCAAGATTGCAGACAAAGGATGCACAGAATTAACTTTGACAAAAAAGATCTTCTTAAGAATGATGTGCAAGATTTGATGGACAAGATGGTGACTATGGTGGGTAATAACACAGGAGGATATCTATCCTTTAATGATGACGCTCTCATGGTAGCACCTGAAAGTGCAAAAGAAGGTCTGAACCTGATTTTATGTGGGAGATCTGGAGCCTTAAAGGCTTCAGTAGCCAATGCCATTCTAGGATATAGAGAGTTTGGTCCATCTGTGTACGAGTGTGTCAAAAATCAGGGAGAGGTGTGTGGACGTTGGGTCTCCCTGGTGGAGCTGCCTGCTTTGTATGAGCTACCTCAGGAGGTAGTGTTGGAGGAATCATTCAAGTGTATCTCCCTCTGTGATCCTGAGGGCGCCCGTGCCTTCATCCTGGTCCTACCTGTGGGTCCCCTCACCCTTAATGACAAAAGAGAAATACAGACCATCCAGAACACATTCAGCCATCGAGTCAATGACTTCACAATTATTCTGTTCACTGTGGAATCAAATCCTAACTCTCCAGCTGTTGTGAGGTTTTTGAGGCAGTCCAGTGACATCCAGGAGCTCTGTCAGAGCTGTGGAGGACGATATGTTGTCTTCAACTTAAACGACAAGCATCAGGTCTTTCATGTGTTGCACACTGTGGAAAGAATGAGAGGTTCGGAGCCAAGGTGCTTCACAAAGGAAATGATTACCAGGCCTCCAAGGAATACCGTTACGAGACGTGTATCTGTACTGAGGATGTCAAGTTTTAAACATCAAAGAACCGAATGTCTCAGGATAGTTCTAGTAGGGAAGACTGGTTGTGGAAAGAGTGCCACTGGAAACACCATTCTGGGCAGAGAATATTTCACATCTAAAGTTAGCTCAAAGTCAGTGACCCAAGTTTGCATGAAAGCAACAGGTTTGATTGCTGGCCGGCCGATTGTTGTAGTCGACACCCCCGGCTTGTTCGACACAACTCTGTCCAATGATCAAGTCAAACAGGAGCTTGTGAAATGTGTCAGCATGTCGGCTCCTGGGCCCCATGTGTTCTTACTGGTGCTGCAGATCGGTCGCTTTACAAAGGAAGAAAAAGAAACTGTGGATCTGATCAAGAAGTTCTTTGGCAAGAAGTCGGGAGACTTCATCATTGTTATATTCACCAGGGGAGATGAACTTAAAGGTCAAACAATTGAGAGTTACATAGAAGACTGTGAAGACTTTGTCAAAAAGCTAATTGCTGACTGTGGAGACAGATACCATGTCTTCAATAACAATGATAAAAATAATCATGCTCAAGTCAGCCAGCTGCTGACCAAAGTTGAATCTATGGTGAACAGAAATGGTGGTGGCTACTACACCTCAGAGATGTTCCAAGAGGCTGAGGCAGCCATACAAAGGGAAGTGGAGAGGATCAAAAAGGCAAAGGAAGAAGAGATACAGAGACAGAAGAGGGACCTTGAAAGAAAACATGAAGAAGAAATACAAATGTCACAGAAAAAAAGGGAGGAACAAAGACCAAAGATTGAACAGGAAAGAGCACAGTGCGCCAAAGTGCTCAGAGAAAAGGAGGAACACATAAAGAAGGAACAGGAAAAGACAAAGAGAGAGGAAGAACAGAGAGAAGTAGAAGAAAGGGAGAGAAAAAAGCAGGAAGAAAGCCAGCGCCAACAGTGGGAAGAAAAGCTTAAAGGTCTTGAAAAAAAATTAAAATCACAGTCACGAGAAAGGGAATCCATTGACAGAAGATTGAAAGAGAGTAGGGAAGAGATTAAAAAAAAACAAGAGGCTTGGGAGCAGGAAAGAAAGGAATGGTGGCAAAAACGATATCAAGAAGATGAACAGAGACGACATGAGGAACAAGCAAGACTTGAAAAGCTCAGAGCAGAATATGAGCAGGAGAAAGAAAAATATGAAAGCAAAAGGAAATTTGAAGATCAAATCAGAAGAGAACAAGAGGAGGAATGGAAAAGACTGCATGAAAATTTTAAGAAAAGACTGGAAGAAATAGAGAAGAAACATGAAGAGGAGGCAAGAAAGCAAGCTGAAGAAAGCAATGACTTCAAAGAGAAATACACCAATGACTTTGCTGCCCTGTTGGAAAAGCATGACCAAGAAATGGCTGATCTGAGGCAGATGCAGCAAAGAAACAATGACTTAATAATAAAACAGCTGACCATGAACAAAACATATCAGAAAGACTTTGACAGATTGAGGAAAAAACAAGAAGAAGAAATGAGTAAGATGAAACAGGCACTTTCAACCCACAACTGGGCAGACACGGATAAAGAAATACAGAAATTTAAAAAAAAACATGAGGAGGAAAGAAATAACTGGATACATGATCATCTGAAAAAATCCATAGAAGCAAAGGCTTGTTGCATCTTATGAAATTTGCTCATTTAGAAATGTCATAAAGATGCAGTTGTAATTTAGTTGTAAATGAAAGCTTGAATATCACATAGGAGTTAAGTAGGTCTTGACCCACTGGATATTTAATTGAGCCTTTATTTTATCTTTCTTTATTTTACTTTATTGAATGTCTGATGAGCTTACAAAATTCAAAATGAAATTTCTGTTAATGTCAGAACAGTTTTGGTTGACCTGATGGTAAACACCCAATATCAACAAAATATATTAAGTATTTATTTTAAAACAAGTCTGTCAGTGAAAGTTCAATAAATGTCACTTTGAATGTTTCAGATTTTTGGAAGGACTGTGTAACAGCCAAAACTACATAGCAGAGAACATTAAGATTACACTCATGAATGAGTTTTATTTTGTTTTTTGTTTTTTACCTAAGTTTACTGTGGGTTTACATTAATCATATGTCCTACATATATTCAATTAATCTTTGAAAATAATCATATTGTAACTTTGCCTATTCTTCAGCTGTTAAAGTAATTACTCTGTAAACAGACAACAGGTTCTTGGTGGAAGATAAAACTGGGAAGTCTGTTATTTAAAATTATCTTTTTTTCCTTTCTGAAGTACATTAAAATATTATAATATGTATCTGTTTTCTGAAGAAATATCCTACTAAATATAGGGATGTCTGCTTAACTTCAACAGAAATACTATGTAACATCTTATTACTGTCTTTCTTTAATGTATACTTTTCTTTCTTAAATGAATGAAATGCAGTCATGCAATTCAACTCAGTCTCACAAATCAAACATCCTGTACCATTTTCCTTTCAAAATTACAGAAGAATAACACTTTGGATTTAATTTTCATTTTAAGCGTTTATTGAATTTATTGATTTTGATGTACTTAGATTTTTTTAGCCATTTAGATTTTCAGCTCTTCTATTCAATCTGGAAATTTATTTTCTAATGTCTTACATAAGCAAATAAACAACACTGTTTTAAAAGTGAACCATGGTGAATACAGCATCTCAATTGTTTTGGTCTAAAAGCATCCCGTAAATGTTTAACCAAAATGAGTATTACTGATTTCACAGTTCATTGAAAGTCAAATTCAACACCCAATCACTGTTTTTACAAAATCAGATACTGGATTAATCATTAATCACTGTTCAAATTTCACTTGTTTAACAGCATTTATGTTCAAGATTAATGTGTCTGGAAAGAATCAGAAAGACAGCACTGAGTTATTTCAACACCAGGGCTTGACAATGTCAGTGTTTCACTTGCATTTGAGACTGTAAATCTATTTAGAAGCATATGTGCAAATAAAAAGTATTAGTAAAATAAATCTGCCCAATCAACCATCATTGTTTGCATTAAAAAGTCACATGATCAACTAGTCTGACTGAGCTTTTTTTTCCTTCTTTTTTTTACATTTATAACCAAGAGGAACTACTTTATGATACAGGTGTTCGTATAGTTTTTATACAGTTTGAAGCAGTTTAACCAGTGTTTCCCATATAGACTCTTCTTTGCTGCCAATAACAGTAGATAAGGTTTTAAGGCTTTATTTCACTTATGCAGCAAATTTTTTGTAGTCTCTACTGATGGTCTGCATCTGAGGCATTTAGCCATAAATTGTGGCTACAGTAGATAACCTGGATTACACTTTCGACCTCTAAACCACAGGAATGTCTGCATGTGCACTGCTCACACATCTTGCCACCCACCACCAAGTAAATTTTCAGCCAATGGGAAACAATGTTTAAGTATAAATAATTCCATAATTATTAAATAAACACAGTATGAAGCAGAAATAATTAAAAACATAGTGCAGGGTTTAACGCCTAAACCAAATGAACAAAACTATGCTTAGAGTTCTCTACCACTCTAGAGACAAAAGATGTTGCATTAGCCCTATTTATTATTTTTCACAGTATTTCAGGAGTAGTAGGGGCGGCTGTGGCTCAGGAGGTAGAGCAGTCGCTCACCAATCAGAAGGTCGGTGGTTTGATTCCCGGCTCCTCCAGTCCGCATGCCGAAGTATCCTTGGGCAAGATACTGAACCCCAAATTGCCTCTGATGTGTATGCATCGGTGTGTGAATGTGTGTGTCTGTCTCTAGAAAGCACATTGTATAGAACATGTGCTGTGTGAATGGGGTAAATGTGATCTGTAGTGTGAAGCGCTTTGAGTGGTCGAAAAAGACTAGAAAAACGCTATATAAGTACAGTCCATTTAGACAGTTACATTTTCATTCACTATGACTAGAATAATTGATTGTTGTTTTGAATGGAGTGAGTGTACCTACAGTATTTCAGTGTTACATTATTGGTTGTTTGTAGTCTTCTTACATTGCAAGAAAGTGTTTTCAAGTTTGTCTATAGCAAGGTGATCAGCCTTAAACTGTTTTGTTAGTCCAGTTTAACCTGCAGGAGTTTGTGAAGCTGTAACATGTTCTGCTGCCACAGAGAAGACTCATAACTGTAGCTAGATTACTTAGGTGTGAAAAGTAAGTAATCCAGAATCAAAATCATATGTCAAACCAACCAGTTTCACTTAGACATAAATGGACAAAGTATAAGAGTATATTCAAAGTCAGTGTGGAAATTTCAAATGTTTTTGATGTTATTTTACAGCATCTGAACTCAGCATTGTGATGTTTGGAAAGAGTCAAAATGAAAAGAGAACACTAATCAACTTCATCACAGGAAAAATATCCAAGAAATCAACAGTAGCTCAAGGAGAAGAGATGAAAACACCTCAAATGTCACCCATAGAGAGTGGAAGCAAAAGACATTAACAGTAGTGAAAATGTCAGATGTTTTCAGTCTGTCTGTGGAAGTGAACACTTCTGAAGAAGTGTGTTGCTGATTGCCTCCCTGGACCAAATGTTCTCCTGCTGTTAGTGAAGCCTTCAGATTTCACTGAGGAGAACAGACAAAAGCTCAAGTTTATCCTGAGTTCCTTCAGTCAATATGCTAATGAACACTCAATGGTTATTTTGACACATAGCGAGGAGGGAGAGAATATGGCAGTGGATGACCTCATCCAAGACTGCAGACAAAGGCAGCACAGACTTAAGTTTGATTTTTTTAAAAAGATCTTTCTGACTGTGACTTCAAGAACTCATCGAAAAGTTGGAGTTAGTGAGAGACAACAAGAGATAATATCTAAACTACACTGAGGGGAATAATCCCATGAGAACACGTGAATATTCCAAACCTCCAACTGAGTGTACAAAATCAAAACCTCTTTTGAACCTGAAATTGTGTGGGAGATTTGGAGCCTGAAAGACTTCAGCAGCTACTGCCGTTTTAGGCGAAAGTAAGTTTGGTCCACCTGCCAACTCAGTGTGTGTTAAACGTCATCATACTCGAACCACTAATGAAGCTATCCTTTTTACAGTGTATAAATAAAGCAGACAGACTTTGACAGAAGCCTTCTTTTTGCTTTGTTTGCCACAGCTCCTTTTTCAGGGATTTGTAGATTTTTACTTTTGATTAGTGAATAGACCTTGTACTCTTTCTAGGTTTGTTGAACCTGGTTAAGTTTTACTTTATTTGTGCTGCCTAAATAAGGACTGTAAACTCTGCTGAAGGAGGAAGACTTTTTTGTTTTGTGGTTCTCTTTACCCAGCAGCAAGGACAGGACCTCTCCTTCCACACTAAGGTAAGAACCTTTCAGCATTGGTGACTAGGGGTTTATCCCAATTAGGTCTAGGTGAAACAATTCTAGATGTAAGGGACACAGACATCAAAACACTTTCCCTAATCCATAGAGGACAGTGTCACCTCCACATTATCTTCAGTCTATCACCATGTTAGTATAACTTTGTGAGGCTGTAACTGTCATGATGAAAAACACCAAATTGTTATGTAAACTAAAACAATAAATGAACTGAAACTTTGAATTGATGATGGCAGTGGATGTATTTAATATAGAGTAAGGCTAAATATGCAGCCATCTAAATAATGAAGTATAAATCTTTTGTCTAGTCATCATAGCCCTTATTGTCCTCTAAGAACAGAACCAACATAGTCAACAACCCACAGATAGAAATGTTTTAATTTCGGGAATTGTTTTCTCCAAAACAAAGCAACAAAAAAAGCAGACCGATAAAATACAAAAACATCTCAATGATCCAAAGGGCAGTGTTTCTGAAAACACAGTATTTCTCCCTCCTTTTACTTATTTTAATTTTGCCTTGCTTTCTAAATCCTACAGACACCAACCAACAGCTTCACCATTTGAATTTCTCTGCACAAGTTGGCACCAAAGTAACATTATGGCAGCATCTGCATCCGGTAAGTATGGCAAGAATTCATATCACAGATATGACCACAGAAGCACAGAATGACAAAAACAGAAATGAGGTCAGCCAGACAAAGGAGGAGAGGAAGTATATAAGTATATAGTATAGTAGTATATAGTATAAGTATGTTATCTTTTAGTTTCAGTTGGTTAAATTAAGATACACATTTATGACAATATGTTTTAAATAATCTCTGAACACTGGCACAGAAAGTCTCTGGTGAACTTAATAAGACCCATGAGTTTTTTCTCAGGGGTTGCTGGAGACCAAAACATGAGATGTTTTTCTGTCCCTCAAATAAAACCAAATAATTAATTATTGTATTGTTTATTATAGCTTCACTGTGTTAATTTTACTCCAAAGACAAACTTATACACTCTTATATATGCAGGATATGCAAGGAAAAGCTGGTATAGATAATTCAGAATTTAAGGCACAAAGTAAAATATCATCTGCATATAAGTGATTCTAGTGACTTTTTGTTCCCAAAAGTATACCCTCAGTATTATGATATCAGTGTATTCTTAAAGTGGCTTATTTGCAAGAGCAGTTCAGAAGGCGGGGGACAACCTAGTTAAAACAAATACTGTTCTTTATGTCAATACATCTAGATACATCATTTGCAAACTACAGCCAAGTTAGTAGAGAGAGAATTTAAAATTTCTACAACTGTAACAAACGAGGTGCAATCAGAAAAATCAATAATTTGGCCACCTTCCACTTCAAAGTCATCATCTCCTGCAGTGATACACCAGTCCCAGAGCTCCTGCCACGCTTTGAACGCTCCTTATAAATCCTGTTTTGTAAGCCCATCAAGCAGTCTGACACTGCATGTCCCATTCAGCTGGAATTTCTTTTTGGGGAGGAAGAGGACGTCAAAGGGAGCCAAATCCAGTGAGTATGGTGGGTGGGGAGCGATGACTGAGTCGGTGCGGCCAAAAAACTTGGGCATAGAAACACACTGTAGGCAGGCACATTGTCATGATGTCATGATCAAGCACCCAATTGCCCGCAGTTCAGGTTATTACCTGCTGCATGTGCATTACCATGCTGAGCTGTGTTTATTCACAACAGGAACAGTATCAGAGCTTTTTGATCGTGCCTCGTATGAAATCAAAACATATTTTTTTATCCCACTGATGTGGTTTTAAAAAAAAATTAATATACTATTTAAGTATGGCACACTGATAAAATAAAAAAAAAGATAGTAAACATTTGCTCATTAAGTTGTGGAAATTGTAATGCTTTGGCTCTTGTTGTTTTACAGCATCTGAACTCAGGATTGTGGTGTTTGGAAAGAGTAAAAACAAGAAGACAACACTAAGTAATTTCATCACAAGAAAAAAAGATTTTCCTCAAATATCAAAACACTGTAAGGTCACCCATGGAGAGTGGAAAAGAAAACCATTAACAGTGGTGACAACTTCAGATCTATTCAGTCTGCCTGTGGATAAAGTGAGATATGAGATGAGAAAATGTGTGGCTAATTGCCACCCTGGACCAAATGTTTTCCTGCTGTTAGTGAAGCCTTCGAATTTCACTGAAGACGACAGACAAAAATTAAACTTCATCCTGAGTTTCTTTGGTCAAGATGCTTTTAAACACTCAATGGTCATCAAAACACAACATGGGGACATGCAGAATTCTTCAGTGACCCAAATCATCCGAGACTGCAATCAAAGGCAGCACAAGATTAACTTTGATAAAAAAGATCTTCCTGATTATGACCGTCAAGAACTAATTGAAAAGATGGAGAACATAGTGAGTGACAACAGGAGACAATATCTAATCTGCACTGAAGAGGCTGATCCTATGATGACACCAGAATCTTCCAAGCCCCCTCCAAAACATGATCTTCAAGAATTGATTGATCAAACAGAGAACATAATGAGTGACAACAAAGGAGGACATCTGAACTGCACTGAAGGGGCTGATCCCATGACCGTATCAATTACGTCTAAAGCACCTATGAACTTAGTGTTGTGTGGGAGATTTGGAGCCTGGAAGACTTCAGCTGCCAACGCCATCCTGGGAGAAAGAAAGTTTGGTCCAAGTACAGACTCAAAGAGTGTTAAAAATCAGGGAGAGGTGTGTGGACGTTGGGTTTCCCTGGTGGAGCTGCCTGCCTTGTATGGAAAACCTCAGGAGGCAGTGATGGAGGAATCATTCAGGTGTATCTCCCTCTGTGATCCTGAGGGCATCCATGCCTTCATCCTGGTCCTACCTGTGGGTCCCCTCACTGATGAAGACAAGGGAGAGTTAGAGACCATCCAGAACACATTTGGCTCCCGAGTAAATGATTTCACCACGATTCTGTTCATTGTGGAGGCAAATCCTAATTCTCCAGCTGTTGTGAGATTTCTGAAGGAGAATATGCTCATCCAGGAGCTCTGTCAGAGCTGTAGAGGACGATATTTTGTCTTTGACCTTACGGACAAGCAGCAGGTCTTTCATGTATTGCATACTGTGGAAAGGATGAGAGTTGTGGAACCCAGATGCTTCACAAAGGAAATGATTACCAGGCCTCGCAGGAATATCGTTAAGAAACATGCGTCTGTCCTGATGACATCAAGTTACAGTAATGAGTGCAGGGAAAGTCTCAGGATAGTCCTAGTTGGGAAGACTGGGTGTGGTAAGAGTGCCACTGGAAACACCATTCTGGGCAGAGAACATTTCACATCTGAGGTTAGCTCACAGTCCGTGACCAAGGTTTGCACGAAGGCTACAGGAGAGATTGATGGCCAACCTGTCACTGTGGTCGACACACCCGGCTTGTTTGACACAACTGTGTCCAACGAAAAAATTGAAGAGGAGCTTGTGAAATGTGTCAGCATGTTGGCTCCTGGACCTCATGTGTTCTTACTGGTGCTGCAGATTGGTTGCTTTACAAAGGAGGAAAAAGAAACTGTGGAGCTGATCAAAACATTTTTTGGCAAGAACGCAGAAGACTTCATCATCATCTTATTTACCAGAGAAGATGATCTTAAAGGTCAAACAATTGAGAGTTACATAGAAAAGTCTGAAGAAGTCAAAAAACTGATCGCTGACTGTGGAGACAGATACCATGTCTTCAATAACAATGATAAAAATAATCATGCTCAAGTCAGCCAGCTGCTGACCAAAGTTGAATCTATGGTGAACAGAAAAGGTGGTGGCTACTACACCTCAGAGATGTTCCAAGAGGCTGAGGCAGCCATACAAAAGGAAGTGGCGAGGATCAAGAAGGTGAAGGAAGAGGAGATACAGAGACACAAGAGGGACCTTGAAAGGAAACACCTAGAAGAAATTAAAATGTCAAAGAAAAAAAGAGAAGAACAAAAACCCAAGATTGAACAGGAAAGAGCACTAAGAGCCAAACAGCTCAAGGAAAAGAATGAATACATAAAGAAAGAGCAGGAAAAGAGGAGGAGAGAAGAGGAACAGAGAGAAGAAGAGGAAAGGGAGAGGAAAAAGCAGGAGGAAATTCAGCGCCAACAGTGGGAAGAAAAGCTTAACGCTCTTGAACAAAAAATAAAATTGCAATCCCAAGAAAAGGAAACCATTAACAGAAAGTTGAGGGAGAGTAAAGAGGAGATTAAAACACAACAAGAGGCTTGGGAGCAGGAAAGAAAGGAATGGTGGCAAAAACAATGTAAAGAAGATGAACAGAGACGACAGGAGGAAAGAATAAGACTCGAAAAGCTTAGAAAGGAATATGAGCAGGAGAAAGAAAACTATGAATTCAGAAGAAAATATGAAGATCAAATCAGAAAAGATCAGGAGGACACTGAATGGAGAGGAATGCAAGAACTTTTTAAGAAGAGGCTGAATGAACTGGAGAATAAATATGAAGAAGAGGCCAGAAAGCAAGCTGAAGAATGTAATGACTTCAAAGAGAAATACACCAAAGACTTTGCAGCCCTTTTGGAACAGCATGACCAGGAAATGGCTGCTCTGAAGCAGATGCAGCAAAGAAGCAATGACTCAATAATAAAACAGCTGACCAAGAACAAAGCTTTTGAAAAAGACTTTGATCGACTGAAAAAGAAGCACGAGCAAGAAATGAATTGACTCAACACTGAAACTTTCAACTAGTAACAAAGCAGAGTTGAATAAAGAAATACATAAACTTGAAAAACAACATTAGGAAGAAATAAATGAGTGGATATGTGACCATGTTAAAAAAGCCACAGAGGGAAGAGCTTGCCACATTTTATGAGGTTTGATAAGCTAGCGTCACAAAAGCTGCATGGCCTTAGTGTAAAACCGTGAAAGTTTTTGGTTGAAGATATAAGTTGGTTAAGTAGGAAATGAATTATGAGTATGTGAATCTTGATTTTATCAAGTCCTTTGTAAGATGTATGTTACTTGTGTTAGCTGTTTGCATGTTAGTGCAAATAACTAACACAAAAATGATGTCAGATAGCTGAAAATTTTATTAAAAAGGTAAAAGCAAATCTAAATGTTTGGGAATTCTGAATTCAACTGTGACTGTGCACAAGGGCAATTTCTATAGCTGCAACCCTTAGTTGATTAACCAATTAATCAGTGACTATTTTGGTAGCTAATTAATCTTTATTAATTTTTTTTAAGCAAGTATTTTCTGGTTACAGCATTTCCAATGTGATGCTTTTCTGCTTTTCTCAGTTTTATATCATTGTAAACTCAATATTTTGGGGTTTTGGACTGTTGGATGAACAAAACACGAGTGCATCATCCTGGACTCTGAGGAATTGGACTTTAGTCATTTTCCATGTTTTCTGACATATTTTAGACCAAATATTTAAATAAGAAATAGATTGATAACAAAAAAATTTAGTTGCAGCCTTAATTAATTCCATACCTTACATCTGAAGTTAAATTGATGTCCTCTCTTGAAATACTAAAATTCCAAATAAAATTCATGCTAGTGTCACAACAGTTTCAGTTGAAACTTGTGGTAAAAATTCGAGATCAACAAAACATGAATTTCTCTCGAGTTTAAAAGCATTATGAACATCACCTCTGTTGTTTCAGATTTCTGGAAGGACAGTCTAACAGCCAAAACTACATAGTAGAGAACATAATGAGTAAACTTATGAGTGAGCTTTTTACCTAAGTTTACTATGTGCTTGCAGGAATCAGCTGTCCTACATGTAATCCATTAATCATTGAAAATAACTAATCATTTTAGTAATTTTGCCAATTCCTTACCTGTTAAATTCATTAGATCTTTTTACAGACAACAGGTTAAAAAGAAAGAAGAAAAACAGTAAAGTCTGAAAAAAAGTCATCTTTTTTTATTTCTCAAGTTCAATAAAATCTTATAACATGTACCCGTTTTCCCGGGAACACACAAGAAATATTTCAGCAACTACTGAATGTACAACTAAATATATAAATGTCAGCTTAACTTAAAGAGAAATACTATGTAACACATTATTACAGTCTCTTTTATTTTTCAAAGAATGCATATTTTTCTCATTTAAAGAAATGAGATGCAGTCATGTAATTCGACTCAGTCTCACAAATCAAATATCCTGCATTATTTGTTTGCTTTTTTTTGGCTGTGTTAAAAGTACAGAGTAATTCATAGTTTTTTGGATGTCATTTTCATTTTAAACATTTTCATTTTTATTGATTTTCATACACATACATTTATTAGCCATTTAGATTTTTTCTCTGCTGTTTGATCTGGAAATACATTTTGTTATTTTTTGCATATGTAAATAAACAACTGTGTTTTAAAACTGAAGCATGATGAATAGAGTGTTTCAATTATTTTTGGTCAAAAATTTTCTTAAATATATATTATGTATGACAACCAACAAACATAATTTCACATGATTTTAGTAAGTAAATATTGTCTTATCAAGAACATATTAAAGAAGTCTTTACAGAGATGTTACTACATGAAATTTTGGTAATTCTCTTTTAATTTATTTCCTAATTCAAACACTTTAAGAAACAAACTGCTACTATTATCATACTTAAATTAAGACTATATTGTATTAAGCAAGTCAGTTTTAATTAATGATTAAAAGATGTGTTGTAAAGACAGAACATGTCCCATTCTGTTTACCTCTTCTTCACAGAACCTGCACCCGTCAGTGCTCTTTGATTTTATCACTTCCTCGCATAAATGATTAACTCCTAGATTAAATTAGAAGCTACTGTTCCCTAAAAAGTTGATGAATAAGACGAGAAGACCCTGGTTCTACGACATTCTGTAAGTCGAATCAGTCGATTCACATTCTGTAAGTCGAATCTGCATCTTTGTTTTAGCTGTCATTATACACGTAACAATGCAGGGGCAACAGCACATATATATATATAAACATATATATACATACTTTTTGAAAGTTGGTACACTAATCACTCATCTTGGACAACTGAGCATAAAGACTGTTAACACATGAAGCGTCTATTAGTCAGTGAATCAGCCAAACGTCAACTGAGCCATCTCATTGTTGGCATAACTGTGTGCTGCCCTGCCCACTCTGAAAACAGAAAGGTTGTCTCAGGTACAAAATTCTAGTGAGAAGCTGTTACTGAGTATGAATGAAGCAGTAAACATTTTACCTGGTGAGTACAATTAACAATAAACCACATCAGCCAAAACGCAAACAAACAGATAACTGTGTGAATAATCGACATGTAATCTTAGATAATACTACATCTCTACTTAAAACTGTTTACTGGTTATTCTCAGGTGTGTGAAAACTGGCCAAGTTTGAGGTTATTAGAGTAACTACACTATTCTGTTGATTCACACATTGTCTAGTTAATGCAGTATGACAGCCCTGCACTGCAACGGAGCAGCAAAAACCTCAGGTAAGAGCAACATGTTAAACAGAAGCAGTTATCAAAACAGGAAATTTGCTAGATTTCCACAACGATAAACCGATGAGTAGTTTTTGATAAATGTATCTGTTCTGCCATTCAGTCAACTCACTGCACAGTCATTCTGTTATGCTACAGCAATATGTTTACTCAGCTGACAAATGTAGGGCCAAAACAAGGAAAAAGACACACTCAACAGTAGGGACAATCAGACAGCAGCACAGGACAATTAAATTGTGGCAAAGAGATGTCACACAACATTGGTGATTAGGAAATTATCCCAACTGCGAAAGCTACTGAAGGTGGCTGAGACATTTTTAAACTGAAATCACCGCCTCATGGTTGTATGCCTCCAGCAACCAATCCAGTTAATTAGAATGCCAGTTCTTAGGTTATGGTTATGTGTGGTTTGTGTGGAAACTGCCTCAAGGTGTTCCTGTGGTATCACATTCACGAGAACAGACGGACAGACATCCTGACAACATAATACCTCCAGCCATGGCTGTCATCAGCACAGAGGCATAAAATCAGCACTGCCAGAGCTTTATGCAGAATGCAACGGAGACGTCTGACTTGTAGACACACAAAGCACACTTACCTGAACCTAACTAGCATAACTGTTATACCATGTTGGCTCCAGAGAGCATCATATTACTGATTCAAAAATAAATGATTACTGAGAATCATAGCAAACCTTGTGATTTATGTAGGATTCATTTTTAAATGAATACATCCC
This sequence comes from Lates japonicus, assembly GCA_033238685.1. NCBI lineage: Eukaryota > Metazoa > Chordata > Actinopteri > Centropomidae > Lates > Lates japonicus. Next base: position 287,248 of record BRZM01000134.1, read on the forward strand.
TTGAAATTCAAATTAAAAGATACCACGTGGAGTAGTCCTGTAAATGATCTTCACATTCAGCAGTACTCACCTTAACACCCGGTGTTTATCCATTAGATCTATCAAGCATTTTGCAAGTGCTTCCTTCCTTATCAATCATATTAATGTACAGTATATGCTGACAATTATCAACAGTACATGTATTTTTTCACACTGGTAAAAGAAAGGACAAAATTTCCACCAATTGCTGGCCAGAAAATCAGACTTGTTCTTACCTGTACTGTACAACCATCATGTTCTGCTCTCCACAGTGTCTGGCACAGCGGATGTACCTCATCCAGCTGGATTTACTGGGATCATTACCATCGATAAAGTGCTGTAACGTCCCCTCTGCATCGTAGATCTGGAACACACAAATATACAGGGTCAGAGTTTAAGATAGTAATACACGGAAGTGCTCTGCTTAGTGTGAGTACTGTAATGACCTCTATGTCCTGTGTATGTGTGAAAACATGGGTTAGAGTTACAGGAATAAGACATACAGTGATAGTATTTCTGAGTTTTCATCAACACCAGACAGTAAACAGAGAACAGATGCAATTACATCTTGTGAGTGTAATACTGTAATAATTATTTGCATCAACAATGAATCAGCAGTTTATTAAATTTGATCAAAATGTATCATTTATCACAACATATTTAAATTCCCTGTGTTGTCCAGTCAACAAGTCAAAACAAAGATATTGCAGTAACAATCACAACATCTGGGAAGGTCAAGCAATTCTTTCAACCAATTTATCAATTAATCAACCAGTCGTTTCAGCCCCTCTTATTACAACAGACAAATTTACAGTTTAAAAAAACATCAGGTCTAAACCAAAGACATTTTAACAAAAGCACAATCAAATATCTGCCCATCAACCGTTCTGACTCCATGGTTCAATCTCCACCTGCAGTAAACCATTATTTTACAGTGATTAGACTATTACACTTAAGTTACCTCAAGATTAAACTGTCAGAAACAAGAACAAGGAGTCCTGCAACAGATGGTCTAGCCCCCACACTGCCCTGATCTCAACATCATGGAGTCAGTCTGGGATTACATGAAGAGACAGAAAACACTGAGACAACCTGAACCTACAGATCAACTGCAACAACCACCAACCTGCCTCAGTGTACTGACGAGAACTGGCTCTAATTTAAAGACAAAGGCTGGTCACTGCAAATACTGACCTGATCTAGGTTTGTATGTTTACACTTTGTACAACTTTAATCTATTTAAAAATATATATATGATTTATTATAATTATTGAAAGCTTCCTTACTTCTAGAGCTTTAAACTTGTTGACAGTGCTTGTGTAACTGCACCATCCATAAATAGTTTATATCTGGTTATAAACAAAATACATTTTTAATTCAAATACTCACTGATCATTTATAGCAGTTAAAACGGTTATTAACAGTTATTTGTGTTTCCAGATAGTATGACAGGAATGGCTGCTAATCTTTAACTGCTAACTTTAGTTTGATAACAGTATTTAGACAGAGGCTGGATAATAACTCCCCTATAACAGCCTAAAATCACAGCAGTAATAATATAGTAAAAAATAATACCATCTTATTACATACATCATGAAAGAGCCACTGAGTTCCATTAGAAACAAATTCAACTGCAACACATCCAGTTTAACGGCGCTAACGTTAAGCTAATGGTTAGCTAAAAATGACTGGGGGAGTGGGGAGTTTTACTGTACTTTAAAACAACCGAGATACACCTAATGCTCGGTTATAAGAGAAGAGGACAAGACAGTTTCTCCTTTAGCGTTGTATTGTATTATTTTGACCTCTTTTACAGATTATAACCTGTAAAAACAGGATAGCTAAGGCGGGTAACAACCAGCTAGCTAACCTGTTCTCAAACGCCCGTTTAACTCGGGGAGACGCCGCCACTTTGCGGTGAATACTGGAGGACACCTTTAACGATTACTGTTCTAAAACTGAGCAGTACGAACAAGCCACATATAATTTAGCATTTAATTAGTTAGAGTATTATAATCAATGTCGTTGGAGGTTTAATAAATCAAGTTAACGTTCATGCAAACTGCACCGTGTGAGGCGGTGACTAAACAATTCACTCACTTCATATCACTCCGCGTCTTCACGAATCACGACATTACAGATACAGGGAATGTGCGCGTTAAGTAGTTCCCTCTGATAAATGTCAACATAGGCAAAAAAGTCCCGCTGCTTTGTTATTACTTCCTTGTTTTGTTTGTTTGTTTACTTATTTTCATGCCTGTCTACCATGCAGGCCTATTCTCCTGTACAGTTATTTAATGGAGATTGTGCACAGTACTATTCTCTGCATATTTGTTGTTGTTATTTGGTGCATATGAATGTTTAAATAAACCCTCAATGATAAACCCTAATTTTACAGCAGTTTTTTAGCGTCTACCCATGAGCAACAGATTAAAATAATCTCCTGAGCAAACTTGCTGTTGTTTGCAGTTCTTTTTTTTTCAGTTAATCAGTGATTGTTTAAAAAAAAGTATAAATGAAAACCCCCCCAAAAAACAGAAAGAAAGGGTTTATGAAGTTATGCAGGAACAAACTAAGCACCATCATTGATTTTTATGTATTTATTGTCATTTCATTCATGAAGCTACAGCAGGTTTTCTCTTTCCTTCAATATAAAAACAGACATTGTATATAAACACATTAGGATACGATTTAAAAGAAGATGTCAGATGTTTAAATTAAAGGACGATGTAACAGCAGAGGAAATCTCTCCTGTAAGTTATGGATCTTATGAGGAAAAGAAATCTAAAAAAAGTTACACAGGTGTCACTGGAAAGTCTCACTTCAAGAAATGTTGGCTTTTAGGAGAGGATATTTTATGTCATGGAGAAGAAAATATATCTAATAAAATAAAACCTTCAGTTAAATAAGATTGTGTTGCAGAGTATTTATACCTGAAGATTAAGTCGTGTGATGAGCTAAAGCTGTAGGCAGTACAGGGATATTTATGGTAAAGCAAAGTTAAAAATCTGTATATCATGTTTCAGGTTAAGGTCGGGGGTTTTCTTCAGAATGAACCTTTGCAACTGAAAATGATTACGAGTCTTGTGCTCGCAGCTCGGACAAAAAGAAATAACTCCAGTTGATTTGAAATGTTTTAAACAAGCGTCGGCAACAAATCATTAGCCTCTTATCCGCAGTCAGGCATGGAGCTGTGATTATTACAGGCCTGCTGGGCGTTAAACGTTATACAAACCTGATTTACACCTGCTTAAAAGCCTCGCTGCTCCGTCTGCCAACATCTCAGCCGTAAAAACAACTTCTGAGGTCTAAAAATACTTTTTCAGAGCAACAGTGGAAGGTAGCGCCTGAGACAAGACGCACGAACGTGAAACATAAACCAAACAAGTCTCCATTTAAAAGAAAGAAAGAGGAAGAGGCTTCTTTATTGCTCTTGTGACATTTTCTGAGGATATTATATTTGCCAGACTTCCTTTAGTGTAGTTCCTCTTGTACACATGAAATAAAAATCATCTTGAAATTTACTGATCACATTCTGCTGAGAATTGATGCTCCTCATTTTAATGACCCTGTGACCTCTCCTCTACTGCCCCCCTCAGGACAAACTTTACCACACTCGAGACTCAAAGCCAAAAACTACACCAAGACACAAGAGATCAGCAGAATCTATACAGTAAAATCAGAAAGAGAAAGAGTTCAATGAGAGGTGCACTGGAGGAGAAAGTTACTGAGTCATTTATTTTATTTCCCTGCTTCACCACAGCTACAGTAAAAAAAAAAAAAAGTCTGCCTGTGAACACATCACTCAGTGCAGCAGAGACAGAGGAAAAACATCAAATCAGTGTGTGAGTAAAACAGTGGATTGTGTCTTGACAAATGCTCTGAATTGATGTGGATTGATACATTTGATGAAACTGAAGAGTGTCTGTTCTTTGAGGCTGATAGTGAGAGACAGATTTAAAGACAAATTTAAAGAAAAATGGTCAAAATTGAAGCAGAAGACGTCAGGATATCCAGACTTTTTAGTCTCTGGTGAGGCTCAAGCTCCTAGAAATCTGGATCCTACATTTCCCATAATGCAAATCTGTATCTTTTTCAACATTTTAGACTTTCCCTGTCTCATAAATTCAGACATCTGTAAATTCCACACACGTGCCCTCCAACTCTCTCTAGCAGCCTCTAGGGCGGTTTTTATTGAATGTATACAGAGAAAGATTTATATTAACATTAAATTATAGTTACAGTTACTTCATTACACCAAGTAATCCTGGTTCCTGCTCTTAGTTTCCACTGCAGCAGGAGAGAAACATATCAAAACATAAATCAACTATTGTGGAGAGGTTGTGACTGAAAGTACCTGTCAACCCATGTAAACTTTAATAAAATAAAATAAAAATAGAAATCTTACGATGGTATCTAGATTTCCAGAAAAACCAGCATATTAATGAAACAATAAAAACAGGAAATAAATCAACACACATCTGAAGACATCACAGCGATCAGAGTCAGCCTCTCTCTCTCTGTTCATTATTAATCCATCCCTCCATCCATCCATGTGATGCAGTGTGACTGTATTGAGGAGGCGTTGAGTGTGTTTATAAGGTGATGACCTGAGCCAATAGCAGCTCCTCTCTGTTGTCCATACAGCCAACAAACAATCAATGCAGTAAATGACTGCCTCATTTCTTATTCTCTGCATGTAAGCACTTTAATGTTTGTCAGTGTCCGTCTGTCTTTGTCTCATCTGTTTTATAATGTACACTTATACTTTATACTGTGTATCACTCAGATGATGTTTAACTTTTGTTTTTTAGACACTAATCTTTATTTACATACTTTCAGAACTTGCAATTTCAGTTTACTTTTTTTTTTATGGCTGCGTTTATTCAAAGCTTCTTTATTTGCCTCTTACCCACTTGTCACTGATGGTCCTCATAAATACAGCAGTACACATGTGTGTGTGTTATATTCCCTGAAGACTGCAGCTTCTAATGAAACTCCTACAACTCTGCTGTTGTTTAAAGCTTTTGTTACTCGCAGCCGTTTGTCACTGACGTCTGTTTAAACAAATCACAGCAGGTTTAACAGCCTCCCGCGTCGTCCTGCTCCAGTTTACTCTGCTCTGCCACGTTTAGTTAAAAACACTGGGTTGTCAGATTGTTGGCCGTCTTAAATCTCAGTAACGGTACCAAAAACCGGACTAAAACCTGTAAGTAACTGGCCCAAAGTCTCTTTGTTTAAATGTCACTGTGGCGTAGAGCGTCAGGGTCGTTGCTGTGGTTATGTCCAGTCTGCTACAGTCATGTGTAAAAATATTCTGAGCGTATAACTCTGATAATGTGTCTTCATTAACAGAGCCACCTGTGTGTGACCTCCTGCTGACTGTAACAGTAAAACTCGGGTCTCTCTCGGACCAGCAGCTGGTTTCTAGCTTGATGCTGTTCTGTCAAAGACGTTTAGGCCGCCTGTGTTTATCGAATCCATCGCTACAAAATTCCATCTGCAAGACAAACGGCCAAATATAACATGTTGTTTAGTTCAACAGCTAGAAAATGTTGCAAACACTGCCAGGCTCGCCGGCTTCACTTCACAGCTCCGACTGTCATTTTTCCAATCTGAGCACAACAATCCTGACAAAACCTGATATTTTTGTTACAGCTTCAGTTTCTTTAAAGCTCAATAAATTCTCCTTGTTTGACCTTCGGTTTGTCTGGGACAGATGACCCTTTCAGCACCGCACTGCTTTATATTCACACACTGAGACCACACATCATATGAGCAGCTGCTGCTGCAGGAGCTGAGTCCAGTCCTCTGTTCAACTTTTTACAGCTTAGTCTCCACAACTTCTGTATTATTGATTTATCTGCTGATTATTCTCTTGACGAGCTGCTCTATAAAAAGAAAAACCACCTGAATCCAAAGGAGACGTCTTCAAATGTTTTGTTTTATGCGACTAAACGTCCAAAGAGATTCAGTTACAAACAGAAAAACTGTCACATTAGAGGCTGGAGTCAGTGAATATTTGTGATTTTTGCTTGAAAAATTGTCAAGATTATTAATCAATTTTCAAAATAGTTGCACATTAATTTGCTGCTAGCTTTAAAGTGGATGAATCAAATTCAATTTTGAGCTGATCTAGTCACAAAAATTCAAAATGTCTTTGCTTCAGTGAGTTTTATCTTCTTACTCTTGCTCTCAAATTCTTATTTTTCTTTGATATTTAATATGTATTTGATTTATTTGATTACATTGACACAAACCTGATTCCTGAATGATGCAGCCATAAAAACGTGGCTTTGATTTATTTCTTATAAACATCACAGGACAAGTGATTTTTCTCGACAAAAGGGACGTGGATGGAAATCAGGATTTACAATGTGTTCACAATGACTTACTTACAAAACTGTCTTTAATAAGATAATGTGAAAATATAATTGTTCAAAGTAACAACAGGTTCACTGAGGAAGTCACTGAGCCACAGAAAGACAAGTAAATGTGATTATTTACTTTTCACTTTTGGAGGATGTCAGACAGTATGTTACATTTACAAGAACCAGAGGACTGGAGGTAAGAGGAGAGGATTATCTCTCTCACACACACTCACACACATTCACACACACTCTCGCACACACTCACACACACTCTCACACACACACTCACACAGACACGCACAAGTGACGGCCTGTGTGTGTTTTTAAGAGGGTGGATTACTGCTCTCTCCTTCAGTCATTGATCTCTGCTGTCAATGTTTCACTTACACACACACACACACACACACACAGTCTCTCTAATAAACACAGATATTCTGTTATTTGTATTTTTGCACTGAAATTTGAAAAAAAAAATGTCATAGTGAGACTAAAATGTCTGCTGTAACTCCAACAGAGGGTAAACTGAACTAAACTAGGAAAAGGTTTGTATTTGCTGTTTCTTTACTTTTCTGCAATGAAGTCTGCTCACAGAGGAAGGCTTCAGCCAAACAGTGACTTAACAAATATGATTTAGTTATTTTTAAAAATGTATCTCTCTTTTTAACAGTCATTAAAAAGTGAGAGAAACAGTCACTTAGGTGAGATGTTTCTCTACCTGCTGCTGGAAACATTAAATATGTCACAAACAAATATTACATCAACAGATGCATTGTTAAAAGATAATTCTCTGTTTGTTACACTACAAGAAAACCCCCCCTCAACCCTCTAATTACAGCTTCATCTGTCAGAGCCAGGCTAGCTGTTTCCCTCTGTTTCCAGTCTTTATGCTAAGCTAAGCTAGCCAACTGCTGACATGAGAGTGGTATCAATCTTTTCATCTGACTTTGAGCAAGAGAGTGAATCAGTGTGTTTCCTAAAATGCTGAACAAATCATTTTCAACAGAGTTTTCCAGATACCAACACATTCTGATTTCAGTCCTGAAATGAGAATAAAAATGAATTTCATGATGAACACACACTCTTTATTTCTGAGGGATGACTGTCAGTGAGCGATCTGCACAACGTCAACCAACAGCTGAGTGTGTGTTTGTGTGTGTGTGAGACAGAAAGTGTGTCTGAAATTTACTGACAGTGTTTTGACCTTTTGACCTTATTACAGAGAGTAAATCTTCTTCTTGTCTGAACTGAGCACATGCTAAAGAGATACCCTGTCTGTCTGTGTGTGTGTGTGTGTGTGTGTGTGTGTGTGTGTGTGTGCAGACAGGAATGTGGTTCAGTTATCAGTTAAAAACACTTAACTGCAGCTCTGAACCAACACTGGCATGTAAATGGCTGCTTCACCATCAGAGGACGATGTGTGTGTGTGTGTGTTAAATACGTTTATCACCGGCTGTGTGACGTGTGTGTGTGTCAGTAAGTCACTCATGCAGCTGTGTGTTATCATGTTTAAAGGTGTTTCTCTCACACACACACACACACAGAAACATGTATCTGAAGATTTCTGACACCAAAACATCTCAGATCATCTCCTCAGCAGAGCTCAGCAGGTGGTTCTCATGTGTTTCAGTTTCTCATCACATCACAACAACTGAAGCCACATATATTAAAACTAAAACAGTGATTTTCTCATGCAGACCTCACACTGACCACTCATGTTTGTACAGAAGATGTTTAGATGCTCAGTAAACGTCTGTTTTAGTGACGATCAGCTGTGCGAGGAATCAGAACATCAGCGTCAGAAAAAGTCCGACTGTCAGTCTGCTTCTTCTTCTCTTCCTCTACTGAACACACCGTCGTCCTCTCCTCCCTCTTGTTCCTCTTTTTCAGTCCAAATCCTGTAAAACTGTTCCTGAGAGCCGATCAATGCTCGCACGCTTCTGTTCTACAGCTAATCAATGAAACTCCACTAATTCTCCTGCTATCTGCTCTCTTCATCGGCCTCCTCCTCCTCCTCATCTTACTATGTCTCCACCTCCTCCCCCTCTCACTCCCTCCTCTGCTTCATCTCCTTCACCTCTTCCTCTTTCTAATCTTACTGTGTCCCATCCTCCTCCTGCAGGTGATGGACAAATGAAATGAACACAATGAAAAAGGACTTTTACTCTGAAGTAACTGACGTGTTTTTACTCTATTACATCTATGTGACAGCTGTAGTTACTTGTTACTTCAGCAACAGTTGTCACCTACAAACCAACTACTGTCTACTTGTACAGCTCCAAAGAGAACAAATCATTTGTTAGTTAAACTGTAAAAGTAATTTACAAATGTCATTTACAAAATACTAAAAAAACTATCTATGTTTACATCTGACAGAACCTGACAGGCTGCTGCAGAATATGAGGCCTAAACACAGGCTTGAAACTCAGGTGAAATACATGAACTCTTCCCAGAGGTTGTTGCATATCAGCTCACAACACACGGACACAGACGAGACAAACATTTAAAAACCACCAAACCTGATATAACCAGATATTTTGTCAGGTTTTTATCGAGTTATTCAGGAGGTTGTTTGATCAACAAACCATTGGTTATACCACTGTTCATATACGGTCTAACAGTAGAGCGTCTCTTTAACCTTTATCAAGCTTTTTTTCCACATATTTTTTCTTTCACATCTTAAGTATCGGATCAGAAAAAAGCTGAATCATTTCTGTAATGATCATCAGGAGAGGTTTGTTTTAGAAGCTGTTATTGACTATCTCTGAATAGATAGTGTTTATGTTGCACTTTTGTTCATTCATGTTTACACATCACAATGAATCACTGCTGTTACATGACAGTGTCCTCTGCAGAAGACAAATTCCCTACAACATGTTTTTAAACATATTCAGAACAGTCCAGGCCTGTTCTACACGCACAACACAAACATGAAGCCACGTCTCCTTTTTGTCCTCATTCTGTTTCTCCTCCTTTCTATCATCCCTCCCTTCTCTTTCCATCTCCTCGTTCTTCTTACATCTACCTCTCTAAGCAGAGAAAACACACAGTCTCCACATCCATCTGATTCTTCTCATTGTTGTCACTCTGGAAGTTAAATCTTCTGTAACCACAGAATGTGTTCATAGTTGACTTGCCAGGCGAAATGAGATGAAGGTTAAATAAAACCAAAATAAAGCCTCAGTCCTGATCATTCATCCTGTCTGTGACGTGCTGGTATTCAGTCCACCAGCTCTTTCAGTTTTCTTAAACACAGCCCGTCGCTGAGGAGTCCATTTTTCAGCAGCAAGCCTCATAAACCGTGCTGCCATCGCTGCCATCACCGCCGCCGCCGCCGTCATGCCCAAAAGCAACAGTCTGGGCCTCCACATACAGCCCTGAGCCGCTTCAGCGTCTGAAACGGTGTTTTCAGCGAGCAGCGAGTCGGCTCATAAATCAGAGGGGTAATAATCGTTCAGAGAAACGGATAATATTTGGATAACCGACCCTGATTCACCTCAACGTCAACAGCACAGAGTTCACGTCTGGAGGCAGAGCTGCTGCTTTCTCACACAACACGGAGGACCTGGGAGGACCAGGAGGAGCAGGGAGGACCAGGGAGGACCAGGGAGGACCAGGAGGAGCAGGGAGGACCAGGGAGGACCAGGAGGAGCAGGGAGGAGCAGCAGAGCCTGACGCACCTACACCACCCAGGCCAAGCTACCACCACCCACAGGACAGAGGTACCACCACCCAAACTGAACCTCTCCATCTTAAAACTCATTTGTTTTCTTGTCTTGATTTTTAATTTTTACACTTTGTGCCCTTGTTTTTGATATACTGTTCTCTGTCTCCTTTCTTCTCTCCACGAAAGCTTACTTCTGACTAATCTACATCATGTGGTTGCTTTTACATCCATGTTGCCAGCCATCAACACCAGCCCATCTGTCCTGTAACCATCGTCTGATGTACCTCTACCCAGGTGTGTGACTGACTTCTCCCACAGGTGACAAAAAATCCAATCATATTGAGCCAGTTTCTTGATTTGTGATCACTACTGTTACCTGCCTAAAACAAACAAAACAGAGAGAAATTATTTGTCTAACAACAAACTAGATGCAAATAGTCTCTGAGAATAAAGTTCATTTCCTGTGGTGACAACCTTTAGGGTGCAACTGAATCGAATCAAACTGCCTCTCTCTCCAGGTCAGTGGGTTACATTGTCTAATCCCATTATGCTGTTACCAGTTCATTTAATCCTAACACCAACTCTGAAACCATAAGCAGCTCTTTGAGGGATGGACAAAATGTTCTCACTTTCCAAAAATGTACCAACGTTACAAAAATACTCTCACTTTGCAAAGATGCCCTGACTTTACAGATTTTATGATTTTCCAAAAACATCTTCAGTTTCCGAAAATGTTGTCAATTTTTACATCTTCTCACTCTCAAGGTATAAAACTCAAACTGATCATTCATTTGAGGATTTGGGTTGAGGATAAAGAAAGAAAGTGCGTATAGGACAATATTTGGAGGACATATTGGATGAAAAAGTGGGAAGAACGACGCCAAAACAGAGAAAATAAATGTAACAGGAAAGGGTAAAAAAATAAACTACACTATGATATATTTTACACTATTTTTTGACTGAGCAGAATAAATGACCGTGGGTGCCATGACGAACATCCAGAGTTGGTTTCAAACCTGTGACACAAAGCGCACATGTAACAGTTTGTACTGTAGCTGGTCTCAGCATGTGAAGCTCCTACAGTCACCAACACAGGAGAGGAAACAACCAGCGGCTGTATCACTGTGTAAAAACACACTGATCAAACATACTGCTGGATTATGAAGACACTACACACACGTTCACACACACACACACACACACACACTCGGTGTTATTCTAACATGAAGGTCCTGATGGAAAACCCCACTCTTTGTTCTTCAACCCCCGTGGTTACCATGCCTACAGGGTGATGTCACACAGCGCGAGAAATGAACTGAGTTAACCCGACTCACCGAGTGGGTTTAACCAAACAGCACTCATCAGACTTTCTCTTCCATTTTTTTGTTTTCATTCGTCAGGGACAGTAGAGCGGTGTCAGGACATGAAAGGGAGGGACGACGTGAAGCAAAGGTCCCTGAACACCTCATACAGCTCTCTTTATGTGTATTACTACCTCAGAAAATGTCTCTGTGTTCTATTACTGTTACTATTGTCATGCTAAAGTGAAGTTTAGTAAAGTTTTTTTGTTTTTTTTTAATAAATGAGCCCCCTTTTCTCCTCTTTGTGGACTGTCCAAGTCCCTATGTCATGCAGTCTTTAAAGGATAACTCTGGGATTTTTAAAACCTGGGTCTGATGTTTTTGGGTGTAAACACTTGACAGAGGCAAAAATCTTTGGAACCAGTGCAGTATTGAGCAAGAACATTGTCTCCAGCAACCGGGACAAGGTGCTGCAAAGTTATTGAACTGGGCATTTGTCCCTGTAGTCACTAAAGTTCAGATTGTTATTATAAGTGTCTGACGGACAGGATGGACAGGATTCCTAGAGAGTAAGATCCTAGATTCCTCTGGATTATTAAAGAGTAAGTTCCTTTTTTGTTGAGAAACATTGCTATATATCACTACCAGACTCCATTGACAGAAACAGTAATTTTACACAGGAGCTGCTGGTCAACCACTGCCTCAGTGTGTTAGTTTGTTTGTGTTACTGTGTGACTTTTAGTGGTGGAAGAATTCAGATCCTTTACATAAAGTAAAAGTACCACACAATAACACAAACCAACTAACAGATGGAGGCAGTGGTATTCCAACAGCTGTGGGGTAAAATTCTTGTTTTTGTCAATGGAGTCTGGTGGCTTTGAACACAGTGATAAAATGGCTGTTTCTGCTTAAACAAAGGGCAGCCCTACTCTGTTGTATCATTATCATGAACAAACACACTGTCCTGCTGCCACAAATACTCACTACAGCACCATATGTGGATTAATCCGCCGTTGAAACAAGTCTCTAATGTTTGTTTGTTTGTTTGATAAAATAAGTGAGCAGCTGTTTTGGGAAATTACTGAGCATTTTAAAAAAGCAAAACTCTGAGGTGTTTTTAAAGATTTGCATCTTAATTAAGGAGCTGAAAGTGTGGAGATATGGACATAATGCTGACCCCATCCTTCATATTTTCTTTATAGATAAAGCGACAAAACTAATTGTGTAAACCAGTGACTGTTTGGGCTCCATGAACCATTCCATTACTATAATCTTCCGCCCATCACTTTTATTTACTACATGTTAGAACCTCCTGACAGGACTAATTTCACATTAATAGCTTTGTATGACTGTAACCACGAGTCTTGAATTCTCAAGTCTCTTCATATAAACTCCTAACCACTGAATCACTGCCTTCTATCAGAGTGGTCACTACTGCCTTTATTCAAAAGTCACATCGGTAAAAACTCAAACGCCTCGCTGAAATCCAAGCAACAGGAAACCTAAGCATGTAATCTGACATAAAACCATCGATGATTACGTAATAAAAGCGATGATGTGGATGGCGATCGGACCCTTTAATAAAACCCAGAATACAGACAGTTACACAACTGTGAAGTAATGACATCAGTCAGGAAAACATTACAGAGCCTTTACTGGACGCTGTGACCACAAACCACTGAAAACACAAAGTCAATGGGAGCTCTGTGGGGAATACGCTGACGGACAGACAGACAAACACAACCGGACAGAGCAACAGCCAAATACAGACCGACAACAGTGATCCAGTTCCAAGAAACAGACAAAGAAAATAGTTTTTTATCTGTTTTATGATGTAAAAAGCCAAGATACCAACAGGCGTTTTGGAATTCTCTGAATCCTCCTGTGTCTCGTCATCATCCCACACTAACAAAATATTTAGCCTCAAACTGTGCAGCTGAAGTTTTCCTTTCTCTCCCGCTCTGAAGTTCGATGTTCGGTACTGTTTTTACTGACTCTGTGCTGACAGCTCGTCCAGTTTTAGATCTGTCCAAAAGAAAACTCCTGTAAAAGCCCCAGAGGACGAGGTCAGAGCCGCGACTTCGGGACGGTTCTCCTGTTTTTACAGCACATTCTTTTCAATCAAGGCGGGCCTCGAGGTTCGGACCGGGAGGTCACCGGCTCGAATCCTCTGGAAAATCCAGGCAGAATGAGAAACTGCCTTCTCTTCCCTCAACAAGTACTGTCAAACAAAAGTGGGAAGTATTTATTGTACTTTTACTCAGTTACTGTACAAGTCTGAGGTTCTGGGTCATTACTACTTTCACTGTGGGAGACTTTGTTCCAGTTGATTTATCTCATGGCTACTTTGAAATGCACTGTCTGAAGTCATATTGGCTGATTCTTGTTTGCGAGGAGCTTCAAACGGACAAAATATTTTGATTGATTGTTGTGATTTTCAGAAACCAGTACTGGACAAAAGCTCAAAAGTCAAGGGATTAACAAAGTCATTAGGATTTGTCTTCTGGGGACCAAGAATGTCTGAACCAAACTTCATGACAGTCAGTCCAACGGTTGTTGAGATGTTTCAGTCAGACAGATCAGATCTTCAGTTATCTGAACGTAGGGCTGCTCCCAACCAAAGATTTTCTTAGTCAACCAGTCGTCATGTATCCGTGAAATTCATTCATCCATTATCTATAACACTTATCCAGTAAGGGTCGCAGGGTGCTGGAGTCTTACTGACGTATATAAATAGGAATTAAAAGAGGAAAGTGTCTGAAAAAATGACTCCAACTTTATGTGGAACAGTGTATTTGGGGAGCATCAGAAAATGATTTGAGTTCCAGGGCAGAGATCTAGTGTAAGTAAAGGTGTTAACCCTGTGCTACATTACAGAGAAACACTGAACCATAACAACGAGCCTTTACAATATAAATTTCATGAGCGAGCCGCCTGTTAATGATATTAAATGGTTTATATGCACAGTATTTGTCATGTCTATAATGCATCATAAACATATTCATAAGATATTATAACACTTAAACCTCTTTAAAAAAATGTTAGGAATCATGCACAGTAACTTCTAACAAGGTTTATAAAGTTCTGTAAATGGCAGAAATAATGTGTTATAGGTCACACAGCACATTATAACAACCACTTTAATCAGTTATAAAGAAACAGAGAGAAATGCTCATTATTATAACAGATTCTAAACTCTAAGCTCCTGAAATGAAATAATGTGATAAACATCAATAATTCTTGGTGAAAGTGACTGCACCGTGTCAAGTTATTACTAATTGTGTGATACTATAACACAATTATTTTCCAAAACACACAACGTCAGAGACAGTGGCACCATCACACCAAACACAGTGGCCAATACTGGAACACTGGGGTAGTGTTTGACATTATAATACTTTATAAACCTTGTTATAAGTTGCTGTGCATGGTTATAAAGAGTTTTATAGAGTTGTATGAATGTGTTATAATGTCTTATGAATGTGCTCACACTGCATTATGAACATGACCTTCATATAAAGTTCTACCAACGCTTCTAACTTCTCCTATGAAGACATATTTGATATTATTACAGCTGTGTTTTACTATATTGTCATTCATTAATTCAGCCGCCTGCACTAATGTGAGTCTAAATGCTAAAATGGGGGTTTTACCATTTTCAGATAGAATCCATCACAGCTGCAGAGCCAACGTAGCTCAAATAGCTTGTTTTATCTGACCAACAGTCCAAAACCCACAACATTATTTCACATTTAACAATGAGAAAAGCAGCAAAGCCTCACATTTGAGAAGCTGGAGGCAGAGAGTGGTCGATGTAACGCTCATTTCAGCTCTGAAGTGTATTTACATAGTGCTTAGATCAGACCAGATGTATGGAGGTTAAAAATCACAAGAATAATATTGATAATAAGATAATGTTTGTGTTAAGGTTTCTTTCTCATGACTCTTTATCACAGTAGAGAAACAGTAAGTGATAAAGCTGCGGGTGAGATAGTTAAAGAATTATTCCACCATAAACACTCAGCTCTGCCTCGGAGGAGATCAATTTGTCGAGCCGTAAAATACTGCAGCGCCAGAAAACCCTCTGCTGCTCCACCCAGACGTAACGGCAAGTGTCTTAATTAAAACTGGCCCTTCCTGGACACCATAGACAACATGACACAAGCTCCCTGATTGGCTATAGGACACACATCTCTTCCTGTTTTGGGGGGCATCAATAAGCGAGTTTAACAACCAGTGAGTTTTAATGGGATCTGTGTGTAAAGCTTCTTCATCAATAGGCCTAATGACCGGTTTTAGCCCGGCAGCCGATAATCTGCCGATGGTTAGAGTCGGGTTATCGGATCAGCATTTCTCCGGGGCCCTCGGGCTTCAAAGGCTGGTTTGAGACCCTACACAGGGTCCTGGGGATGTCTCTGCTGGGTCCAAACACAACAACTGTACAAAGATATTTTAATCAGACTCAATCAATTTGGGTCCTGAGCTGTAAAAGACCTTAATGTGGGCGATTTAGTAAAAAACAAAAAAAACAGCTGCAGAGAGAAGACAGATTCACCACCTTCCTCCTCTTTACTCTGGGATTTTTACTGCTAATTATCTGGTAGTATTAATTAGTCTGATGAGTATTTCTACATCGTTCTGCACATAGATTTTATTACTGTGAAGGAAAACGTTCAGTTTACAGCAAGAAAAGGTCATTTTTCCTCTGGTGAAAAAAAGTAAAGGTTTGATTTCTGTAATTTTATATGAACACAAGCATTTATATCTGTATTTAAATGAAAATATCTAAATTACTAAATTAAATTTGATCAAATTATTTAGACAAAAATGTCACAGACTTTAATGGATGCAGCAAAATCTCTAAAATAAAAAAGTCTTTAAATAATGCAGCTGACAATTAGACACTGAATTACTGTATTTTAGAGAGTAAATCTGAGTCTGGTTTACAAACTGAAATTCTGTTCATAATGAACTAATATATTTGTTATATTATGCAGATAGTGGAGACTTGGTGGATGGAAACTCACATTTTAAATCTAACAAATCAAACTTAAATATCAGGTCTTTTTAAAGAATGAGTGTTAGGACCACTGCTGCAAAAGAAAGAAAAAAATAATACTAATGACAGTTTGAGAGAAAAGTTTTGGCACTTTGTGAAAAAAAAGTCCTCTAAGAATACATTTTGAATATTGAAAATAATTCTGCATTAATCATGAAATTACCAGGAAAATGAGAAATGTAGAAGATGGTGGAGTTTTACTTAAAAGTTTCCATGTGAATCCAAAGACACAGTAAATGAAAATATATTTTCTCTTTGTATCTGTCAGGTTAAGTCTGTATGTTAGTTATGTTAGCTTGTGATATCACTTTGCAAAAACTTGGTTTACATTTCCAAAAATACTGAGGCTTTGTTCTAGTGAATTCATTTCCTCGTCATCCTCCTCCGGAGGTGAGGGAGGAGTGGGTGGAGTCCGTCAGTCCTCTACAGTCTCAGTGTGGTTAAAATTGTCTCCTACTCATGTATAGTCACATTACAGAAGGTGCTGACACTAACCGCTGCTTCACTGTCACTTTACCAGGTGAGAGACAAACATGAGAACCAGTTAAAACTCTTTCACGACTTCTGAACCCACTGATGTGTCTGCAGAGTCTGTAAAATCCCGTTGGCAGTGAACTCATCTCTGTCCTGTTCTCTGACATGATGCTCCCTGCTCCTGCTGGACTTGGCCTATGATGTCTTGAACCCCCCCCCCACTCCCTCTTGACCTCTGACCCCTGACCCTCTGCCTCACACCCCCACCTCCCACCTCCTCCTCACCCCCTCCCTCCCTCCTGACGTCCTGCTGCGGTCAACAGCAGAGAGACTGATGTCCGGTCAACCGACGTCTGACTGACCTTTACCAGCCCGGCCACGAGGGACTCATCTATCTCTCTGTCTCCCAGCATCCCTCATTCCCTCCCCTCTCTCTCCCTCTTTCTCCCTTTCTCCCCCTCCGCACCCCCAATGCTAATGCAGCTGTTTATAACTGCCACATTGACTTTCCCCTGCCACTGTATGTAAATACAATCTGCTCTGATCAATGGACTGAGAGTTGACATGACGCTGACCACAAGCACACACACACACACACACACACACACACACACACACCTCACTGCACAACCTGACACACACACGAGTACACAAGTGTGTGTTATAATCACGAAAAAACACACACAGAGCACAAGCACAGGATAAAGCCCCGAAACATGACAGAAAGGTGAATCAAAGAGACATGAGCGCCCCCACACACAGTCCTCTACAGCCCCTCTTACCTCCCACAGGTGTCGCGTGTTCCTGACGGCTCCAGACTGCAGCTTGTCCAGCAGCAGAGGGACCCCCTGAAACGGGCCGATCCAGGTTCCCTGAGGGATCCTCTGAGCCGCACAGATCCCGTAACCAAGACCAGGAACTGTGCTGGTGCAGAGACACACCTGAACACACGACACGGGGAGATCAAACACACACACAGACACACAAAAAAACACTGCAGATATTTCTATTTATGTTATTTATTTCTCTGCAGCTGCGCAGGACGTCAAGGTCCGTACTCTGAGCGGAGCACACGTCCCTAATGTTCTGTGAACATGTAACACGCTCAGCTCGTTCTGTAGCAGTCCTGCTGTTGTACAGATGAAGACTTTACAAACAGCAGCTGTGATAAACAGCGAGCAGAGATGACGCTGCGTTCACTGTCCTCTGTGCGTCTACAAACACTCCTCACCAAACCAGCTCACCTGTAATTTTTATAACAGTGTTACTTCTCCTCCAGTTTCTAAAGGTTTGTCCTCAATAAGATGTGATGTCAGTCTGTTTTTTTGAGCCATTCTCTTTTATTTTCTGCAAAAAGTGCAGAAAATGTACTTTTAGAAAAAACATATTACGTCTATTTTTGGTAACATTAGCTACTTGCAGCCGACAGCTGGAAAGCTTCATGACAAAAGCAACCAGCATGATCTGTGCTCAACACACCGCAGACTTTGAAACCAGGAGGGATATAGTGTTTAGTGAGGAGCATTTTATAGACACACATATGAGGAATATACAGTTTAATCTGTAGTGTAACTGTGAAACTGCTCATTTATGTTAAAAAAAAATAAACATTTAAATGTCAGAAATGAAAAGAGTTCAAAAGAATTTTCTCCACTGACAGAGAAAATGTTGTAATTTGCACCAATAGAAATATTTTTGTTAAAACTTCATCTGTGCTGTGGATCATCACAAAGACTTAATTCCATCATAAACTTGATGAATTGTTCTCTGATGTTGTGACATTTCTGCACAACATCTCATCTAAATATTATAAAATACAACAGTGTGGCAGCCAAACAAACAGACAGACTCGGAGCTGAGGTCTCACCTCTCTGGGCAGGTCTCTGAGCCAATCAGGGACGTCCGGCAGGGTGACGGGAGCCGCCGAGCTGCTGGTGCCGACGAGTCGACGCAGGGAGTGAAGAGGACCGTGCATCGGACACTCGCCGTTCCTGTTGTCTGCACACATGTCGCAGCCTGGAGAGAAAGATCAGAGTTTTACCTTTTATAACAAACAACACACACACACAGACAAATAACACACACTGATAAAAAACACAATTTCAAATCATGAGTGCTTTGCTCATCCCTGAGTCTATGATTTTAATAATCTACACATTTTAATATTCTGACAACTTTAAAAACAAGTCTGCTTTGTGTAAATATTGACATTTATTAGTCTATTTCATGCTGGTGTTTGCATGTGTTTTTCTTTACTCTAAGTGTCTTTTATTAGGTCAGCTCTGACTTTATGCAGCAGTTCCTTTTATCCAGCATTACAGGAGAAGAAAATGTCACCTTGACGTTGAACTTGAGACATTTTAAGACTTTTGAGGACCTGCAGGACCCTGAACACACCTTGTAAATTAAAGAGCAGTGCAGATACACTGATTCATGGCATTAAACATGAGATTAAATGATTATTCATCTCTTCACATGGTTGTAAAATAACCTTCAGACAAAGTGAAAAACTGAGGAGAGGAGGAGAAGGAGCAGGATCCCGGAGTCCTGACGAAGTCCAAATGAGGAAAAACCTCCTCTCCGCTGTGTTTTTCCAGGTTAAATGTGGCGAGCAGCGTATTGCTGGGAATTAGCGAGTGTCAACATTTACTCAGAGATGCAGTCTGACAGTAATGGATGTTAATTGACTGTAGCAACATAATGAGAGATTATCATCTGGACAGAAAACTCCCACAGAGCCGTGCAGAGCAGAGGCTGAGGGGAACAGGATGTTAATGTTGGGTTTTTTTCTGTTTTTCCCCAAATTAAATATCCGCTATTTGAGAGAGTGACAGCCACTTTTACACCATGATTGATAGAAGTTAATTAAACCATATTATGGTCATTTATAAACCACAAAATGTAACACAGGTTCATGGTCGAGTAAATGGGAAAAATGTCACAGGCTGGAATCTCCACGATCTGCGACTCCAAACTGAAATTAGCAAAGACGTCATTTTTATTTTAGCTGTGGAGGTGAACTGTTCAAACCACCTCAGCTGTGCTCAGAGACGGCAGCTGTGCATTTTTAATGGAATACCACTGAAATAGAAACTCATCTGAGTCCATAAATTATGATATGAGGGGAGTTATTTTGTTGGAATCACAACAACAGAGTAAAGTTTTTAAAAAAAGACAAGAACACAACCTAAAACTTTTTCTCCTGACTGAAAAGATGCTTCGTATAAAACACAAACTATCTGGTGTCAAAGTGAACAAAGTTTTCAAACTGTGCACAAGAAGAATAACGGGAACTTTACTTCAGACCTTTCTCATGTTCCAACAGTTTATGATTCAAAGACTCCCAGAAAAACACCCAAACAAACACTGTCAGTCCGTCTCTGAATAAATCCTGACTCTCCTACTCTGAACACGAACATTTTTAAAACCTTATTAAGCTCAGTAATTTCCTTAAACAGCTGCTCACTGTAGTTTTTATTAAACAGGAGGGAATGGTGCGTTTGTTAGGAACTGTTTTCAATAACAACAGAGCTCTACTACACAGATCAACAGCTGTTATCAGGAGGCATTCACTGACCTGAGTCTGATCGGGAGATTTCTTTTCCTCGACGATAGAAAAGCAGAACAAAACTGTCAAATTAAAAACCCTATTACTGTAGAGTGTGAGAGAGGCTTCAGGACAGTGTTTGTTCACACACCTGTGTATTTACACTGTGTGTGTTGTGTGTGAGTCACTGCACGTGAAGGTAATAAACTGAGATTTGTTTTGTAGGTGTGACAGAGAAATCTGAAACTAAAGCACCACTCATTTTATCCAACTGACCATTTCCTTTTTTAACAGTGATAAAATAATTAATTATTTAATTAATCATGAATAATAATCAATCAATGTAAATGTGCTTTGAAAATGTTCTTTCATACAAACAGACATTTCTCTGCATCAGAGTCAAAAACAAGAAGAAAACAGACCTGAAGCCGCTTCTCTGCACGTTTCTGGAGCCTTCAGCCGCTTCTCATGGACTTCATCAGAGGGTGAAGACCATAACATGTGGCTGAAAGCTCCAGAGAAGTGTCTTACTTTGATTCTAAAGTATAAAAACATCTTTTGTTGAAGTTACAGTGTCAAAGTTAAAGATGGAGATCAGATTTGCACCCACAGCCTCACATCTGTCGGAGCTCCATCAGCTCTCACAGAGAATAATCAGACGAACAATCACGATAACGAACATGAAGTCGGTCTCTTTACAATCATCTGTCCACACGTGGCTGTTTGTTCTCACAGCGAGCTTCGTCAGAAAGACGTCAGACCGACGGAGGAGACGACGAGTTCACATTCAGACTGTCTGAAGTGAAAACTCCACAGGCGAGTTTAACTCTGATCTGATCCACATTCACACAACCTGTAACACTCTGAATACTAAAAAACCTCTGACACAGACACACACACAGACACACACAGAGGTGTGTTCATTAGGAGTTCTGTGTGTTTGCAGGATTGTGCATTGAAAACTGTCACATACATCAGAGACTGTCAGAACTGAATCTTTTGACTTTTTCTTCCTGATATAAAAAAAATCAGTTTTCATTTCGATAAAGTTCTTAGCAAATAATGTTTAGTTAAAATTCAACTTTAACTTCTCTTGTTTTTGTAGAAAAACGTGTGTATATTTTTTTTAGTCTCAGGTTTCATCTCAACAATAATAATTATTATACAACAACTACTGCTCCTTCAATTATTATTATCATTTCAACTATTACTCTGCTACAGAGGTGTTTTTTCTACACCAACACGAAACGTCCTGTAGGAGGAAACATTCAGTTTATTTCACTGGGTTAAAAACCAGTCATGACCAGGCTTCATGTATATGGAAAGCTTTTTCATTATTCACCATATTTTCCTGCAATTTTAAAAACAAACAATATTATTCATGGATGTTATAGATTAATAAGTTCTTTCATGTTTTTTAACGTATTTAAAAAATACCTTGTAACATATGACATCATATTTTGTAATGTACTGAATATTAAAACATAGTCTTTGTCTTACTACGAGTAAAACTACTGACTGTTGTTTCGACTTGTGAATATTAAAAGTTCTTATTTCTAACATGTTCAGATCCAAACAGTTTCAGTTATTTTTCATGTTTGTTTTCGTGTCTGTACTGTGTGTGACTTCACGTCGTATATTTAACATGTGAAACCTGTCAGATGTTCAATGTGTTTTACAGATGATACATTCACCACTACCACTAAATATAAAACAGTAACTGACTCACTTCATGCAGCTTCTTCTCTGAGGCTGTAAATGTGTCGTCTTTTCCTTCACTGAACCTCTTTTCTCTTCTTCTCTTCCTCTCTTTCAGACTGATGAACTGGCTGTGAACTTGTTATGGCGTGCTCTCCTCGCTGCCCATCATTCAAACTCAGTATTCTGTTACATCCATCGCCAGTGTTTAGACAGCTCCGCTCTGCGTCTGATCTCCGAGCAACGGACACCATTTCCAGTGAAAACGTCTGCGGCCACTTCTTACTACGCTTTAGTGAAGCAGTTTGTTCCCGTAAACTGAGGATTTTATCTTGAATCTTCCTAAAACTTTTCATTCCAAACATTTTTATCTTTTAAAAAAACATCTCATTTAAAAGCTCAGGTATTAATCTGCTTCACAAACATTTCAGTAAACTACATTTTCATGTATTCAGACGTTCAAGTGCCACTTTCCATTTGCACTAATCTGACTCTAATCCAGTGATTAACTGCAAGAGTGAAATACAGTTTTATGCCATTTCCTGACTCATCGCCATTACAAGCACCAAACAGTGAGAGAGTCGAGGTTCAGTGACAAAGTCCTGGACTTCTCCTCAACAAAACCATCACACTTCATAAAGACCATGGATGTTAATAGCTGCGTTTGTTTCCAACACAGCTGCAAGTCCAGATGAAGACGGACCACACAGTGAGGCGGCCGCTCCGCTCTGTAAACCCACAGCGAACAAAAGCTCTCCACAGGTTTTTTTTCCAACTCTTTTGGCTTCTATTTGTCATTTTACGGCACATTTACCTTGTGGTTCAGCCTCAGTTTTCATCAGAAAAGTCTCTGATAAACCCACTGTTCACTACCTGGGCAACATGGCGGAGACGTCAGCAGCTACACAGACAGATATTTCCCTCAGGAGGTGGAGGAGACCAAACACAGTGATAAAAGAGAGGGAACACTGGACAAACCAAACTCCACATCAACCATCACGTCCCTCTGTGCCAACATATGAATAACAACTAATGAGAAACATTTTATGGAAACTACTTCATCCAAAATACACATTTCCTGCAGCTTCTTCTCGGTAAACAACATCCAGCACCAAGGAGTTTTAAAGTGGGACACAGAGGTCATGTTCTCTGTGATAAGTCTGGATATGTCTCATATTAAATATGTTGTCTGTCTCACTAAACATCTGGAAACTGTTTTAGGCAAAAATGTAAATCTAATAAGTTATTTATCTTTGACCACAGAGTTTAAACGACAATGAATTACATTTACAGAAAAAATAACCGAACAGTTCAATTAATAAATGAAATGTGGATTTTACATTCTACATTAGTCTAGTCCAGTTTCTTGGTCTGGTGCAGCTTCACTGGGCTCATAAACTCAGTATTTCTGTTAGATGAAACTGAGTTATGGTTGTTTTTCTCACCTGTTTTTTGGTGAATTAGTTGAGTCACAGTAATTTACCACTAACAAGAATACATTTTTAAAAATCAACATAATGGGTAAATGTTCTTAATGCACATATCTGCATATCTGTGTTTAGGGACTCACAGCACGTGGTTAAGGTCAGGGAGAGGGTGTTGTTTAATACTGAAAATGTTGACACTAACTTAACGTACCAGTCAGGACATGTTCATGTTTTCAGTACTTAACGTTACATAATCCAGGCAGCAGTCAGAACGTGTTGCCTTCAAAACACATTCAGCAACATTATTCAATCATCTCTAAACGTGGTTTTTAGGAGACAGGGTTGGTTTTGCAGTGAACGTTACAGCTGAGGTTTTAGTTTCACCTCAAACAACAACAACCTGTCCTGTCACTTCGGCCTCATGTGGAGTCTGAGCACAAGAGGAGACGTTATAAAAAATGAACAATCAGAATTAAAGTGTTAATTATCTGACATGAAACGAAAAGGTTTGTTTGAGACACGAAGAGCGAGTGAAAACCAGCAAACAGGCGATCAGTGTGTGTGTGTGTGTGTGTATGTCCTACTTTATTAAATTACAGTAAATCTGCCAGCTGACATTAACTCCAGATGTAAACTGTAAGAATTGATCTGTGTTTTTTATCAGAACACATCCCAGCTGTCTGATAACTTCCTGTCGGACGCTTTACTGCTGCAACAGAAAACACGACGAATGACTGAACAGAAAAATACTGACTTCTATTGTTTTACTGTTTTTTCTCTTTTTCTGCCGTAGGATTTTAAAACTTGATAAACCATATGTCTATTCATGGATATATTTGGATACTTCATATACTCAAGGTGTAAAAAAATCTCAGTGTAAATGTGTCTGAATTGATCATTTAAGGATCAATCTGTGACCTAAAGCTGAACAGAGGTTAAACCCTGGAAGCTGCTGACGTCTCTTCAGGAACTTCATCCTGAGCTGGTTCACGGTTGTCGCCGGGATCTTAGAAATAACAAAGACTCAGGGTCTGAAATCCCCACAGAAGCTCCTCAAACACAAACACACCACAAACCAAACTCTGTGCATTTTTCTGTGTATTTAAGGGACATGATTTTAGATATAACAGGCTGTTTTCTGGTCCAGTATTCAGTCTGTAAAAGCTGTTAAATAAAGTTTTCTGTGTCTGAGGAAGAGCTTCATCAAATCTGAAAAAATATCGAATTATAATGATCTAATTTATCGAAGAGAGAAAAGAGAAAACCTGCAGTACAAACTGGAAGTGTGGAGCTTCAAAGACGTGTCTGCACCAATCTAATGTGGAGATACTGTCCAGTTGCATTATGGGAAATGTAAGATTGAGTGCTGCTGGAGTTTGAGACAGGATTTCTCTGGACCAGTCTGTTTTTAATTTGTCCCCAAACTTTACAGAAGTGTAATAATAAATCACATGAGTCCCTTCAAAATAAATAAATACATTTAACATTTTATTTATTCATTTAACTCTTTTACACACTTTTGATCTTATTTTTAATTTTGATTTGATCTTATTTTTAATTTTGATTTTCATTTATTCAGGTTTTGTTTTTTAATTTCTTCAGACCTGAGTCAAACCAGAGAAACAGGTATTTATTTACAGAAACACTCAGAATGCATCTTTAAATTAAACTGTAGATGTGAATGTGAATATTAGTGAATAAGCAGCAAAACTTTAAATGGTCAAAATGTTTCTCTTTAAAAATCTGAATTTTCATTTATAATTTATCATAAATATTCGTTTTAGAATGTTTTTTTTTTTTGGCTCTCACATTATTATTATTATTATTATTATTATTATTATTATTGGTGTAATTAATAATCGAGGTCAGACGGTGACACATGAGTGTATTTGTGTGTGTGTATGTGTGTGTGTGTGTGACTGCTTTATCTACACCCCCACACACACACTCACACACCCCCAGAGACCTCAATACGGCCGTGTTGGGATGATAAATAGCGGGCCGGTGGCCGGTGGATCGATCCCCTCTCCCCCTCCTCTCCCCCTCCCCTCCTCTCTCTCTCCTCCACAAACACAAAACTATATACGGCAATTAATCCCTGCTTGTCCCTCCATCCCTCATCGGCGCAGATTACTGCTGATGGTCCGTTTTATCACCGCGGAATATACAGCGAGGAGGAGCGCTCACACACACACACACACACACTAGTAATGATCAAACCAGAAACAGCGATGATGAACTCTGAAGTTACAGATGTCACCGCTCGGACCAATCACAGAGGAGGATTAGGGGCCCGGTGACGTCACTGTCGCGGGAGCAAACAGAAAAAAAACCCAAAACTAAAATAATGAGCTGGATACATGAAACAAACCTGAAGAGAAACGGTTCAACACGTTATAGGAATAATAAGGTGATATACTAACAGCCTATTAAAGTCTGAATACGTTATTAACAGGTTCAACGTGCAGCGCAGTGTCCTTTAAAGACTGTCACAGGAACCCAGAGGTATTTTTAATATTTCTATATTATTTAATGATTAAAAATTAACTGTGACGCGCAGCAAACACAGCGAAATACACATTAAGCACATGTTCAAAAATAAATAGAATGAAGTCCCTGAATGCAACAGAAAGAACCAAACAGAATGAATAAATGATTCTGGAAACAGAGTGAAACCCGCGCTGCGCCTGTTATTATTCAGACTCAGTCAGTCAGTCACCGTCCTCTCTACCGAAGCAACCGGACAGAAACTAAAACAAATCAAAACACATTTAAATAAATGAAGTTAAATGTAAATTTCCACCTTAAAACGGCCGAGACGTCACCGAGGTCTCCACGTGCGCAGCGGGAAACGGAGAGTCTGACGGTGACTTCGACTCAGACCCAGAGTCGCTGTGTGTGTGTGTGTGTGTGTGTGTGTGTGTGTGTGTGTATTGACAGAGCGCCGTCATGCGTAAAAGCCGCACACACACACACACACTCCCAGCAGATATCAAAGTAATAAAGGAGTTTGATCGATAATAAAAACACGGTTTATGATTTTACTGCGGAGTCAGAGACTAAAAAACAACAGGAGAAAAACATCTGATAAAATCTGAATTCAAATAAAAATATTTAAGAATTAAAATTAAATTAAAAGAATAAAACAAATGAAAGTAAAAGAATAAAAACGAGCTGTTTGATTTCTCCTTCTCCTGAAGAAAAACTCTCCTGAAATAAAACTAATATGCAATTAATCGATCGCGTTGATTGGAGTCTAATCAACGCGATCGAGTAGCGCGCGCACACGCCTAAAAAAATGACACTGAAACGAGCGCGCGACAGGTGCAGGAGAGGAACATCTCTTATTTCCATAAAAAAGTGACTGAGGTCTGGTGAATATTAACTGTGAGCTGCAGGCCTGCTGCTGTGAGGGTCTGAACCCCAGGCCAGGCTGCTGACCTCTGACCTCTGACCCCTCAGCTCCTACTGTCCAACACAGCAGCTGTCAAACCAACTGTAACACTCCGCCGCTCTCTGACATCTCCTTCAGTCTGCAGTTGATAAACCGGAATATTCTCCTTAATGAACAGTTTCATGTCTTAACAAACTGAATTCACAGGTTTAACACATTTTGTTGACTAAATACATTTATTACAGTTTAAATTTAAAGTGTTTTACATTTTAAACTGATGGAAATTAGATGAAAAAATGTGTTTTAAAGTTGGAAAAATGATGAATTCATTTCTCATCTACTTTATTTTATTTATTTATTTCAGCAGTGTTTTTAAAGAAATGTTCAGCTGCTAATTAATTAAGTTACAGACACTAATTCTGTGGAGCTTTGAATAGAATTTATATTATGGAAATATTTGAAATCCACTGGAACGAATGAAAGGAGAGAATAAAACATATACATTCGCTTGTAACACCACATTCACTGAGAATATTAAAACTCATTCTGCAGATAATTAGTTCATTATAATTAATTTTCTCCTTATGTTTACAAAATAATTTAGTGACACTAAGAAATAAATTACAGTTGAATAAAGTCAGTGTTCAGCAACGAACACACAAAACTTTAGCAGAGAGAAATATTAGAGATACGCAGCAGCAGTGATTTAATTACTGTAAGTTCTTACTGATAATCACAGAAATACACAACAACAAAACTACAAACACTGCAGACACTGAATCTATGTAGAATTATGGGAATATTATGTGAAAATTATAAGAAGTAAAGCAGAGATAAAGTGAAAGCTGCAGAAGGTCAGATGTCATGAGTGACTGCATGTCTGTGAACGCAGCCTTAAAACAGAAGACCTGCTCTCTCTCATTTCCTGTCATCACTCCATCATCCCATTTCAAAATAAAAGCATAAAAACACAGCGTGTAAGTGACATGTCTGAGGTGTGTGTGTGTGTGTGTGTGTGTACGTACGGTTGTTGAGCTCTCCTGTGTGGTTGCTCAGTGGGATGATCTCCATCCTCTGCTGTCCGTACAGGTAGTAGTCCAGCTCCTCCGACGTCAGTTTGAACCTCGTCGTCGCTCCTTTCCCGCCCTCCTCGCCGCCTCCTCCGCTGCTGCTGCTGCTCTTCACGCTGGACGACACCACCCCCACCCCCCCACAGCTCTGCTCTTTGGCCTGATGGAGGAGCCCCGCTGCTGGGTTGTGACTCTGCTGGTTCTCCGGGGGGACGACCACCACCAGATCCCCTCCTCCTCCTCCACCTCCTCCTGGTCCTCCTCCTCCTCCTCCAGGACCTCCAGGCCCGGCACACACCGGGGCCAACGCCTGCCCGAAGAGCGCAATCTGCTGGGGCACGGGCAGCTGGGAGAGCCCTGCAGAGGCGGAGATGGAGATGGAGGAGGATGGGGTGAGAGCTGCTGCTGCTGCTGCTGCTGCTGCTGCCGCTGCTGCTGAAGAAGAAGCTGCTGAGGAGGATGTAGAAGAAGAGGAGGAGGAGGAGGAGGTGCAGTGCGTGGAGGACAGGAGGTGGCTGTGCAGACGGGACGGGCGCAGGCTGTCAACGGGGATGGAGAGGCGGTCAGGTGGAGGCGGCGGCGGGGCCAGAGGAGCCTTCAGCTGCGCCTGAGGGAAGAGCTGCTGCCAGTGCTGCAGGTAGGACGGGTCCACCTTCAGGAAGGCCGAGCCGCTCGGGTCGCCCGGCTTCAGCATGGCTGCCCACCGGCTGCTGGAGGAAACACCAGAGAGGACGAGGCGTCAGTCAGCAGCATCACAACACACACACATATTCATGTAGGGGCCACACACACACACACACACACACACACACACACACTGTGATTTCTGTTTCAGAGTCAAACCCAAACACAACAACTGTGGCAAATACAGTTCAGACACATAACAACCCAGAAGCCACACACTCCAACACGTCACACTCACCACTGTGTCTGCATTAAAATCACTTCTCAGGCTTTTAACTGAGACCAGCTCTCACAAACTAAACCTCCTTCAACGTGTGTTTGCATGAAATTAAAGCTAATCACAGAATTCAGCCTCATCACATTAAACTCTCATTTCTAGTGTTTATCTGAGCCACATCGCACCTGATCACAGCCTGATTCACCGTTTGTTTCACACTTCAGCAACATCTCAGCCTCTTCACACGGTTTCTGTTCAATTTACTCAGATGCAGAAATGTAACCTCAGTCTACACATTATATCCATATTTTCACCTGAAAGTTTTCTATTTTAGACTTGAAGTGGATTATAAAAATTGTAAATTTTTTCAAACTGTAAATTGCACCAGCGTTTAGTTTTAGGTGTGAAGTGGAGCCTGTGAAGGACAGAGTTCACACCAAAACCTGTTTACAAATGAAGCAAATTACTGCTGAAATCTTCTTCTTTAAAATGACACTCTGATTCTAAATTGATCCTAAAATACATCTTTTTCCACCTGTACTAAAATTAGAATTTTAGCAGAGTCTGATTCACATGGTTTCCCTCCTTTAAACTGTCATGGTTTAAATCAGAGCTGAGAATCAGGCTCATCTGTTCACAGTCAAATTACAGTTTCAGGTGTTTCAGATGATGCTGAGTCCAGGAGAAAGTTCAACATCAACTCTAATGTGTCTCTATTTAGATTTTTTAAAAATCAGTTTAGGGATCAGCAAAACAGAGTTTTGTGTTTTAGGTTTTTTTCTGTCTTTATCAGTGGAAACACTCAGCTGGTAAAAATGAATAAATAAATCTTCAGCTGCAGGAAAATAAAGTCAATATTAAAGGAATGAAAATATTTTCTGTGTGTTTTCAGCTTCATCTAACTGAAACTGTCAGGAGTCTGTTTTCATCCTCAAGTATTTGACTCCGTTTTTTTTCTTCGCATACTTTATAAAAAGTCTCTTTCCGAGAGTGAACCCGTCTTTAAAAGTCCTTTTGTGAGTCATAAAATGTGTATAAACTCTACAGCCAATAAAACTCTGTGTATAAACTGACTTCAGCCCGGCTGACCCTCCGCTTCAGCCCCGCTCCGCTCCGCTCTCTCGGTCTCGGGATGGTTGTTTTTAGCGCGGATTTTACGCGCGCCAAGCGCAAAATAAAAAGCTCCAAATAAAAAGCAATAAGCGTGTGCACACACTCACGCGCACTTTGGATTAGTTTGCAGTGTAAAGCAGCCGGTGAAGAAAAGTTTCATCGGAATAATTAAAGAGAAGGTCCGGATAAGTCCAAGTCAGATCAGCGGTCCGGCGTGTTGTCCGTGGCCGAACAGAGGCAGCGGTGGGCGGGTAGAGACGCCCCGGAGTTTCCCGGGTGTTGCTTTTTTTTTCCTTTTTGATTTTTTTAATGTGAAAGTTGTGGAGGCGCAGAGGAGGCTTACTGCTGTCAGTGTGTGTGCGGCTCCTGGGCGCTGATTTCCGGGCAGCGGTGGAAGGTCTGTCCCTCCTCCGGGCTGCGGTGAACCATCGAGGGGAGCCGGGACAGTTCGCTGCGTCCTGCGCGTCTCCGGAGCCAAAACTACTGGAGCGGCTGCTGCACGAGCCTCTCTCTCTCTCTCTCTCTCTCTCTCCCTCTCTCTCTCTCTCTCTCTCCGCTTCCATTCACTTGCCCTCTCCCCTCCCCTCTCTCCCTCCCTTATCTCCTGTAGTCTCTCTCTCTCCCCCTCTAATTATTTCTCTTTCGGTCTCTCCACTCTCACACTTTCTCCTCTTTCTCTTAGCCTCCATCCACATCTTCAAACTCGCCCCCCTCCCCCTCTCTCTCAGCCCCTGGCTTTTCTGTTCCTCTCTTTCTCTCCCTCATCCCTCCCTTATTCACTGTCCCTTCTTTTCTCTCCAGATTCCACTCTGTTCAATTCAATTCAAATGATCTTTATTGACACTAAGTACAAATGTTTATATGGTCAGAGCATCATGGGCCACATGCAGATCTCTGTCTCTGTATCTACCACAGCAGAAACTGAGGCCACTGTGACTGATGACTTCTTCATATTTATTATATTAAATGTCAGTTTTGCTCGTCTCTGCTGACAGGATCGAAAACTTAAAGCAACATTTTGTAAAATCCCAGCTTCAGGATCATCATGGGAGACCACTCTGCTCCCTGATCAGCTGTTGTTTCTTTGTGCAACTGTGGTTTTCAGGTTCGATCTCCCTCTAACTGAGTGATAGTCAGCAGCTTAAACTGCTGGAATCAGACCCAGAGAGTTCAGAGTAACACTGTAGATCAGTTAAAACCCAGAGTTCATCTCTGATATCCAGGAAACTGACGCAAATATCAAGAGTTAGAAACAGAGTTTGGTGCGTTTGTTAGAGCCACAGCACTTCCTGCTGCAGGGGATCATGGGTAATATACACTGTTGAGTCATGTGAAGTAATTACCACCGGTGGCTGCAGAGGGCGCTGCTGCTCAGAAGAAGTTACAATGCGTTGCTTTAAATGATAAAAAATACAGTGAGTCTGTCACCGTTTAAAATGTCCTGTATGAATATTAATCAGCCACTTTTTAAAGCGTTAAACCAACAGTAACTGTACAGACTGGATGTAAACAGCGGTGTTTTAAATAAAAAGAGTCGTCCAAACACTCTGTTAGTCTTTTTGTTTTGATGCTGCACGTCAGGTCTTTTCCACCATATCAGACCAGGCGACTCTAGATAAAAGGAACTGTTGGACCAAAGCCTGTGTCCTGAAACTTCAGTTTAAACACAACTAACTTACAACAGCAAATATGTTGTGAAGAATACGTACTAGCAACAACATGATGAAGAAATTTAGTAATGTATGAGACAGAGTTGGTCTCACTCACCGCTCAGTTTGTTCCCATGTGTCTCCACGTCTGATGACTGGAGTCTGAACAGCAGAAATCATCCAGGCATCCCTGCAAAATAGTTTGGAACAAAGCTAGAGAGTGAATATTGTAGCTAGCAAGCTAACATGCTAGTAACCATGAAAACGCTAGCACCAGTCGGTCACAACAGCTCTGTTTCCTCTGAACTGGGTTGTTTACTTGCTCTCAAAGCTAGCTGTTAGCTGTCAGTTAGCTGGTTTATCAGCTAACAGGACAGTTAACACACACCTGTGTGTGAACCATGATTGTGGTGACTCCATTGCAACGAGCTGATTTAGCTGCAGACTGTGACCATGTTAAATACAGGTGTGATCAGGTGTGATGGAGGTTTATATGCTGCTGTAACAATGTCATGCTACGTCCACCTTTACTGAGAGAGGACGGACAGTCTCCTCACCACCTGACTGGTAAACAGGTGATTTGAACAAATGGTCGGTGGTGGTGTTTTTCTGATGAGGACAATCTCTGTAGTTCCCTGCTGGTTTGAGGAAGCGGGTGTTTGTTTTAAACATTACATTCTTATTTTAGAAGCAGACTTGTTCTGCACAGTAAAAACCACCTGTGTGTGGATTTAACTACTCTGGCTCAACACAAAGAATGAGTCTGTGCTTCTGATTTGTCTTCATATCTACTTTCTACAACAATAAAGATCACTATTATTATTATTATTATTATCATTATTACTGCTACATGTATTGCTATTATTGTTAGTGGTGCTGGAGTTCAGTGTGTGCAGATAAGACAGATTACAGCCGAACTCATTGTGTTTCTGGGTCTGACTTGTTATCCACGACCCCGAGCTTTCCCACCACACACACACACACACACACACACACGTAAAGCTTACAGCATGTATGTGCTGATCGTCCATCAGTCATTGTAGGCGGCTGTGGATAAGAACATCAGCTAAATGCCTGAAAACATAAGTGTGTGTGTGTGTGTGTGTGTGTGTGTGTGTGTGTGTGTGTTGTTATGACTGGCGGTCGCCCTGACAGGCCCCATTTGTCATCCTCGGGACCTCTGGTGGATTGATAACGAACAAAAACACAAACATAAGCGTCTGAAAATGAACTCTTGTCGGCTTAAAGCGACTTTTTCAGCGCAGAGGAATGTGGAGCAACAACAGGCCGTCTGATTGGCCGAGGCACAAGTTCAGGGTCGACAGTAGCCAGTAGGGGGAATCACGGGGTTAGTAGTTTGAACCCTGACTCCTCTGGCAGGTCATTTAAGCTTTGTTTTTCACACCTACATGACTGTAAGTTAGTCTGATGTTAGTACAGTTATTTACAGAGTCTTTGTTAAAAATGTCCCTTTTTATGATTCATGAGTGTGTGGACAAAACAAAGATACTTATGATATCAAAGGAAGTTAAATGAGGTCTCAGCCCACTTATACATGTTCAGCTCCTTTTTTAGTAATTGTGTGGTGTTTTTCTGAGGAATCAGCTGTTAGCTCATACTGGATAAAACAGTCACATCTCTGGAATCACTTCTAGTTTTAAAAAGATGTCTCTGTGTGACTGCAGTCATCTCTAGAGGAACACAGTCAGGAACTGAAGATGATAATGAATAACTCCACTAACTCCTGTGGTTTTTCAGCC
Organism: Lates japonicus; assembly: GCA_033238685.1. Classification (NCBI taxonomy): domain Eukaryota; kingdom Metazoa; phylum Chordata; class Actinopteri; family Centropomidae; genus Lates; species Lates japonicus. The sequence continues at coordinate 320,694 of BRZM01000134.1, forward strand.
GCTCAGAACAGGTCTCATTTGATAACTTTAGATTTTAAATCATCTTTGTTCTGATATTATATGAAAATGTGAGAATAAACTCTGATTTACTCACTTTGATTGGATGTATTTTTGTAAAACAAAGCATCAGAAATCAGGAAGTGAGAGAGGATTGTTATTGAGAGTGTCTGACAACATTATGATAGGATTCCTTTTTATTAAAGAGGAAGATCCTTTTAGTTTAACCAGAAACATCACTATATATCTCTACCAGACTCCATTGACAAAAACAGGGATTTTACTGAGCAGAACACAGAAGTTTCTGTTTCCATCTGTTAGTTTGTACATTTCTAGATGATTCAAACAACCAGGAGAAAAGCTGTAGATTTGTATTTATATTAATAGATAACTAAGAAATGAATGAATTCAATTTTCCTCATTATTTTCTATCACCTGAACTCTCCATGATTTTTGTTGACGTCACAGTTTTGAAGCTGCTCTCTGGGTTTTTATCTAATAACTGTGACGTTTGAAGAAACTGAAGAAAGGAAATTATTTATGCATGAGCCCACTTCTTCTAATTGTACATAAACTATTATTTTGCCACTTCATCATCATCATTATTAGTCCATAGCTGCAGTTCTTTTCCATATTGTGGCTGGGGATCCTCAGTTCGAGACAGAAAGAGAAGAAAAAAAGAGAAAAGCAGAGCAGGAGGAGAATTAGGTGTTTTCATCCATTGATTAATGGCTTTCTAAAGCAAAGCACATCGGAGGAGCCCGACGATCAATAAATTAACTGCCCAAATTCATCATTTTCTACAACAAAAGCTAATTATTTAGACGGCTGCAGGAAAAGAAAAAACACAATATTAACAAGAGTTCATTTAGCAAAGCTGTGTATTCCTGCATGTGAGAACAGTAGAGCTGCTGTTTACACTCAGAGGAGCTTCATACTCAGCAACAACACGGAGGAATTTAAACCGAGACTCATTCATTCAGAGAATGAAACTCAGCAGCAGCACAGGTCAGATTCAAACCCTGGGTTAGTATTTAATGGTTTTTTAAAGATAAAAGTCAAAGGTAAGGTAGTGAATATTAGTAAATATCAGTGTTTCTAACCATATTTAATATACTGATCTTTAGCCATGTTAGCGGTGCAGCTCCAGGGATGAAAACTTCAGCTGGTTCAAAGTGAAATATCCTCACAGCCACTGAAATGACTGTGAGGATATTTGTTTCATATATTCACGTCCTCCTCAGGATGAACTGCAGTTATTTTAGTGACCCTCTGACTTTTCATCAGGTCAACATTTTCATTTCGTCTCAACACTTTGGTTTATGACCAAATACCTGAAAAAGTAGTGACGTTCCCATCAGCCTAGCTTTGCTAATTAGTGAATATTAACATGCTAACGTGCTAAAATAAGGTGGCGTACAGTTGCATCAACAGTGAATGGATCAACGGCAAACTGATGGTCACAGCAACAACATGTTGAAAATGGTTCAACTTCAGTGACATGAGCACGTTTACTCTGTTCAGCTGCTATAATGGCGAATACAGATCAGCACAGACCAAACAGTTCAGGGATCAAATTCACATGAAGAACAGAAGATGAAAATCACTTGAACGTGATTTTTATGTTTTCAGGACAATTCGTGATGCAAACCGGCAGAAAAGGTTTTTACCAACGCTGAATTATTACAAGAAGAAAATGACGAATGCATTAGTTTGAGCTCCACAAACAACATTAGTCTTTGTGTTATCAACTGTTCCTGTTCCTCCACGTTAAACTGGATTTTCCTTTTTTGTTTGTTTACATCAGTGACGTCTGTGAACGCAGCAGGAAATCAGACAGATCATTTCAAGTGTTAGCAGCTGATCAACACGCAGGCATCGTGATTTATTGGCTGCGAACAGGTCAAACTCCTTCGTTATAATGAAGTGTTTTTTATATACTTGCAATTTATGTGCTCATAAAATAACTGATGGGCCTTTAAACTGAAATTTAAGGAGGTTTAAAGGGTTCATTTCCACTCCGGGATAAATGAGGCCTTATTGGTTTAAATCCATGAGGGTTCGATAGCACACAACTGACGGTAATTCAATTAAAACGTTTGCATTTCCCCAGTTCATTTACAGGCTGCAGCACACACACACACTCACACACACACACACACACACACACACACACACACACACACACACACACACACACACACACACACACAGATACATGCACAGCCCTCCTGTAACCTTTGTATATATAAATACACAGGTTTAAAGCGTGTCACTTATTTATATAGAGCATGTTGTTAAGGTCTCTGCTTGACATTCAATTAAACGCTATATTTCTGCTTAATTAATTCAGCGGATGGCTGGAAGAAAAGACAAATGGACGGGCCATGGACAGGAGACCGATAACCGTGTGTGTGGAGGAGTGTGTGTGTGTGTGTCTCGCCATGGTGTTAAGGTCACAGCAGGCTGACTATTATAATTCATCTCATAGACATGTATTCAGCGGGACTGTGACTTCTTTTCAGCTTTATTTCCTGCAGCTGAAGCCGAGGTGTTTTTTTTTTTAATGCACAAAGTGTTTAAAAAGCCGTACACTGGTGCTGGATGGAGCTAATTATCCTCTGTTTATTGTTAAAACTAACTGCTGCAGCTGATTATTGATCTCTGCACGCTGGAAATGGCTGGTTTGTCAATCAGATAAAAAAATTAATTTTTCCTTTTTGATTCTTTTTACTTTACATTTTATAGAGATTATTTACATTAAATATATAGAACATTTCACTCAGATTTGAAGTATCGTGTTTACTGTGTCAGTGTTACCACATTAAGATCATATGTTCTGTGTTTTTACTGATTTCAGTTTCATTAGGACCGGTGTTTTCCATCAGGACTCACTTCCGTATTAATGGAAAGAACTACTCATTTAAATACAATTTGCAGGAAATATAATCCTCCATATTTTTAAAACGTCTTTTACAGCAGGTTTGGGAGATTTCTAAAATCCAGGCCACTGCCCTGCTACAAAGACAGAAACAACACTTTCGCTCTTTCTTCCTGATTTCATTTTAATCCTGCAATTAAAAAACACTAATTACGGCGCAGTTGGCTTAATTTTACTAAAGAAGATTGATTGTAGTATCTGCATGTCTGAATGTAGAGGTAACGGTTCCCTCCAGCAGACAGAGGCGCCAAGTTGTTGATGCTCATGTATGATGTAGTAGAATAAGGCCCAGGTTCAAAACACCGAGTCATCCTTTAACTGTTCAGGTGTTACTGCATAGTGTACAGAGTGTGTGTTTCTACAAATGATCAAACACACTGATGTTAATTGTATCAGCTCATAGGTCAAAGGCCCATATGCAGACCAGTGACCTCGGTTTATCCAGAGTGAGTCTTTCTTCCTTCTCCTCCTTTACTGTCCTCACCTTTCCTGTCCTTGCTTTGTGGTCTCCTCATTTCCTCCCATCTTCATTTCTCACACAGAACCTTTCTCCTCCCCCCCTTCCTCTCCTTTCTCCTCCTTGTCTCCTCTCCTTTGCTTGTTTTTATCTTCTCCTCTCCCCTCCTTGTCTTGTCTCCTCCTTCTCTCCTCTCCCTCCCTCCCCTGTCTTGTCTCCTCCTTGTCTCCTCTCCCTCCTCCCTCTCCTGTCTCCTCTCCTTCTCTCCCTCCCTCCTCTCCTCCTTCCCCTCTCCTGCCTCCTGTCCCTCCTCTCCTCTCCCCTCCTGTCTCCTCTCCTCCCTCCTTGTCTCCTCTCCTTGTCTCCTCTCCCTCCTCCCTTGTCTCCTCCTCCTCTCTCTCTCCCCTCCTTGTCCCTCCTCCTCCTCTCCTCTCCTGTCTCCTCCTCTCCCTCCTCTCCCTCCTGTCTCCCTCCTCTCCCTCCTCCTCTCCTCCTCCTCCTTGTCTCCTCCTCCTCCTCTCCCTCCTTGTCCTCCTCCTTCCCTCTCCTTGTCCTCCTTGTCTCCTCTCCTCTCTCCTGGTCTCTCCCTCCTCTCCTCCTCCCCTCCTTCTCTCTCTCCTCCTCTCCTCTCCTCTCCTTGTCTCCCTCTCCTCTCTCTCTCTCCTCCTTCTCTCTCTCCTCCTCTCCTCTCTCCTTGTCTCCTCCTCCTCTCTCCTCTCCCTCCTCTCCTCCTCTCCTCTCCTCCTCTCCTTGTCTCCTCCTCTCCTCCTCTCCTCCTTGTCTCCCTCTCCCTCTCCTCCTCTCCTTGTCTCCTCTCCTTGTCTCCTCCTCCCTCTCCCCTCCTTGTCTCCTCCTCCTCCTCCTCTCCCCTCCTTGTCTCCCTCTCCTCTCTCTCCTCTCCTCTCTCTCCTTGTCCTCCCTCCCTCCCTCCCTCCTCCCTGTCTCCCTCCTCCTCCCTCTCCCTCCTTGTCTCCCTCCTCCTCTCCCTCTCCTGTCTCCTCTCCTCTCTCCCTCCCTCCCTTGTCTCCTCCTCTCCTCTCCTCCTCTCTCTCCTCCCCTCTCCTCTCCTCCTCCCTCCTTCTCTCCTCCTCTCCCTCTCCCCTCCTGTCTCTTCCCTCCTCCTCTCCTCCTCCTCTCTCCTCCTTCTCCTCTCCCTCCCTCTCCCTCCTCTCCTCCTCTCCTTGTCTCCTCTCCTGTCCTCCTCCCTCCTCCTCTCCTCTCCTCCTTGTCTCCTCTCCTCCCTCCCTCTCCCTCCTCCCCTCCTCTCTCCCTCTCCTCCTCCCTCCTCTCTCCCTCCTTCTCTCTCTCCCTTCTCCTCCCTCCTCCTCCCTCCCTCCTTGTCCTCTCCTTGTCCCTCCCTCCCTCCTTCTCTCCCTCTCCTTCTCCTCCTCTCCTCTCCCCTCCCTGTCTCCTCTCTCTCTCCTCCTCTCCTCCTCTTCCTCCTTGCTCCTCCCTCCCTCTCCTCTCCTCCCCTCCTTGTCTCCTCTCCTCTCCTTGTCTCCTCCTCCCTCCTCCTCTCCCCTCCCTTGTCTCCTCTCCTTGTCTCCTCCCTCCCTCCTGTCCTCCTCCTCTCCCTCTCCTCTCCTCTCCTCTCCTCTCCTCCCTCTCCTTGTCTCCTCCTCTCCTCTCCTCTCTCCCTCCCTCCTTGTCTCCTCCTTGTCTCCTCTCCCTCTCCTCCTCTCCTCTCCTTGTCTCCTCTCCTCTCCTCCTCCTCTCCTTGTCTCCTCTCCCCTCCTTGTCTGTCTCTCCTCCTCTCCTCCTCCTCCCTCCTTGTCTCCTCCTCTCTCCTCCTCCCTCTCCCTCCCTCCTCCTTCTCCCTCTCCCTCCCTCCCCTCCTCTCTCCTCTCCTCTCCTCTCCCTCCTTGTCTCCTCTCCTTCCTCTTTCAGCAGGCGGAGCTGATCCAGACCTGTGCCCACAGTGGGGAGTGGTCTCAGGATGCTGCTTGAGCGCTGTTTCGGCCAGCCTCCCAGCTGTGACTCGCTGAGATTTCTCTTCTTCCCTCCTCGCCGTTCCCAGCTTTGGGGCCCGCTGGCCGCCTCTCTCTCCGGTGAAAGATGGAGCCCGGATTTCCCGCTCTGTTCTTCCTGTCCGCCGCCTGTTCGCAGTCGGTGTCCGGCGCGGTTTCACGGACAGGACCGAAAGTCACCGAGAAGGTGGGTGACGATATTTGCCGCATTTATTTGCATTAATCGAAAACTGTCTCCTTCCGTCTCCGCGCGCGATCGATATCTTCATGGCGAGCAGCGGCGCGCGCCCCCGGTGCCCGATAATAACGAGTATATAGCACGAGCGCGCGCACGCACGCGCAGACACAAAACACAGAAACTGAAAAGACGACGTGTCTGGCATCATGTGAGGGACAGAGGCTGTCTGTCCGCACATTACAGATCCTTCCAGAATATCTCACACACACACACACACATGTCACACACAGCTGTACACGTGTCCACTCAGACGAGACTTACGCACTGAGTTTGCTCTGCGGCAGATATAACACACACACACACACACACACACACACACACACACACAGTTAAGTTTTATACTGTACCGTTTACAAATATCACTACCGTTATTAAAGCAGCTTTATCAGAAATGATGTTAAACAGACACAGTGTGAGAGATGATGTTCCTGTGGCAGTTTGTGTTTTAATATGCACCATTAAAGCTCAGTGTAAACTCTTTCTGTTTTACCTAGGACCTGTCCATACAGGTGTCCTGTTCAGTTTAAACCCGATTACCTGGGTTGCTTTTATGGGTCCATGTCTCAACAAAGTTTTACTAAACAAATTATCACAAACCTGGTTGACAAATAGCAAATCTGGGGCAGGACAGAGTCTATCACAGGAGTGCTAAATGTTTTTGCGGCTCTGGGTATTAAGTATTAAAGAATAATTATCGTATTTCACATGTTTTTGGGTGCAGATGATTGACAGGACAAAATCAGAATCGTCCATCACAAAGTCTGCCCACTGTAGTTCATGTTTTTGTCTCTGGGACAGACCAGATTGTTATTCATGTCTGACACAGCATGATGATAGACTCACAGAGACAGAGCTTTTATTAAAGAGGAAGATCTTTTAGTTTAACCAGAAAACATTCTATATATCACATGATACAAAAACAGGGATTTTACTGAGTTGCTGGAATACCACTGCCTCCATCTGTTAGTCTTTCACTTATTTAAAAGATCTGAACATTTCTTCCACTTAAAGTCACCAATGGTTCATAATCTCATGTTTTAGATATATAGTTTGGGATGAGTGAAAAGTTTCAACTTTAGGTCCACTCATCAGCTCTGTCTCTGAAGCTCCTGCCGCTCAGTCATCTCAGTGATGGAGTTGGTTCAGTCATTGCCAGGTGACCTAACAATGACACATGATAACAGGTGGTTGTATAAGAAGTATTGTATCTGTAACATCCATCATCATGTTCTGTGAGATCTGTGGTCACTAAGCAGCTGCTTTAAAGAAGTTATTAGTCACTTTAGACCTCTGACTGACAGCCTTTCTGTGTGTGTGTGTGTGTGTGTGTCCAGGTGTTTTTTGACATCACAGTCGCAGGTCATGAGGTGGGGCGGATCGTCATTGGGCTGTTCGGAGAGGTCGTCCCTCTAACTGTCAATAACTTTGTTGCCCTGGCAACCGGAGAGGTAAGATGATGGTGTATAATAAACACACACACACTTTAACTCATTAACACTTCTAAAACTCATTTTGAGTTAGAGTTACTGAATTATGCCATTTATACAAACTAAACACTTCCTGTAATCATTTCAAATTAAAAGCATTCCCTTCATTTCTAAACAGGAAAACTTTTATTATGAAACAACAGTCGGACTGGATCCAATAACAACAGAGCAGAGTGAATCAGGCTGTGTGAATCAAAGCCACCATTAATAAGAGGAGGAGTACTCCAGAACAGCCTGATTCTATTTCTGAATGTATTAAATCAAAGCAGTAGAAATGTATTTCTCTCCAAACCCACGAGGACATTTTCCAGCCTGTGACATATTTTAACATGAAACTGAATCAGACGACCATAAACTGAACATGAGCTCACACTGCGCTGCCTCTAACTGAGCAGTGGTCACAGTGTTTGTTGTTTACGTGTGTTTACAGAAAGGTTACGGCTACAAAGGGACCAAGTTCCACAGAGTAATCAAAGACTTCATGATCCAGGGAGGAGACTTCACCGCTGGAGATGGAACTGGAGGTAGGAACGTAATCCACCCAAAATATGTCCATGGGTAACAACTAACTGTTGGGTTCATGTCAGTTACTGTGAAAAATGACTCATTTTCACGGTGGAAAAACGTCCATACAATCCACTCTTACAGAATAAGATATTACTCTGTCGCCCATTCAGAGTTTACGACGCTCCAAACATTCATGTTTTCACCAAAATGTGAGTAAATGAACTAAATCTGTCTCAGTTAAAACACACAACCTTCTCAGACTCAGTAGTTAAAGTCAGTTTGTGCCATAAAAATCAGCCCAGTACACATGTACCTTCACACACACACACACCATGGAGACAGAGGTTTGTTCCATCTCGAAATTGTGAGATCAGTATCAGATTATTATTTTTAGGTTTGTCAGCACTGGAAAGTAACCAAATCCTTTTTCCGTGCAGGTCACAGCATCTATGGAACAACTTTTGCAGATGAAAACTTCAAACTGAAGCATTTAGGAGCAGGCTGGGTGAGTGCACATCTGTAAGGAGCCTTGTTGACACACAACCCAAGCCTCTAACCTTTGAATATGTTTTAATGTTTTGAACCATTACAATGTTCTACAGTGTTCAGTGTTGATAAGAGGATCCAGTTCACAGTAACGTGTGTGTTTGCTTGTGTTTGTACCAGGTGAGTATGGCGAATGCCGGTCCAGACACCAACGGATCACAGTTCTTCATCCTGGCTGCCAGAGCACCGTGGCTGGACGGGAAACACGTGGTTTTTGGCAAAGTCCTGGACGGGATGGTGGGTCAGGCCTCAGACACTTTCACTTTCAAGCTGCTGCATGTGGCTGTTTGAAAAACAACCCAACATGTCTTTATCAAAACACGTTTTTACTCTCATTAACACATCATCTGTAGCTGCTGCTAATCCTGAGCAGAGTCTGTTATTAAACTCTCTGATTCAAACTAACTCACAGTGGATTCACACACATGAGGCCTTCTTGCTCCTTGCTAAGAAAGTTCTGCTACAGGTGAGCTAGCTTCCTGGCTCCACCCACTCAGGAAGTAGTCCAAACCAGGTGGTTGAGGGTGGGTGGAGATTTTTCACAGAAGTCCCGCCTCCTTTTAAAGAGAAATTCTTTCAGTCTTTCTAAAAGCTGCAGCAGCATCCTGAGGTTTTCTGTGCGTATCTACTGCTGAAATATCAACACTTAAAACAGCTGCAGCCATTTTGAGCTTCAGGCTTCACCAACTTTTGACATAAATTCTACTTACTGCTGCTTTCAGCTGCATGTCGTGGCCTTTAATCAGTGCACAGAGTTTGCTCAGCTGTTATGGAGACTGTTCAGTTAGTTTGTGATAAACTTGTGTGATAAAGATGTAGCTGGAACATTGGCAAACATTTCCATTAAGTGGACCTTGTGCCAAGAATCATGTTATATTGTTGGTATTTTTAGTAGTTTTCTGTCAAAGCCTTATGGAAGCTGTTACTGTTGAATGCTTGTAAACCTGTTTCTGTCCGTCTCCTCTGGCAGGCGGTGGTTCACACCATCGAGCTTCAGGACACCAACGACAGGAACCTGCCGTACACCGAGTGTGTGATCGTCAACAGCGGCAGGATCCCCGTCAAAGAGCCCTTCGTAGTGGAGGTGGAGGGCTGGTAGATGCAGCGCTTTATAAGGTCAAATACACTATGTGATTATTATACAGTGGTGATCAATGAGAAGTCATTTGCAGTTTGCCAAATTCACATTTTCATATCATTACCTTTGCATATCAACAAGCTAGCAATTAGGGCCGGGTATTGTTTTAGAGTTTTTGACATGAGGGCTGATACACCTTAGTTCCAGTATTTATACCAAAACATTTTCAGTACTTTAAGAAATCTAAACATATTTTTCTCTTTTCTGTTCAACAAAATACAAACTTCTCAAATCTGTAAATGTCTCTAATCAAGGACTTTTCTTTTAAAATAAAATATTTGAAACTTTGCTATGGATGCATTTCAGCTGGTACCAAAAACTATAATGGTTCAATTCCTGTCCCTATTAGCGAGCTAGCATGAACATGAAGCATCGCAGACTGGACGTTAACATGTTTACATGCTAACCATGACATGTTACAAAGACTAAATGTTACAAAAACATTAACTAAACATTAACATCCAGTAACTGTAGCATGCTAACCATAGCATGCTAACATTAGCATGCTAAGAAATACTTTGAACAGTGGTTTAAACATGAACGTGACTTCTGATTGATCTCTACTGTATACAGAGATAATATAAGTAATATTTTTAAGTTATTAACAGAACATATCAGCGACACAGTAGCTATCTAACAAACATCTGTGAAACTGTCTGATGACAGGGAAAAACTTAATCTGTGGTAAAGTCAAGACTGTTCTTGTTAAAAGTACAAAGCTCACTGAGCAGACAAAAAGTTCAATTATCATTGCATGTGCTCTTGTAAAGACATCTGTACACTCAGGTGAGAACCTTTTATCTCCAAAGTTTACACTTCAGAGCTGTAGCAAAAATTAACTTTGATTTAAAGTTGATAACATTTTATCAGTCAAATTTTGGTGGTTTGTGGCCCCTTTAATCTAAAGGTTTTTAAAGGTGTTTCATGAGTCTTTAGGTCCTAGGTCGTAATTTTAAGGGCAATTAATTAAAAAATGTTTGTTTTGCCTAAATGTTTGTTGCTGTTTTGTTAGCAAATATTTAGCATTTTAGCACTTTTTATTTGTAACATACATGTAAGATTCTGCAGAATATTTCAAACACCAAAACCTGGAGATACGAGGTTTTCATCAGAGGGAGTGGTGGCAGTTCTGTGTGTTCAGTATTTATCAGGTTCACTGTGGTCCATGCTAACGGTTTCATACGTTAGCATACTTGCATATTTAGCGGATGGTGCCAGTTAGCATCATCCCTAAAACTCTGTACTAAACTAAATAATGAACACTCTTTAATCTGCTCCAATTTCACAACAGAGTTAACAGACTGAAGAGCATGTTAGTTTGTTTTTTACTGTAAAATGAAACACGACAGGTATCATGGAAACTTGCACTTACACTATAACTATGTAGCTCCTCATTAACCTCTTATTGCCAAATCATTTCTCATTTGCCAAAATTTCCTTGCATTTTCCGTTAACAAATATATGCAAAACAAAGTTGTAGCTTGTGTCAAACGCCGTTCTGGCACTTTATTGTTTTATTTTTTATCATTCCTTCATTGAAAATGAAGATTTCCTTAAATGTTTTGATGAAATGGATTTAAAGGATCTTTTCTTCCTGATGCATTATGCACCATATCATGTTTGCAAAAACTACAGCACAAATTGCACAGGAGGAAAATGTTCAAAAAGTGTGTAAAGAGAATGAATACTGTGCTAATACTGTTTCTGGTGTCTACATAATGAATTGAAATGTTGTACTTTGTGTTAGAGGTATATTACTGACTGTCAGCAGGTCAGTGAACTCATTCTGACTGTTAATATTTTATCTTTCCTTGTCGTTCTTTGTAATGTTTCTGTTATTTTAGTCGACTAAAACTGTCATGGTAGCATTAGAGACTGAGACTGATATTCCTCATGCCACTGAAGTTGATGCAGCATTTAAAACCTCTTTATCAAACATATCAAAAGTTCTGTTTTCATTATTTATAAGAGCAGCAGAAGAAGAGTGCCAACAGGTGTGTTTTCTACAATAAACGATATACTGATGCGAAACAAGCTGAGAGACGTTCAGTTATTTTGGTGCCTGTGATCTGTCTCTGTCGTCAGTTGTTTAATGGAGCGTTCAGGTGATGCTTAGCAAACATCACATTACCATTATCACGTGTTCAGGTAGGCATCAGCACTGTGTGTCACATCAAACTGACCAATAAAAAAGCCACTGCAAGATGAAAATAATGGAGGAGATACTCCACTATTTGTTTTCTGTAATCAGCTTGGATGTGATGTTAATCACAGGGTGTTACAGATATGACTTATTATATTATTATATACTTATATATTCACAATAGTGTCAGTACAGGAAATCTAACCTCATCCTGCCTTACTTTAGCTTGTCGAACGACCAAACAAACAGACATTCACCAGAGAAAAGTGACATGCTAACATCAGTTTGCAGAATAAACAGGTACAGCCCAAGTTACTTTACCTTGTCTCTTACTTCCGTCTGTGTAGGACCACATTCAGACGGACACTTGTCCTGCATTAAAACAAGGTGAGCGGCTGCTTTGGTGGAGGTGTGTTGTTGCATGTAGGGACAATGGTAAAACAGCCAAATAGGATTTTGGAAGTCTTATCAGGGCTGAACGTGTCCCAGTGTCAACAGACACACCCCTGCAGCCAGCCGAGATGAAAACGAGCATCTGTGGGATGATCCAGAACAAGTCAGATCCATGGAGGCCCCATCCCACAGGATCCCCAAAGGATCTGCTGCCAATGTCCCGGTGCCAGACACTACAGGAGATCTTCAGAGATCCCATGTCCAAGCCCAATGAGGGGACCAATGCAATATTAGGCAGGTCCCACAGGTACTGAATCAGACTGGCCAGTCTGGAGCCCAGGTCAGCTTTGGCTCTTTGTTGTGTTCCTGGAGACATCTCTGAGCAGTTTTTGTGGTGTGGTGGGAACAGTATCCTGCAGGGGGAGGCCCCTGGGGGGGTGTGCTTGGTTTGTGACAATATTTAGGAGGGTGGTACGTGACAAAGTAACGTCCAATAGATGTCAGGACCAAAGGTTCCTCAAGAGAACATTGTGTTATAACGAGATGATCGATGTTATTCACTTCATCCAGCAGTGGTCAGAATGTTATGGCTGACACTATTCAGGGCATCCATTTAAACATCTATATGAACAGTAGCTTATTTATGCTCTCAAGCTATGGCCAGAACAACTCAACGCTATCAGAAATGAGACTGCTGACAAACAGACACTGAAACTTCAGAGGCATGAGACGTTATAATCGAGCCATGACTGAGCCGTAACGTAACACGATGCAGCAGTGATACCACACTTTACATTCACACTCCAACTTTGTCCTGAATAATGCAGAGACCCATTTCTGTTTCCCAGTTGAACCAGTTGTGGGTCTGCAGGCCGCTGTTTGAGAAGCGTCAGTGTTAAACGGTGTAATTATGGTCGGTAAAAGGTGAAGCTGCAGAGGAAGGCCGAGAGCTGACAGCTGATCTCTCAGCGCTGACACAAAACTGCTGCTAATGAGAACTACAGCGGGTGATTTGTTTTCCCCTGTTCTACAACACACACACACACACACACAGATACAAACAGATAAACAGATACACACCTTTATACACACACACACCGGGGAGGAAAACATCTCTGAACACAAAGGTCAGAGCAGAGCAGAAATCTCTGGAGGACGACAGGAAGTCGACGGAAAACAGTGAAATATATCACGGCCGTCCGCTCGACGCGCTGCCTCCTCCGAAAAGTCAGATCTCCACAAATTAACAAAATAATCCTGATGTTCACCACTGACACCTGTTTATTCCACAGCAGCTGAAGGTGACCGAGCGCTGCAAGAGACTCACATCTGCTTTTTAACTGTTTCACAGTCCATCCTCTTCTCTCTTGTTTTCCATCTTTCTTTTTCCTGGAAAGCTGCAAAATCCTGACACTTTTCAAACAGAATCTGCTGTTCAGTTTTATTCTGTGCTGATTATGAATCTTTACATTTGATCAAACTCTGTAACACTACAGGTTTCTTAAAATAATTTGTTGGTGTTTTATGCCTTTAGTAGATAGTGATGGTGGAGAGATAACATGCAACAAAGGTTCTCTGACGGTCCATATGAGTGTGAAGATCAAAGGTTATTAAAGCCACAAATACTAATTATTAAAAATGAAATATGTCTAATTATCTACAAACTAAATGAGTAAGTAAAATAACATTTTCATGCAAAGATTTGTGGATAAAAGATGGAAAATGAGCAGTTTGTATTAAAAGTTCTTTAGAATAAACTGATTGAGATTAAGAAAAACAACTGATAAAAACATATTTTGTTTTTTTTGTTATTAATTTCAAATATTTGTTTCTTTACATCATTGCAGTTGTTGTTGCGTTACTGATTATAGACCTCCAATTTTCTCTGCTGCTGTGAAAGTTGATGGATGAGTGCAGCAGACTGCAGCCTGTTGTCTGCTGACGTATATATGGGATGAGACACATTATGGTTTTGACGTGACAGTGAACTTTTTACGAATCAACCAAACTGCTTTTGTCTCCTAAACCACAGACGGGACTGTGGATGCAAACCCCCGTCACTGCTGTTCATAGATGTTGTGCTTCATTCATTCAAAACACACACTGAAGGGTCCTGACCAAACTTCCATCAACAAAATAAACGGTGCAGTGAAGAGAGCTGTACATGATCAGTTAAAGCATGAAGCACAAACTCAAACTCATGTCATTCAAAAGCAGGATGAGAGGCTATGAACTGCACCATGTCAGTGTATAAACAGCAGCACAAACTCTCAGAGAAATGTAATCATTTTCTGATCCTCTCCTCTCTCTGAAACATCTCAGCTGAGTCTATATTTTCTGGCTGCTGTTGTTTTATTTTTCCGCAGCACCACCAGGTGAGACGGACGGACAGACGGACAAAACTACCACCTCAAACATCCACCACCTCTCCTCAGCACGCGGCAGAGAAAGCCCTTCTCTGTTTGTCAGCCGATATAACAAGACCGTCTGAAGCCGACGAACCAGCAGAGAGACGCAGGGCAGAGAGGGTTTAGGAGGACGAAAGAGAGAAATAGGAAGCGATAGAGAGACGCAAAGAGAAAGAGACTGGAGAGGAGAGAGAGAGAGAGAAAGTGGTGGTAGGTTTTTAAATGGTCCGGAGGGATGCGTATCGAGGAGGAGGAGGAGAGGAAAGAGGGGAGGCTCCCACAGCGACTGCTAGTTGTTATATTGGGGATCTGTTAGTGGATCAATGAAAAAAGAAAGAAAGAAAGAAGGAGGAAGAGGGAGGGAGAGAGGCTGTGTGGAAGGATGACAGGCCTCATTACCACCAAACCTCAGACAGTGATGCCTCTGTGTGTGTGTGTGTGTGTGTGTTCATAGAAGTGTGTGTTTGCAGTGTGTGTGTGTGTGCACGTTCTTACATGTATACTGTGTGTATTCCTGGGCCTGCAGCTGCCTATTTACATGCATGGTGTGTGTGTGTTTGCAAGATTGTCTATCCTTTCTCCCCCTGTATAACTCTGTGTGTGTGTGTGTGTGTGTGTGTGTGGGCTCGCTCCCTACGGGCCTCTGTAAGAGAAGCAGAGGATGATGGGACAGAGTTGTTTAAAGGTCAGCAGCAAACACATCATAAGACAGAGAGAGCTGAGAACTAACAGCTAACCTGCACACAACCAACACACAACCAACACACAACTACCACACAACTACCACACAACTCTAAGCCCTCACTAAGATGTTAAAGCATGATGCTGCTGTGTTATAACTCAGGTCATCAGTAATAATAATATTTTACTCACCGAGTTAAGAGCTGAGACCTGGACACACGCTAACGTCACCACAGCTGGCAGAATAAAATCAAAATAAAATAACAATCCATTCAGCTCAGTTTGTCTGGATCTGGTTTCACTTGGTAACAAATAAAAAACACATCAAAAGAAGCTGATTTATGTTTGTTATCTGTCCTGATCACAAGTTTAGCACGAAGACTAACCACCTCGGATCAATGAGTGAACAATCCTACGTTGGAATAACAGGTGTTTTTCCTGATAGTGTGTGAACGTCTGAGGAACCAAAGTTCTTGTAAGAACAACATGAGCATCCTTCCACTAAAAAACACAAATGTAAACCCAGGAGTGGCACTAGATAAAAAGTCAGAGGATCTCCAAATCAGTAGGATTCATCCTCTCAGGACCATGAATGGTGGTGGGACATAAGCAGAGGACTGAAGTCTCTGCGTTCAACATACTGTGTGCACTAACTGAGCAAAGTCATTTTCACATTTTTGTATTGAATGCTTTTCTGGAAGGTTGAAAATCAATCCAATCCAAAAACTTTGGAAAATGTTCTTCGGTGAAACAATCTAGTTCAGTCTGAACTCAGACCTCTCAGCCTTCTGAAGTCAAAATGTGCTCTTTTCTACAAAGTGTTGTTCTGTAACTTTACAAAGTTCATGAGGAGATTTGTCAGAGCTATTCTGAAAGTGAAGCTGCAAATGTTTCAGCTCTTTTGTTTCTGCATTAGTAGTTTTTTTTTTTTTAACGTAGCTAAAACCAGGTCCTTTCAAAACACCACCCAAGAAAATAATGTGTGAAATATTTCTGGGTCAAATTCTACCTGTGTGGCTTCACCTTTGCACCAGTGATACAAGACAATATGAACCTGGCTGTGAATATGAAACATCCTCAGCTCCACCGCCACGTTAACAACACTCCCACCGCCTCCCCTCGCCGCTGTCACCACGCTGACCCGACGGCAACGACGGGGAGTCTCCTCCTCTACAACAACAATTATCACCTTCTCTCTCCTTCTGTTCCTCCACCTCGTCCTTCCTCCTTCTCTCCGACTGCAATTAGAGAGAGGAATAATCATATTGACAGGGCTGACAGGTCGGGGCAGGAGAGCAGGAACATGAATAGTCACATGTGTCAAAGGCAGAGTGAGGAGGAGGAGGGGTGGGCAGATATATCAGTGTGTCTTATTGTAGCTTTGATATTATGACAATGACACACAGTCAATTCAAATTCAGAATCACTGAGGCCACCAGCTCCAGTAAATGCCCAGGAATTAGTCTGCTGACATTTTTACACAGACATATTGACATCTAACACTGTAGAACAGTACAGACTGAGACTGAGCAACTGCCGCTGTACTAAATTATATATCGACATACTGTTCGTGGAGCAAGACCACGAGACATTATGTTGTATTTATATCACGGCCACAGAAGCTGCTTGTATGATTAGCTAGCAGGTGTCTGTTAGGAAACGTATGTTTGAGACGTCTCAATGAGCATCCAGTACACGTTCAGGATGTAGTTAGCCTAGCTTAGCACAAAGACTAGAAGCAGGGGACACCGACAGCCAAGCTCCATCAACAGAGAAAAATACACTTTTTAAAGGGGCTATGTGTCAGTATATTAGTTTAAAATACTGAAAAAAATATATCTAAAATTATCAATAGAATGTGAAGAAATGACAGTTTTGGCTATGTCACTACTAAAACCCAGAGGTAAGTTAGCATCTTAGCACTCCTGGTATGTGGTTTTAACATGAGCTCAAGATATTTTATTCTATGGAAAATAATACGTCAGAAAATACCCCACTTGTGATTTTTTTAAGCTTATACATATCTTAAAAAGGCAGTGTCTAAATGAGACTACAGAGGTTGTCGGGGACGTTAACATGAAAACCCATCTACTCACCAGTCCACCTTTACAGCCTCGTTGTGTTTCTACTCACGCTCTTTCAAACTCTCACTAACTTTCTAAGAAGAAAGGCTTTTGTAGAAGAGCTCAGAGCTAAATGAAATGACAAGTTGGAAGCTTAGTGGTGGAGACGTTGACGTCATGTGACCGTGGTGTTTTTGTCGAGGGAACCAGGGTGATGCTAACGTCTGGGTTGGCCTACAAAAATACGTCATCCCTGCACCGCGCTATTGTGTTGCAGGAACGTCTCCTGAAGTTAGCACGCTAACCGGTTAGCCCTAGCCCGTCCCATCTTGTAATAACAGAGGGAACTAGAAGCAAAACAAGAGTTAAGAATTTCCACCGTTGCAGACAGCTCTTGGTGGGTGAAGGAATTTTGATGCTGAACTCAAACCAAGAAAGATATCTTACATTAAAGCAAAATGAACGTGTAAAATTAAAGATGCTGTAGGAGTTCTTCTTTGCTCGGTGAAGAGCAGCAGACCACTCAGCGCTGCCACTAGTGGCCGGGGGATGTATTACAGCAATACAGCTGAATGACATTTATGAATTAAAGTTGATGTTTTGTTCTAAATGAGCATAATCAACATCTCTGTTGCTTTTTGATTGCATGAATAAAGGCTGGTTTTATAGATGCATTCTTACGCAGATTTTTTTTAAATTTTTCTTACCTGCATTAAAAAAAAAGAAATGCTGACCAATTTCTTGGCTGTTTTAATGAGATATACGATTAGAAACTCATTTCCCGGCGGTCTTTGTTTGTGTTTGTTTTATTCTTACTTACAGTGTATCTTACATTTGGGTTAATTACAGTAAAACTTATTTCTTCTTGTTTGACTCTGTGCATTCATTTCCAGCAGCCTTTGTCCCATTTATATTCAATCCTACACTAAAAGCTTATTTATTTATCTACTCTTTCTTTCTTATACACACTCTTACATTAAACACGTCTCTCTGTATGCATTTCATCATTAACACCTAATTGTCCAGTAATTTTTCCTCCCATCTGTATGCATTCCTGCATTAAAAACCCCATTTTGCCTCCACCTCTTCTCACACCCACACACATTAACAGCCATTTTCTGCCTTTGTTTCTGTCTTAACTACATGCATTCCACCATTAGAAGCTAATTTTCCGACAGCCTCGCTCCCATCTATATGCATTGCTGAGCTGAAGCCTAATTTTTCTACTTTTCTCTGCGCCTCCTCTCCTCGGGCTCCATCAGCTGGGAGGAGCCGGCCTGGGAAATCGTTAGCGCTCCTTCTCTTTAAATTGGGAAGGTGGACGGCAGGTGAACATCGCATTGATCGCCCTCTCAAGGCCTCTTTCTCCCCCCTCCATCCCTCTCTCTTGCATCCCTCACCACCAATTGTCTGGCCTTTAAACCCCCCCCCTTCCTCCCTCCTCCTCACATCACCGCCAATTGCTGGCCATTTTTCCCCCCTCCATCTCTTCCCTCTTTGCTTCAGATGCTAGCGGAGGTCACAAATTTACAAGAGAGAGTGGAGGGGTGAGGAGGTGTGTGGGGGGTGTTTCTGTCTATCTGTCTAACAACCACCATCATGGGGTGGAAAACAGAGATATGTGGAGGGTTGGAGGGGGCCAGGCCAGCAGGGGGTTATGGGACAGAGATAGCGGGTGGCGTGGGAGGGGGGGTCGAAGTAAACATAGTGATGATTTCCCCTGAGTTTCGTTCATCCGGACCGATGAGGAGGGAGAGAGACAGAGGGAGAAAAAGGGGGAGAGGAAGAGAGAGAGAGCAGCTGCTGTCCTGTCACCGCCGGCAACCGTAACCGCGGTGACACCTCCTCCTCCTCCTCCTCCTCCCTACAACTAGAGAGAAAAGAGAGAGGGATGCTGCGAGAAAATCGAAATGCTGACACACACACACAGATGCTGCCAACACACTCTCACACCAAACACCCTCTGTGGGCCCCTCGGACACCTCTCATCGTCCAATTAGAGTCCTAACTGAGAGGAGAGGAGAGAGGTTCCTGTGTCAGACATCCTTTTTTTAAAGTGCTTATTTGTTTTTGTTTTTCCTGATTTTTTTTATTGTTTTGAGTTAATGGCTGTGGCTGCGTAAAATGTTCTTCCATTTATCAAGTTACTTGCTTATGTGGAGCTGCTCTGTAATGCTCATTGTAACGAAAACCAAACTGTAGATGCCCCAAAGTACTGGACAAAGTAAAAATGTTGACCTGAGGATGGAGCCAGGTGAAAAGTCACAGGATCACAGAACTGATTAGATCTCATCCTGAGGGGAACACGAGCGTCTGAACCAAATTTCAGGACAGTCCATCTGATAGTTGTTGAGACATTTCTCTAAAAAACGACAAAGGTCAACCTCATGGTGGTGTTAGAGGAAAAGTCAGAGGATCACCAGAGTCAGCAGAATCCATCCTGAGTATGAATCAAACTCCATGTCCAGCAGTGGTTGACATATTTCACTGGTGTGGATCATAGTCTGCTGTTATGATTGCTTGCTCAGGCTACAGGTATGTGGCCACACTGATCTGTTGTGTGTGTGTCAGTAAATAAAGTGTGTTGAACAGTTTATATTTTGACACAGAAAACTTGTAGTGAAAGGCTGAAAGTACAGTTTTGTTTGTTCATGCCACTACACTTTTTGTGCGATTATTTTGAGTGATGCTGCTGAACTCTTGTATAAAGTAAATGTAACTTGTTCCAGGGGCTCTCTTCCAACAAAAGAGCTCAGATCGATAAGTTGGTGTCCTAAGGCAGGAGATGAGTTAAACAGCTCTTGTTACCTGCATGAACACAGGTAATTGAAATTGAAAGTCAGTTCTGTCCACAGCAACAATGACGTCATCATCTCTGTCAAAATGGCGACCACTGAGCTCCTCCTTCACTTTAGGGAAGAGGTCGTAGTCTGAGGGGCCAGATCAGGAGAACAGGACGGCTGTCAGACGAGTCCAGATCCACATTCAGCAGACGACTGCATGAAGGTCGACGTCATCTGCTGTTTAACTCGTCTCCTTCTGCCTCAGACCACAAACTTATTACTCAGCCCTCACAAATAAACTGTAACTCACTAAATAACTGCTGTAAAGAAGTAACAGAAGGTGCTAGAAGCAGACTCACAGTGGTTATTGAGGTAAAAGAAGACAAAGCAGGAGCCTTGTTGTTCAGCCCTAGAAAATTACATTTCTATATACTAAGTTGTTTTAGCACTTCCACAGAGCTGTCAAACAGAGAGGCGGCTGTCTATCAGTCTAAATACGACCATAAACATGTTTAATAATGCTGGAGTCACTATGAGTAATAAAACAGGAGCAGCAGTGGTAGTTTGAGTTACAGCATCTGAATTAACAATAAGAGTCATTTTTACTTAACTCTCCATTTTCTCTTTGCCCTGCTCTCTTTATCTTCTCTCTCCTCCTCATCAGCCCTTTTTCTCTCCTCTCTCTTTGTCTCTCTCTCTCCTCCTCACCCTCACCCTCCCCTCTCTCTCTCCCTCTCTCCTCTCCCTCTGAAACTAATTAGCAGTGAAGGCCGGAGCAGAGGGAGGAGCGAGGGAGGGAGACATGAAGAACGAGAGGAGGGCTGAGAAACCAGAGGAGGAAGAGGAGAAAAAAAGATACTAAAAGTAGAAAAAAGATCCATATTAGATGGTTTGAGCCCTGGTTAACCCTGTGAGCTGTAAACAGCCACAGCAGAGAACACAAACACTTTGTATTTGTTCTCTTTTCTTCCTGACAACTGTGCTGCTGTGGAGGTAAACTTCACATCGTTAGCATTGTCAAAGCATCTCTGAGGCGTCTCAGACGTCCATCACTCGTTCGTCTCATGGAAGAGTTGTGCTTTTATTTTTAGAAATGTTCTGTTTCTACAAATGTTGCATACACGACCTGCTACATATTTCTACGCTGAATCCAAATCTCGGTCAGTTTTTTCTGCATGGTATGAGGCTGTACAGAGGTTAGAGCACAATGTTTGCTTGTGGTCAGAAAGTGTATATCTAATAGAAGCCTGTGATAGTTTGTGGATGTGCAGAACTTACTATTATCTCTATTAATCATATTATCAGCAGCTTTCTTGTCTTCCTATAAGAACAGTTTTTAAAAAAAGATAAGAGATTTCTTCTTTTTTACTCCACTTGTTCTCCTTCCTCGTCCAAACCTGATGCCTACGTTACCCACAATGCAATCTGACAACTGACACTTGTGGTGTGTTCCATTTACATTGGAGGTTGGAACTCGGAACTTGGAGTGACGTCACCTACGAGTTGAGTAAGATGGAAAAACATGGACGCTCACAGAGCCTTTCTAGCTGCTCTGTCAGAGTGTAGACAAGTTCAGAACAAATCTGCTCCACCTGAAGAACACCTTTAAAGAAAACACTTCAGAAAGTTCTTTAAACGTCATGTTAAGCCATGACTGTGAGCAGATTCAAACATAGCCCAGACTAGCCGTTCCTATTGCTAGCCATAGTTAGCAGTACCAGTTGATAACAACGCTCTATGCAGTACTTGCTCATACAAACAGCGTAGCAACATGTCCACACTGACTTAATGTGGAACTAATAAGACATTAGCAGAGTGTTCACTACTATTGATGCAAGTGGCAGCCATCTTGGATTCTTCTGTCAGGGTTGTTGGGGTTTCTCTGACTTTCTGAGTTGGAAACCGACTTCAGGCCAGCGACTAGGAACTCGGAAATTCCGACTTCAAAATACAACTGGAACGCACCCTTGGATCAGGGAATTAAATCCAACGCCATGACACTTCCAATTTGTGTTGAGAGACTACCACCAGACATGAGGTGGTAAATGCTAACATTAGCATGAGAGGGTGAAAACTCTCTCTACACTAGAGGTCAACTGACTGAGATGTTTTAAAAGTTGAGAGTGAAGGAGAAATGCAGCTTTGAGGCGACACAGTGACGTCCTCTCCTCACCTCAACGCAGCGCTGCAGACTGATGAGAGACGCTGCGTCTGTCACTTCAGTTTGCTGCTGTGACTGACGGGTCTTTGTGACGCCTGCTGCCACAAAGTTTTCCACCTCTCACATCAGCAGAGGAAAGAATAAAACTGAACTCGCCTCCATGCGTCTCCTCCTGCTGCTGAAAGCTTATTTTTCTGTCAGTAAACAGCTGATCGGCCGCGCTGTGTGATGCTGCAGCCGATCGATAACATTATGCAAAACAAGAAAAAATATATAAAGAGGAATGTTGGAGGAGGAGGAGGAGGAGGAGGAGGTGAGAGGAAATCAATGGACGGACTGTTTAAACTCTGACGTCTGTTGTATGTGTGTGTGTGTGTGGTTAATGTTGCGTTCATGCAAATCACCCACAAAACTCTCGCCCTCTTTTTCTTCCTCTCTTTTTCTCCAACATGTTTGGTCATTTAATCTCCATATTCCAGCTAACAAGAGGCCCACACATCTGTTCAGTAAGTTTGTTTCTCACAGGCTGTAACATCGTCGTTCTCATCACTGCCACACTGGATACATCCAGTTACAGTGGAGCTGTGTGAGCTAGTTAATAGCTAGTACAGTTTAAACCTAAAACAAAATAGACATATACACAGACAAAGACAAAGACATATGTTAAATATCTTTACGGATACATGTGCACATTATCTGAAAACAAAACAATGGATAAAATGGAGCAGTATTACTGAAGTCAATAGTTCAAATGAGACACAACCATCAGACACGACAAAGACATTTTAAAACTGACTAAAGGTTTTGGTAATTGTAGTGGAAAGAATTTTCTGTCCACATGTTGTTGACAACGCTGCCTCCACTTGTTTCTTAAAAGGTACATGATGGATGAGATTCCTGCACCTTCCATCACTGTATATCTCTACCAGACTCCACTGACAAAAACAGGATTCTTACCGAGCCGATTTTTTGTTACTGCTGTTTAAATGTTTACTTTATTGTTTCTTTTATTTTATTTTATTGTAAATGTCTAATCTCTAGTTCTTAATGCTGCGATCCTGAAAACCATGTAAAACACTTTGTACCTTTGTGTTGTATAAATAAAGTTATTGTTATTGAAGTTATTCTAACATGGTGGTTGTTGCCTGTGAATAGATGGATTTTTAGATTTTTTTTGAATGAACTCTTCATGTTGTCTCAGCTGTTTGTATCAGAGACGACGTTCGCTTGTTAAAACTGAAACCACCTACAGAGAGAGAGGAGGGTTTTTTTAAGATGATGGAGCTCTCTCTCTCTCTCTCTCTCTCTCTCTCTCTCTCTCAGTGGGATGGATGGATTTTTCGTCCTCCTCCATCTCTCTTATTGTTTTCACACACCAGTAGAACGAGATGCTCCACTGAATGGCCTTAACACCCCGCGGACACAAGTGTGTGTGTGTGTGATCTTTACTCACAGCAGGAGGTCTGTAGATCAAACACACACACATAAACACACACTTTAATGTACTCTACTTTATTGGCATGATTGTTAAAGACAAACAGGATATCATCGTGAACACACACACACACACACACACGCAGTGATAAATGCGATGCTGGCAGCAGATCAATACGACCAAACTTTGGTTGAGCAAACAGCGCTCCATAAAGAGGACTAACACTCGTTTTTCTATCACTCCATCTCTCTCTCTTTTCATCTTTTTCAATAGTCACAATTCTTGTCCTTCAATCACTCCATCTCTCTTTTTCTGCTCCTCCTTCTCCTCCCTCATTTTTATGTTTTTAACTTTTATTTTTTTAAATTCCTTCATCTTTCACTGACTCTTCTTTTTTGGTTTTACTTCTTTTATCTCTCTCTTCAATCCCTCTATCACCACGTTTTTCCTTTTCCTCAACATCTGCCACTCTTTCCTCCTCTTTCCTTTTTAAAAAGTGATTTCATCTCCATCCTTCCCTTCATTTTTACCTCCCTCTTTCTCTCTAAATCCTCCCGTATGTCACTTTTTCTTGTCTGTCTCTTCATCTGTGTCTCCTCTAATTCTCTTTTTTCTATCACTCTTTTGTTCTTCAAAACAGATCCCTCTATTCGTTCTCTCTTTCTCCATTTTCTGCTTTGATGACTCTGTCGGTCCACGGAGGTAAAACCAGTCTGATGGTGCTTCAAAGGAGAAGTCTTCTTCTTCTTCTTCTTCTTTTTCTAACCTTCCACCTTACTTAATCCTCTTCTCTCCTTTTTCTTCTCCTCCTCATCCAATTTTCCTCTTCTTCTTCTTCTTTTCATCCTGCTTCCTCATGTTTTCACCTTTTCCTTTCTTTTTCATCTCTCCCTCTTCTTTTTTCTCTCTTCCTCATTTCTCCTGTATTTTCCTCCACTTCTGTTTCCTCCCTCTTCTCTTTTCCTTCCTTCATGTCTTCTCATGTCCTCTCTTCCTTTCTCCTCTCCACTTTTTCCTTCTCTCGCTCCAACTCCATTTCCTGCCTCCTTTCCTTCTTTCCCTCCTCTCCTCTTCTTTCCCTGTCTCTTCATGTCCTTACTTTTATCTTTTCCTCATTTCTCCTCTCCTCCTGCTTCATGTCCTTCCTTCCCCTCGTCTTTTCTTCTCCTTCTCCTTCCCTTACCTGTCTTTTGCTTTTTTCCTCCCCTTTTCTTTTCACCTCCTTTCCCTCCTTTCTCCTTATGTCCTCGCCTCCCTGTTCTCCATCCCCTTCTCTCCTCTTCATTTCTCTTCTCTTCCTTCGTTACTTTGTTCTCTCCCTTCTTTTTCTTTTTCTTTCTCTCCCTCTCTTCTTTTTCTTTCCCCTCTTCCTCCTCATTTCCTTGAGGACACATCTTCATGTCCTTGCCTCTTTCATTCCCTTTCCTTCTCTGTTTTCTGCCTTTCTTTTCCCCCCATCCAGTCTTTCTTCTTTTTCTTTCCTTTTAAGTTCCATATTTTTCTACTTCTCCTTTTCATCCTTTTCTCCACTTTTTCTTTTTGTCCTCCTCCCAGTTCCTCTCTCTCTGACTCCCCTCCACTGCTGCTCCTCCCTTCTTTTCCTCCTCCCTCCTCCTCCCTCTGTCCGTCAGATATTGTTTAAAAAGCGGAGCTGCAGTTTGATGGTTAAAACGCTGGCAAATCGATACCTTCACACATGACAGAACGCTGGCGGACGACAGGACAGAGGGCGAGCGAGTCAGGGATGAACAGAGAGAGAGGGAGCGAGGGAGGAGGAGGAGGGAAAAAAATAACAAGCTGACAACGAGGAGGCCCTTATTTCCACAAGCTGAGATGGATGGATAGCAGAGGGACGAGTGTGTGTGTATCAGTTTATCCTCCTTCCTCCTCTTTTCAGTCCATTACTTTTTATCTTTTTTTCTGTCGCCTTCTTCCTCTCAGTCTCTTTTCTCTCTCTTCTTCTTTCCTCCTTTATTTTATCCCTCCATCTCTCTCCTACCATCTTCCCCTCCTCTTCATCGCTTTTTTCCTGATCGTTTGTTACTTCTTTCTTTTTCTTTCATCCTCCTCCTGCTCACTCTTTTCTATCTGCTTCAGTCCTTTTTCTTTTCCTCTGTTATTCATGTTTTTTATCCTCCTTTTTTATTATTTATTCATTATCTTTTTCTTTTTTTCTTAATGATATTACACCTTAAAGTTGGCCATCAAGTGAGAAAAGCAGCTGGCGGATTATTTGGCGGGCGACAGTCGTGGTCATTTCTGGTAAATACACAGCGGCCATGTTTGATCTGAAACAACAACACTGTTGAAAACACTACACCAGTGAGTGATTTGAGATGCAGTAACTGCCTCTGGATTTTTGACTGGTTGACTCTCTGTCAGTCTTACTGTGAAATAACTCTCCTCCACCACTCACTGCTGTCTTTACTTTTACATGGAACCTTTCCTCACACCTTTGGGATGCACAGATGACAGATTTAACAACCAAAACCAAAGTAACCGTTAGTTTGGTCCGTTATTTTTACTGCGTGGAAATCAACTCAACCAACTTTTGTTTGAGAGAATTAAACTCCCAGCTACACGTCCTGAGTGAAACACCTGGATCTACTCACTGTTTGTGTGAAGGAGTTAAAGAGTGAGAAGACTGAAAAGACTGAAATGTCAAAAGGTGGTGAAATAGAAAAAAAAAGGCAAGAACAAGAGGGAGGAGGGAAATGGAAAGAAACAGGAGGATGACGCTTCAGATGAGAATGAAGAAACAAACTGAGACAGAAGCTGAGAGAGAGAGAGAGAGAGAGAGAGATGAAAAATAGAAAAAGAGGAAGGGAGCGAGAGCTGATTAACCCTTTCTCCAGCCGTTTGACAAATGAACAAAATCAACAGGAGCCACACAGCATCTATCACTGCTGAAACACACACACACACACACACAGGGGGGGCCCAGAAATAACTAGTTTCTGCTAATAAACCCAACTAGCATGCCAGGACACATTACTCTGTCATAGGCCACACACACACACATCCATCTTCTGCAGAGAGAGAGGAGGAGGGGGGGTTGGTTGGGCGATCGAGCTTTACTACACAGGCAGGAGTGATGGGGACATTTGTTAAGGATGCAGTCCATTCAATAGCAGTCATAGACCACCGCCGTCACTTTAAAGCCTCATCCATCTCCACTGCTCCGCCTTAATTTTTCAAAAAAAAAAAAAAAAAAAAAAGCCTTTGTGAGGAAATATGACTTCCTATTTTTATCGTTTCATCATTTGTAAAAAGGCTGGCCAGCAGCCGGCCGACCGGATGTTTCTCCCGGTATAAATCATAACGGCCACAAGGCGTCGATAAACCGCCGCCGCCACGGAGCGGCTCTGTGCGGAGCGAGGAGGCCGATCACAGGTCAGGACTGGATCTGAAGAACAAATCCATCCTGCTTGTTAAGACGAAGGCAACTTCACTGCTGCTCTCATCCCCGAGTTTCTGTCCAATGATCAGGCCTCAAACAGTTTATACACTTGTATCTGTGTCAGGTTCCACATCTACAGTCACATTCACATGGTCTTTAGGAACAGAGTGGTTTATTCTTACTGTTTTATGCTTCAAAGATATATTTATAGAGCTGTTTAAACATCTTACTCCCACCTCCTCCACATCCTGTTTAATATCTCTGATTAAAATGACTGAAACCTGGTGTTTAAGGAGGATTTGGACCCAGCCTGGAGGACTCTGCAGAGCCAGGTGGACCCATGGAGACCTCTACTACTGAGCTCTTTTCGCCTGGTTCTGTCTCCGCGCTCTGTGTTCCTGAGGTAAACTCAGCGTTCACTATCTGCTCAGCACAAACACCAGAACCAGATATTTCTCTCAGGAGCTGGTGGAGACCAAAAACAGAGCTAAAAGATCTTTGCTGATGTTTCTCTGCTGGATGTGGAAGCAGGATGTTATCCACAGCTCCTTCAGAGGGTGATTATATGTGTGTCAGTGTTTACAGCTTGTCTGACTGTCTTCAAGTCTGAATCCAGCCCAGAGTTCTCAGAGTTCTCATCACTATTGAAAACCCCAAACAAAGATTTGCAGAGAAGCTCCCACTGCTCACACACACAACATAAAACACAGTGACAGGGACAAGAAGAGGTGTGTTGCACCAAAGCAGAAAAAAACCAACACAAACTGCAGCCTACCTCAGCCACCTGGATGCAGAGTCGCTGCAGCACTTTCATGACCCCAACCTGGAGGACACAACAGAGAGGAAAGTTTGAGCACAAGATTGTTCAGCTCCTTTAAAGGTTTAAAGTGAACGTCTGTATAATTACACACATTCAGGAAAAGTCATCATCAGCTTATTTTTTATTATCTAGAAATGAAGATGAAGATGTTTTATAGCAACATTCAGGCCCACAACTGTGATCATTTGATAGAATATAACTTTTCTTAGAAAAAGGACTGAGTTTTTTATGGTTCAGACATAATCAGATAAAGCTCTTCCTGTGGAGCAGCAGACGAGCGGTGCGGCTGTTTGTTGGCGCTCTGACCCCGACAGTCACTTAGAAATAAGAAGGAGTAAAGTCCTGCAGGTTCACTGTGGTTCACAGGGTTTTGTTGGTTTTTCTGTTGGTTTGTGTAACGAGCTCTCAGACACATCCATCACTGCTCACAGTCACAGCGCCGCTAACGTTAGCAATCTGAGGCTAACACGCCCTTGCACTACAAGGTCAATTAGCCTGACCCGACTAATTACACGGCCGGTCTGACCTGACACACACACACACTTGAACATACAATACCAAATCATCCATATAAGCATGGATGTTGGGACACACACACAGACACACGCACAGACACTTGTTCACACACAGTTGACACACACACACACTCCATTAGCAGTGTGTGTGTGTCCAAATGAAGACCAATGGCCAGGCAGCTTTAATCTGCTGCTTCTAATGAGGAAACGGAGGAAATAAAACAAGGCTAAATGATGATACAACTCTCCTTCAACTGGGCTGTGTGTGTGTGTGTGTGTGTGTGTGTGTGTGTGTGTGTGTGTGTGTGTGTGTGTGTTCTCAGGAAAAACACTCAGCAAATCTCGTCCGTCCGCTCTGATGTTGGGTTTGGTGTGAAGTCGCTCTCAGACAGCGGCTGGTTAAAGCCTCCGTCTCCATGAAAACACTGTTTCTGTGCTCATGTACAAACGTCAGCTGCTGCTTCATGTGATGACGTTGAAGACTGCAGACACAGTTCCCATCATGCCTGTTGTTTTGTTCTTTACAGTTCTTACCTGCTGTAACATTCAGAGCTCTCAGACGGTCTGGGACAGGTCTACTTACTGTGTTTATGCTCAGCATGTCTGGAACAAACTCCCAGAAAATTGCAGGTTTGCTCCAACTCATCAATCAGGATTCAAGTCTTTTCAGTTTGTTTCCTTCAATTAAATTCAATTGATTCATATCTCTGCACTTAAATGTTTATTCTCTTTTTAAATCGTATTCATCTGCCTCTTTTTACATCATCTTATTTGGACTTTCTACATTTCATTGTGGAAGTCTCTGTATGACTCTAAATTAGAATAATATCTTCCTCTTTAGCATCTACTTGTTTACATTTTACATCATGGAAAGTTATGCTGCGTTAGCTGTTAGCGGTTCCTGTTAGCACTGTAACCGTGGATAAGACTATCACTGGGTTTCACATGGTTTATCAACCATGTTTGAGATAATTTGTCCAATAACAGACAGAAAGTAGTCATTAAGTTACAGTTACAGTTACAGTTGGTAGTAGTCTGAGGTTTTCCTGCTAAACGTCAACATATTCCTGCATTAACACTTTTTACACACACCTCTCAGGAACTCGTTTATCTGTTGTTGGTGTTGATGCTCTGTTGTTGTGTTGTGTCCATGTTCTGCTTTTCTCTTGTGCCTCAGTTTAACCTGAACTTGAAGACAGATAGAATAGAATAGAGTCATAGATTCTACTGTGTCTTTTCTATTATTTCATCTCCTCAGCTTCTAGTTTTTGTTTTTCATTTAATGAAACAACAGAGGAAAATGCAAAGGCTGAGGAAAACCCAAATAATATAATACATGTTGATCCAAAATATTAACAAGAGAGCATTTTTCAAACACACACACACACACACAGTTTCCACAAAGTGAAGGGAATCCAGAGAAAGAGGAAAGGAATTATTTTTCTTTATTAAGTGAGCTGCTTTCCTCCGGGACGACAAACACAACACACATTAATCTAACCTGCTACTGCTGCATCTGTGTGTGTGTGTGTGTGTGTGAGTGTGAGGTGTGTGTGAGGTGTGTGTGGAGGTGATGGAGAGTCTCAGGAGTTTTGGCTGCTGTACAAAGAGTGTATTGGCTCTCTGCTCAGCCCAAAGACTAATTACTCAGAGTGACGTGACTACACACACTCACACCCACACACACACACACAGAGAGAGAGAGAGAGACACACACACACACACACCTCAGCCAGTCAACAGGTGTGTCAGACAGAGAGGTGTGGAAACATTACAGCAGAGAAAAGTAGGCAGGAATTAATTAGAGCAAGTTACAAAGTGTGTGACAGTGTGTGTGTGTGTGTGTGTGTGTGTGTGTGTGTGTGTGTGTGTGTGTCAGTGCACACACAGCATGTGACTGGTATATTTGTGTGTCTTCAGGAACTTTAGAGTGTTGTGTGTCTGTGCATGTGTTGTGTTGTTTGAGTGTGTGTTTGTTTTCATGTTGTGTAACTCTGAGTGCACCTGCATGTTTCTTTGTATGTGTGTGTGTGTGCGTGTGTGTGTGTTGTGTGTGTGTGTGTGTTGTGTGTGTGTTCAGCTCATCTCTGGGTTTTAGCATCTTTAGGAAACTTGTAGTAATTTGTAACATTTGTTAAGTTTGTTAAGTTTAGCGTCTTCTTTCAGTAACACGACATAAAACATTACATTCAAATGAACCGTGCACTTTATCTTTATCTTTATCTTTATCTTTATCTTCAGATGTGAAAATATTTACTGTGTATTCAGGTGTAAATGTGTCTTTCGCTCCAGGTGAGAAATCTTAAAGGTGCTGAGGTTAGAAATCACAACAACTGAACAAACTGATGACGTCAGTGTCATTGTCTCAGGATGGTTTGTCAACCTGCTGCTTCATCGGTTCAGGTTTGGAAAAAATAACGACCGTGATGTTTCAACCGCTCACCTCAGCCTCCTCTGAACAGCACACTGCCTGTTCTCTGTCTGTTCTCTTCCTGTTCTCTGCCTGTTCTCTGCCTGCGTTCTCTTCCTGTTCTGCCTGGTTCTCTGTCTGTTCTCTGCCTGTTCTCTGCCTGTTCTCTGTCTGTTCTCTTCCTGTTCTCTTCCTGTTCTCTGCCTGTTCTCTTCCTGTTCTCTGCCTGTTCTCTTCCTGTTCTCTGCCTGTTCTCTTCCTGTTCTCTTCCTGTTCTCTGCCTGTTCTCTGTCTGTTCTCTTCCTGTTCTCTGCCTGTTCTCTTCCTGTTCTCTGCCTGTTCTCTTCCTGTTCTCTGCCTGTTCTCTTCCCTGTTCTCTGTCTTCTCTTGATTCTCTTCCTGTTCTCTGCCTGTTCTCTGTCTGTTCTCTGCCTGTTCTCTCTGTTCTCTCTTCCTGTTCTCTGTCTGTTCTCTTCCTGTTCTCTCTTCCTGTTCCTGCCTGTCTCT
This sequence comes from Lates japonicus, assembly GCA_033238685.1. NCBI lineage: Eukaryota > Metazoa > Chordata > Actinopteri > Centropomidae > Lates > Lates japonicus. The sequence goes on from BRZM01000134.1 coordinate 351,691, forward strand.
CTCTCTCCTGTTCTCTGCCTGTTCTCTTCCCGTTCTCTGGCCTGTTCTCTCGCTGTTCTCTGTCCCTTCCTGCCCTCTCTCTCCTGTTCTCTGCCTGTGTTCTCTTCCTGTTCTCTGCCTGTTCTCTCTGCCTGTTCTCTTCCTGTCTCTCTGCCTGTTCTCTTCCTGTTCTCTGCCTGTTCTCCTGTTCTCTGTCTGTTCCTCCTGTCTCTTCCTGTTCCTCTCTCTGCCTGTTCCTCTTCCTGTCTCCCTTCCTGTCTCTTCCTGGGTTCTCTCTGCCTCTATCTCTTCCTGTTCCTCTTCTGTCCGTTCTCTTCCTGTTCCTCTGTCTCTGCCTGTTCTCCTGTCTCCTCCGTCCGTTCTCTTCCCTGTCTCTGCCCTGTTCCCTCCCTGGCCCTCCTGTCTCTCGCCCGTCTCCTCCGCCTGCCTCTGCCTGTTCCTCTGCCTGGTTCTCTTCCTGTTCTCTGCCTGGTCTTCGTCTGTTCCTCTGCCTGTTCTCTGTCCGCTCTCTGCCCGTTCCTCTTCCTGTTCTCCGGCCTGTTCTCCTGTTCCTCTGCCCGTTCTCTTCCCCTGTTCCCGTCTGTTCTCTGCCTGTTCCTCCTGTTCTCTGCCCTGTCTCTGCCTGTTCTCTTCCTCCTGTCTTCTGCCCGTCTTCTCCTGTTCCTCTGCCTGTTCTCTCCTGTTCTGCCTGTTCTCTCTTCCTGGTACCTCTGTCTGTCTTCTGCCTGTCTTCTCTCCTGTTCTCTGCCTGTTCTCTCTGCCTGTTCTCTCTTCCTGTTCTCTGCCTGGTTCTCTTCCTGTTCTCTGCCTGTTCTCTCTTCCTGGTTCTCTCTTCCTGTTCTCTTCCTGTTCTCTGCCTGGTCTCTGCCTGTTCTCTGCCTGTTCTCTTCCTGTTCTCTGTCTGTTCTCTCCCTGTTCTCTGTCCGTTCTCTTCCTGTTCTCTGTCTGTTCTCTTCCTGTTCTCTGTCTGTTCTCTTCCTGGTTCTCTTCCTGTTCTCTGTCTGTTCTCTGCCTGTTCTCTGCCTGTTCTCTGCCTGGTCTCTTCCTGTTCTCTGCCTGTTCTCTTCCTGTTCTCTGCCTGTTCTCTGCCTGGTTCTCTTCCTGTTCTCCGCTCTGTTCTCTGCCTGGTTCTCTGTCTGTTCTCTGCCTGTTCTCTGCCTGGTTCTCTTCCTGTTCTCTGCCTGTTCTCTTCCCTGTCTCTGCCTGTTCTCTGCCTGGTTCTCTTCCTGTTCTCTGCCTGTCTCTGCCTGGTCTCTTCCTGTTCTCTGTCTGTTCTCTGTCTGTTCTCTGCCTGGTTCTCTTCCTGTTCTGCCTGGTCTGTCTGCTGGTCCCTCAGTGTGACTTCAGCCTGCTGAGAAAGAAAATACACATTTTGAGTTGTATGTATATTATTTCATTCTGTAAATAAAAATAAACTGTTTGGACGATCAGTGTTGTCATTTTTTCCTGGTGAAGTAAGTAATATAAATGTAAATAAAGTTTTTATTATCATTTGTGTAGCTCGTTGTTTTTTGGCCTTGTTAAGTGTTTGAATACATTTATCAGCGTGTGTTTAATTGTGCACTTCAGTGTGTGTGTTGAACAAAGAGCTGTTGGCTTCAGTGACCCTGAATATCAATACAAGGCCGAACATGTGGCTACTGCTACGATCAATACACACTCACACACACACGCTTTTCTCTTTACATCCACTGTTTCTGTTTCTTTCTGTTCTCTCTGACCAGAGTGAAATAAACTCTTTCTCTTCATTTTATTGTTTATTGTTTTATTGTTTATTGTTGTTTTATTGTACTTCAGAGTCGATCAAAGAACTTTTTAAAAAGTATTTTAGTCATTTTTCCTCTTCGCTTCCGTTCTTTTTCTCCAACATTCCTAACTCTGATTTCCACTGTTCATTTTCATGTTCTTCTATTTTTCCTGTTGTTCCACCTTTCCTCATTTCCTTCCTATTTCTTCACCTATCCTGTCTTCATTCCCCTTCTTTTTATTATTCCCTCCTCTCATCAGTCTTCAGTTCATCGCTGCAGACAGACGTAAAGTTTGTCTCCATGTGTCCTTCACTGAGGCCCTGCTCTCCAAACTGAGGCAAAGACAGAAAAGAAAAATACTTTTTAAAGTAGAAACAGAGTGGGAATGAGATAGAAGCAGGTTAGAAAGAGGGAGGAAAAGAAGAAAGAAGAGAGAGAGTGAGTGAGTGAGAAAGGTGAGATGAACAAAAGCAGAGGGATGAAAAGAACTAAAAAGGAGAAGGAGGATTAAAATGAACCACAGTAGATAAAGTGGAGGGAACAAGACACACACACACACACACACACACACACACACACACACACACGACGAAACCGAATGAAACAGTGATGGATTTCAGTTATTAGCCAATCAGAAAGATGGATGGCGCCGCGCTCCGTCCAATCAACATCATCATCTAGATCCAGTTAGCAGATAGCGCCTCGCCGCTAATCAACTTATTAAAGTTCCTGATAATATCGCCGCAGAATAATCTCACACACACACACACTCACACACACACTCTGGCTGAGGAGTCAGGAGTCGATAAAATCACTTGAGGCGAGGCCGAGCGCAGAGGTAAGTAATGACGCTGGAGGTCATTAATATTATTTAACACCTGCAGGCACAAACACTAATGAAGAAGAAAAACTGGACCGCCTGCTTCCTGCTGCCTCGTCCTCCAGCTGGAGAGAGAGAGTCTGACTGTTTGTTTGTTTGTTTTACATGTGTGTGATTGTTTGTCCTGTGGTGTCATCTGTTGTGTTTTCAGTCAGTTTCATAATCTGGGACTTTCTGGAGAATAATTCTGCATTACTCTCAGTTTGTTTCATCAGTGGATTTCATGGCCGTTGGTTTCAGTGGATACAGTTTTTGTTCTGTATCTGTATCACTGGAAAGTGTTGGTGCTCAGTGATGGAGAGAATTGATTTTGCAGTGGTTTTAAAGGAGAATGTTCATGCTCTGATTTTCTTTTTCTCCCTAGTGGAGAGTTTCCAGTTTGCTGCTGGGTTCAATACCACTGATTTCAATGGGAAATAAACGGTATACGCTCTGAAAATGTTTTGTGTTTTGATCTGCTGTGCTGAACTTAAGGAGCCAACGTTAGCATTAACTTACTAGTCTAGAAAAAAGTTCAGCATCAAACTTTATTTCTTTGTTTGTCAAGAGCTGTCTGCAGCTCCAGTAGAAAATAACAGTGATGTTTTGCTTTTTTAAAAATCCCTTTTTTTTGTTCGACTGAAGTTAACATGCTAACCAGACAGCCCTGCATCCGGAAAGAAACCAACATTATGTGCAGAGAAAACTTACATATAGTCCCTTTAAAGGATCTGCCTCTAAGATCTTGGTGCTGGACACCACAGTGCACCTCCGGAGGTCTTGGCAATAAATTCATGGCGAGTGAAAACAAGTTCACAGTGTCTCCTGGCATCTTTATTAATGAGCTCAGAAAGATTAAAAGACTGAAACTTTCCCCGCAGGACGAGGGTCAAAGTGTTCCATCCTAAAAACAGATGTTGGAAAAAGAGAAGGGGGTGAGGGTGGAGGGTGGAGGGTGGAGGGTGGGGTTGTCTTATCATCAGAGTCGTCCTACATTAGGGCCACTACAGAATTAAACGTTTCAGAGCCTTGTGAAAAACACAGTGTACCTTAGCTTAGAGGGGCCAGAGGTCAGAGGTCAGCCTGGAGCCTCGTTTCCTCGGACAGGGATGGATAGAAGTATTACACTGCAGGGATCGAACCCACGACCTTCAGCTCTGGAACCACCTGAAGCCCAGAGGGTGGAGGTGGAAAATGACAGCGCACCTTCTCACTGTCGCTGCTGTTTAATGTGAACAGATGAGCTGCAGCTGAAGGTAAACAGGAAAAAGGAAAAAACAGCTTCTCTGCTCATTAAAGCGACTCCTAATTGAGTATCAATTCCAGTTCAATGTGGCCCAGTTTGCTGTTTCCTCTGCTGGACGTCCCGGCTGCAGGAGGACACGTTTGATCCGCGTAAGTGTTTTTCAAAGCCTGGATTGAACCCCGGGGGCCGACCGCAGGAGATGTTCTGAACTCTGAAAGATTCAACTGAGAATATGACAAAATATGAGTATTAACCAACATTAAACACACAGACAGGTCACAGACTCCAGTCAAGTCCAACAACTCAAGTCCTGATCTTCAGCTTCAGATCAGACACCCGTGTTCGCCACATGAGGATTCACCTGCATCTCATCTGGAACTGTCAGTGCTGAGACTAAACCTTGACGACTGGGACTCGAGGTTTACTGACTTGTCTACAACACCGACTGCAGGTAGCAAATGTTTTTACTACAGGTTAACCTGAGTCACTAAACCACTTATCAACTGAATGATTAAGACGTCAGAAGATACTGAAGAAGTTCTCAGATGTTTCTTTTTCCAAAACCCAGAGATATTCAATACACAGTTTAGTGTTCTTCAACTAATCACTTAATCACAGGTGACAGATTCACCTTCAGTAAAAATATTACAAAGCAATAAAACTAAATGATCATTCAAACCTGAATCCTGCCTTCATTTGATTGTCTAGTTATTTGTGTATTTATTGTATCCTCCTGTGCTGTTTTAAATCCTCCTCATGCATCTTTTACATTTATTCTACTTTCACCTGTTGTTAGCTGTTGTTATGTCCACATTTCCCTCAGCACAGCCTAAAGTCAGATTGAAAGACACACACACACACACACACACACACACTCACACACACACACACTCACACTCCACGTGGTCCAGCCTGTGATGGAGGTTTTAGAGGGTCTGGATCAGGAGTGTGTGGAGGATGAAAAGGTTAGTGGAGTGAGGGCTGACGCTGACAGCCGTCACACTGGGAAAATGACTGTCACATTACTGTCACGCACCTAAACCTGCCTGTGTGTGTGTGTGTGTGTGTGTGTGTGTGTGTGTGATGTGTGATGTGGGAGGTCAGGGTCCTGGTCTGACCCCGGCGTTGGATCGATAGCCAGGCCATCAGAGCTGACAGATGGCAAACCTGAGCCTGACTCTCCAACAGAGAATTCCTACCACATCCTTGCTGCTGACAGACAGCGAACGCACCGCGACGCCCCGCCCACCTCCGGCACTGTACCTGCCCGAGACGAGAGGTGAGCAGGAAGTCATCAGGGACTGAGATTCATCCTGGTCTCAGCTGCTGAGACGTCGTTAACAACCACAGTTTGTTCTGTTCTGTTTTGTTTTAAGAATCTGAGCGAGTGAACTTCTGTGGGCAGATATCTTTTCTTCTTTAAAGTAATGTTTCCTCGTTTTTATTGCTTAAACTTCCTGTGACTGGGAGCTGAGTTTTCATGTCTCTCACATTTACAGATTGAGTTTGATTCATCTGCTACTGTGTCCAACTGCCCTGACTTCTTGGTGGAGTTCCTTGGTGCTGTATGCAGTCTGTATGTGCATTTAGCCTTTAGCATTTAGCATTTAGCACCTAGCCTAGTAATTGTCCTGAAATGAGGCTAAAACTGATCATCGATCAAAGATAATGCAGATGTTTTGAGTTTAAAGGTTCGTTGTTGATGCTTTACATCTGATGATTATTTAACATAATAATATCTATCAAAAAGTATCAGATCTCAAGACAATTATAGGTAATCAGTGAGTTAGAACATTATAACGCAGCAATCTATGGGACTTAATGGGATTATCATCAACTATAGGAAGCATGACAACCAGTTTAATCATAATTAATTATCTACTTGATTATATAAAGCAGATAAAAGCAGAAAATAACATGTATATCAGGTGGCATCAGAGGCTGAGCTGTGTCAGTCAGTCGTCCTGTCTGAGTGAGTGTGGATTAGTTTTTCAGTCTGAGCTGCTCCACAAGGAGGCTGAAGACAAATCTGAGCAAAAACCAACCCTTCACACTGAGATATACAGCCCCTGACCAACACACACACACACACAGAGGATGGAGTGTGCAGTGGTTGATATGTGAGGCTCATTAACACCATTGTCTCTATAAGGAATGGTGGACACAACAACAACAACAGCAATAACGACAGCTACATCCATCGTGTCGGAGGATTTACACGCTCTCTGGTAGGACCTCAGCCTTATTTTTAACTTTTGGCCAGCTGCACAGTCTGCCAGCATTGGAGCCTCCTTAACAAATCCTACTGTTGTTGTTGTTGTTATCTATTGTAAACAGATTCCTGTCGGCATCGTTCATCTGTCTGCGTCTCTCCCATAATTTTTGACATCCACATCACATCAGTCTCACTTTGGATCTGCTGCTTTGCATCTGGAGATAAAGAAAAACTTTGTGTCTTTGTTTTGAGAAAAGTATAAAGTGATCAATTAGAGTCCCAATCAGTGTCCAGGGAGTCATCAGGTGGCAGAATGAAACCAATCCAAAAGAAATCCAGACTGGCGAGGCTACAGGTGCAGTGGTTTCAGACGTTCAAACGCAGGTAAAATCTCTAAATTCAAAACACTCAGCTTCACAGTTTGATAAAACAGCTGCTGAACTACAGAACAGACAGTAATGGTAATTCAATACATCGACCCTCAGCAGTATCCAAACATCAGATCTTCCTATCCAGAGAGTCTGGGTGTCTCCCACAGGCTCCAAGACCAGTCTAATGATGACCCCCGACACGCTCCGCTGAGAGGTCAGAGGTCAGAGGTCAACGTGAGAGAGAGGGAGGGGAGAGAGAGAGAGAGTGTGTGTGTGTGTGGTGGAGGGGGTGAAGAGGAAATTTAAAAGAAAAAAAAACCTCCTGAGGTTTTTACACAGCGTCACCTGCAGGAGCTTCATCAGCACAAAATCCAAACGGAGGATGAATCTTCTCTCTGAAGACGAAAAACAAACAGATGAGAGGTGACGCAGATGTGTCCAGGAATAATAATCACATTCAGTCTTTTTCTTCAGTCACCAAAATGTAGAGACAAGGTGATAAACATGGTGCTCAGGTGAAGCCAACAGGTGAGAGATTGATTCTTCCACAGGTATTTGAACACAGCACACACTTACTTTAAGACACATTAGTCCGACATTTTCTAACCTTATAAACGCAACAATGGCTGAAGCTCTTCCACCACCTGCTCCTGACAAAGAACAAGCTGAAACAAGAGTTAACACGTTACTTTCCACCACCGAACACGAGTCTGCAACATTTTCTGTTTGATTTTCTTTAATAATGAATAAATAAAGTGAAATTAGGGGGTAAAAACAAACAGAAGGAGTGAAAACTGAGGAAAAGTCAAAGTTTCAAAGGGTTCAAATGTAAAAGAAAATGCAGATTCTTAGTTATTTCTTGAGAAAACCAAATTTCTTGCAGATTATTTTGTGAAATCTGGACTCCTGAAACCTCTCCTCCTCCTCTCTCTCTCCAACTCCCTCGTCTCCCACCCTCATAAAAAATACTCCCACTGTCTCCTCCATCTTTCCTCCCTCCCAGACTTTGCTGGTTCTAAAAATAAGCGGCAGGTTTCTGGCCTCCTCCCTCCGCTCCTCCTCCATCCTTAACCCCGTCCTGGTCTGCAGCTGATCTTCCTCGGCTGGACCCTCAGGTACCGGGCTAACCGGACGCCGAGGCCGAGGAATGCATCACTGTCAGGCTAAATGTAGAATCAGCATTTCTGAGCCCACCAAACCCCCGGCCGGGCCTAACCCTTACCTGGTCAGTCCAGGGGAGACGCTGCGGGCCCTCAAGGCTCCGCACCGCCCCAGTATTGATTTCTTTCTTTTATGGTGAAACAAAGAGACTTTCTCTGTTACATGATATATCATAATCACGTCATTTGTAGCTTTGAGTCCACAGATGTACGGGAAGCAGGCCAACGTTAGAGAGAGAGAAAGAGAGAGAGAGAGACCTAGATAAAGAGGTCTGGCCTGTCTCGAGGTAAAAAACTAATTGCAGCATCTGAATTTCTGCTCCATTTCTCTGAAAGTAAATTATAGTCTCTAGTTTCTTTCTTTTTCTTTCAAGCTTGTGTTGAACATGAAACTATAAAACTTCAGACTCGCCTGACAGAAACGTTCATTCATGGATTCTAACATTAACAACAGGCTTTAAATCAAAATTTAATAAGAATCAGATCTGATTCGCTTCCAGTGATTCAATATTTATAACATATTTTATTAATTCACGAGAAGAAAATCTTAATAAATGTCATTATCATCCTGAAACAGGTGTTGTAGAGGTGAAGAGTGGAAAACAGATCCTCAGACTGGAATTAAAAATAACTTATTGTTTCCTAAATATATATTTGACTGCTTCTGTTTGAGTATCATTGAATTTTTTGAATATCTTTTCCATAAGGAGTTCATTTGCACCTCAGAGCTGGAGCAAATTTTCAGAGGATATTAGATTTTGTCCAACTTTAAATTCATGTTAAAACACTGCACTGCTTTGAACTACACTTTAACACATCATGAATCATCTCGCTCTCCCATCCTGTGTTTATGTCTCTGTTCTGTCTTTTTGATTTAAAACCTTTTTTAAAAAAGTTTCTGCTCTTATAAATCACATTTGAATGTTTTTGTGGTGTTTTTATTTTCATTTTAACAAACTAACGAAATGGTCTCATTTGCATGAAGTCTAAATTAGATTTAATACTTGTATTTACACTGAGCCAAATGTACAGTACGTCTCTGTTTGAGTCTGCACTGGTTGTCCTGGGCCACATGCACATTAGACTCAGCTCAGGTCAGAGGGTGGTGGTGATGCAGAGGAAGAAAAACTTGCACCGTGTGTGTTAGTTACAACAATAACAGCAGCTAACAACAATCCACAGACTCACACAAAGACCTGGATGACTTGTATGAGTGGACAAAAGTTTTACCACCTCCACCCTCTCAGGAGTCGTGCCCCCACTGTTGAATCTGATTTCTGTTTTGGGTTTTGTTGACTTGTCGATTGCAAAGATTAGAAAGAAGGTTCTCAAAATTCATCCTGACATTTTCACTGTACGTAGAAGTTCCACTGGAATTTAAAATGAAACTGTGGGTTTGGACAAAGGCTCAGCTCCCAAAACTAGCTTAGAAACATGGATCCTAAATACACTGAACGCTGGCAGAAACTTCAGTTTGAAAAAAAGACTCTAATTGTTGAGAAGCTGTGAAGACAAAACAGAGAAAATTCTTTCCAAGAATCTCTGACTTCACCCTGATGGATTCAGCCGTGTGAAAATATCCTGAGAACAATTTTATGGCTGTTTCAGTTTTTTGTTCGTCGTTTCAATGCACTGCACAAATACGTGACTGCATACCAGAAACACACACACACACACACTGTCTTTTGGCCGGTGTGTCATGCTCAGGAATATGATGGATGGTTTCCAAACAAAAACCGAGTTTGAGGAGCGAGCAACAGAGAGACTGCGAGCTGATGATGGATGGATCGGTCAGCTGCATCGCCTCGCTACAGCACACAGCACATCACACCACCCAAAAAAAGGAGGAGAAATCAAGAGTTTTGGCAGAAAACACCCCCCCCCCCCCCTCCTCCCCTCCAACCACACACACAAACACACACACACTGAGATGACAAAACTACCTCACACGGACTTTTAAAAATACACAAGCTCTTCAGTCCTGTATGGGGTGTGTTTACGATACAGCAGCAAGCATGAAAATTTAATTTCCGTTTGGGGGACAGAAACCAAAAATCCCTCTGAAAGCATTAAAGTTGAGCTTTAACATCAGTGTTTACAGTCAAACATATGAACTGGTGAGGAGGTCGGACCCCCTGCTGCTCTGCAAACAGAGCTTTAATGGAGGCTGAAGGGTTTTTACTGCAGCTACAGAGCAGCCTGACAGACACACAGAGGGTCTCAGTCCTTAGAAAAACATTCTTTTTAAACAAGTTTACATTTATTTCAGAGCTAACGCCCATGCAGAATTTTAAAGTTAGAAATCTTCTTCTTATCTGGAAATAAAAAGAACATTAATTCAAGATCCACTAACAAGCTTTTATCATGACAACTGAGCAAACAGCTGATGAACAAGAGGAGCGGCTGAAAGCTCCAGACAAAGCTAGTAAGAAGACATTGACTTAAAATTAATATAATCTTAACAAAATAATGTAAAATGGTTGGAAATTTGGTGAAATGTCAAATAATGTGCGGTTCATTTCATTTAAATACAGTTCAGCTTCATTCATTATTAATATATAAACATTTTTCAATGGTTTTAAAGGGTGAGTTATACGAATCTAACTACCGATACTGCAAAGAAGAACCACTACAGTGTCTGTAATTTCAGTAAACACCCAGAAACAGGTGTTTACATTCAACTGACAGCGCCCCCTAGCAGCCACGTGTAGACATGACTATTGTTTTATTGTTCTTTAACCAAAACAACACAAACAAACTAACCAGTGGAGGCAGCAGCTCCTGTGTTCTGCTCAGTAAAATCCCTGTTTTTGTCAATGGAGTCTGGTAGAGATATATAGAGATGTTTCTGGTTAAACTAAAAGGATCTGACTCTTTAATAAAAAGCTCCGTCTCTGTAGGAATCCTATCATCATGTTGCCAGACACTGAATAACAATCTGAGTCTGTCAGTGACAAAAACAAGAACTTTAGTGGACGGACTTTGACGTGGACAGTTGCCCATTGGATTACAATGCAGCAGCTAAAATAAACCAGAGTTATCCTCAATCACTCTCCAACTCTAACAAAGCTGTGTTTGTACCAGAACTTAACCAAACCTTAATCATGGTCATAAAACAGATTTATTTTCCAACAGTAATTGGAAGGCATCAAGAGCTGATGTCGTCAGAAAACACTGGTGTGTGTGGTTACAGAGGAAACGGACAAACATTTAACTCAGAGGTTGTTTCATTGTCCAGGTGCATCAGATTGTATCAGAGAAATGAGATGTAGAGCTTGAATCTGAGAGGTGATACCTGGATGAAAGAGCTGGATCGATCTCCACTCCTCCTCCACACAGAGGTCAGAGGTCACGGTCACGGCTTCAGGTTGATGTTTTCCTCAGTGTAATGTATAAAATGATGCAGATACAGGTCAGGAGCTTCAGTTAATGTTCAAACTGACTTTACCAGATGCACTGATTTGATTTGGGTGTTTGTGTATCTGCTGATCTCCTGCGAGTTCCACACACAACTGTCTCTAAAGTCTCAGTTTTCTTGACTCACTTTGGGCTTTAATCCCAATCAGTCATGGTTTGACTGCCTCATCCTATCTGTACCATGTTAATCTCTTCCATGTCGTCTCAGACTGGTTTTATGAGCGTGACAATGTTCAGTGTAATTGAATTAAGCCCTAAGCTCAGGTCCTTTAGGTTTTAATGGCATATTTCTACTATTATATTACTATTTCCTGCAAATCCACAATGTCCTGGGTGTTGAAATATTCATAAGTTGTCTTTTAGTTGAGCAGTGAATCTTCATGTTGTAAAAAAATGCTAAATTTTGAAGCAAACAGCATCTTAAAAGTCATTAAGAGCCTTTGAATTTGATGCCCAAGCGAGCCTCTGTGCTCTGAGACCAGAAATGTCATTAACAACAGAGCCCAAAGCCAGCTGAACTCTGGGTAATTCCTGTCACAGAGCGTCAGGGGAAAACACATTTGGTTGTTGAACAGAGCGACTCCGACTCACTTCATATAATCGATACGAGCAGATCCCAGAGCCCGGCTCCCCCTCAGAGGCTCCAGCATTTACATTTTGATTCAGGTCCTCAATGAGAAGAGGAGGAGGAGGAGGAGGAGGAGGAGGGAGTCATCAGAATAAAAAAGGTTAACTCTGCAGCCTTTTAACTCTCCTCCTCTTCCATCCATCCTGTCCTCCCTCCACAGTCTGCTCCTGGAGATGAATACGGGTTTGATCGTCCTCGCAGCCCCGGTGGCGGCTGCAGGAAGCGTATCACGGTGCCACGGAGCATCAGAGCCAGTTTGCCGCCATCCTCTCCGGCAAGTCCGAAGCACTTCTCCTGATCTGTGGCCTGCTGATGGCTTGTCAATATATGGATCCCCCCCCCCCCCAACCCACCCCCCACCACCTCCTCGCTCTAATTCAGTGAAAAAATCTAGTTTTCCATTAGTCTCTGCTCCGCTGACGTTACCCCGAGCTTCTCCACCTGTAATTATTAAAGGCAGATTCCCTGAAAGCAATCAGCCCGCCGCCATTTGTATCTTTGAAATCTTAATAAGCCGAAGGCAGAGAGGGGGGGGGTGAAGGGAAAAGAGGGAGAGGAGGGAGAAGTAATGAGAGGTAAGGAGATAGGGAAAAAGAAAAGTGAAGAGGGGATGAGGAGAAGAGGAAAGGAGGTGAGGAAAACCGGATGATTTAGAGGGAAAGGAGAGAGGAGACAAGGTGATAACAGAGGAGAGGAGGTGGTGAAGAAAGGGAAGGTGGAGGAAAATGAAAGGAGAAAAGAGGGAAGAGGAGGTGAGGAGATAATAAAAGGGGAAAAGGAAAAGGAGAAGAGGATGAGGGAAGAGGAGAGGAGGCAAGGAAAGAGCAAAAGGTGATCTGAGGAGGAAGAACAGACACTAATAAGAGAAGATAGGAGGAGGTGAAGAGATCAAAAGAGGAGAGGGGAGAGAAGAGGAGGAGAGGAGATGAGAAGAGAAGAGAGGAGGTGAGAAAAAGAGAAGTGGAAGAAGACGACAAAGAAGAAAGTGACAAGAAGAAGTGAGGGTAAAGAGGAGGGGAGGAAGGAGATGAGAAGAGGATGACTACAAGAGAAAGACGAGAGGAGGAGGAAAGAAAAAAGGAAAATATGGGAGGATACAAGATGAGGACAGTGGAGACGAGAGGGAGGAGGAGGAGGAGGAGTGTCAAATGTGTTTTCAGCATTATGATCTGTCAGTCCAACCTTTGGGTCAAGACTTAAATATCCATCCATCCATCTTATCCAATGTCCAGAGAATCTGTTTGTTGATTCAGACATTCACACATTCAGCTCTGCCAGGTAACATCTGGAGAAGAAGGTTTACAGGTTTAAAGGTCTGAACCAGAGTCAGGATTCAGGAGGCAGACTGATCAGATGACTCTGCTTCTCCTGAATGTCCAGCTCGTCATAATATGATTTAGAATCATTGAATCTTTGAGAGTGTAGAGTACAGAGAGGTAAACACCATAAAATGCTCAGTGGGTGAACCAATAAACTCTTGACACCATAAAAACAGGAGCAGGAGCAGAACCTTAACACACACGTCTCAGACTGGGTCAACAGTCGCAGAATTTAGAAAGCTTAGGAACTTTAAAGTGGGTCGAGAGGAGGAAAGTCCACTGAGCAGAAAGTCTTCTCATTATCCTACGGCCCAGGAGGATCAGAGGAAGGTAAGAGGCCATGTAAGTGTGATATCATTTTCTGTGGAGGTAAAGAGGCTGAGTTTGATCGGGACAGTGAAGTACACATTCATACAGTTTCTGAAAGTTTCTGGTTGGACTGTGAAGTTGTGCAGAAGTTTGAACTCGTTAAATATCCTCCTACGATTAAGGTAAACTGAACAATGAATATTCAGTATATTGTAGTGTATATCGTTTGCACTGATTCTGTTTACAGATAAAGGTCACTTACCAAATACACTGACGTGTGTCATCCATCTAAGGTTCCTCACAGATTTAGTTTCTCTGGGATACTCATGCTGAGTGACTTCCCTCCTGAATTTACGCCCAGTATGTTTCCAGAGACAAAACAAGAAATCTGGGGAGGATATTGTCTGAAGACTTTGGTGAAGCATGGTTGTTAATTTGTGGTGGAAGTTTTACTCACAGATTACAGTGGGATTAGGAACAGAGACGACCTCCACGTTGGCCTGCAGGAGATACTGGTCCTGTGAAAAAAAGATACTTGAAGCTTTTAAATGTCATGAAATTAAATATCCAGTGAGAGAATCTGAGGTGAGTGACTATGTTTCTTACCTGGTCTATGAGGTCTTCTTTACTCTCTTCTTCTTCTTTTGCTCTTTTTACTTTTGTACTTTTTTCCTAATTTGTTGTTTCTCAGTTTTATCCTCCTGCAGACGGAGGTGAACTTTACCGAGAGCTGTTTCACATTCTCACTCTGTCAAGATTTACCGACCAAACTTTCCAGAAAAGGTCTTTCTCTCTCATTTTGTCTCTCGTCTCTGAGTCTCTCTCTCTTTTCTCTGCAGAAATATCTGATTGAGAGTACACTCGTTGTCAGAATGAACGCAGAGAAGCTGAAAGTATTCTCACACTCTGCGTCACAATCTGTCCCATCTGTCCTACTGCCAGACGAATGGTAAAACCTGAATGACAACGTCTTTTCACGTCCAAGGCCAAGGTTCTTAGGTTAGGGAAAGACTGTGGTTATGGCAAACAAACTGTGCAGGGTTGGACAACTGAAAACACCTGTTTATAGTGAGGGAAAGACTGTGGTTACAGTTAATAAAGAGGCAGAGGTTATCTCATGCATGAAAGTCAGATCTGCCACAATGTCTTAACTGAGAGCATGAGGTGCCCCAGAGATGGAAATCTTTCTGCACCTATGGGCCTCAACAGAACGACTGTTTCCCCTGATTCTGAACTATTCTATGTCGTTCTTTCATGTTTATGAACCTCATCACTTCCTGCACATGTTTAAACACCAGAAAAACTTTCCCTCTTTCACCCATAGTTGAAAACAAACAGGATGAAGCTCAAACATCACAGTCGACTAACAAGAAAAAGACGAACATGTTTGACTGGAGAGGGTTTTAACTGTAAAAGACTTCCAGGGAAATGAAGCGATGATGTCTCCTGAACTGCTGGAGGCTTTTAATGTGACGTAAATGGAGGAAGTGTTGAGTTTGCATTAAGAGCAAACACCAGGTACAGCAAGTTACAAATAACTGGAGCAGAGACGCCACCTGTTTATCACAGGACTGACAAACAACCATTCACCTGCACATGATTTAGAGTCACCAATTAACCTGCATGTCTTTGGACTGTGGGAGGAAGCTGGAAGAAATCCATGCATGTAAACTCCAGACAGTAAAGCCCCGGGTGAACCAGGGCTCGAGCTCAGAGCTGTCCACTGCACCACTGCACCGCCCTCTGTTAAAACATGTTGGTCAGAAATAGCTGTGCTGCCTTTTTGTGCTCTCAGGTCGTCTGAAACTCCAAACCTGGAGGAAAATATAAGAGCAGGTTTTGAAGTGAAGGACTCACAGGTTGAGTTTCTGTGTTATGGTTGGTTGTTCTGCTTCCAGTTTGGTGGAATCAAAATTATTTCTTGCCTCAACAGTCAAAGAACTTATTCCTTTTTTTCTGACTTTACTGCTGAAAGAGATGAACTTTACCAAGTGTCCTCTCACATCCTCGTCTTGTCAGGACGGAGAGAGAAAACTTTGATGGAAAAGGTCTCTCTCTCTCTCTCTCTCTCTCTCTCTCTCTGTCGGCCTTCTGAGGAACAAGGCCTTCACCCCGTTTATTGCTGAGCTGCGGCGTTTTCGAGCGCCGGGGCCCCAACAGGAAAAGTGTCAGGCCAGTTTCTGACATGAATTTGCATCCCTCAATGACGGGTGACAGCGCTGAAAGGCCAGGAGAAAACCGACGCATCGATCGGCTCGTGGAAACTATTCAAAGAAACAGATGAGCTGAAGGAGCAGAGAGGTTCTCATACCTCTGCTCCATCCCTCCATCCCTCCATCCCTGCAAACCGCCACTTGCTTTAAAGAACAGAACTTCATTAAATTGTGCCACTCGGTGTTTGTATCACGGTGCGGAGGAGGAGGAGGAGGAGGAGGAGGAGGTGTGTGTGGGGGTGTTGAAGGATCAGAGCTTCGCCACAGAAGAGCTATTAACTCAGCTCGGCCATCAGCACCGTTCTCCTGCATACGAAAGCAGCAGGTTGTCACGGTGCGTTCCCACAACGACACAACACCGGGAACACTGCCAGGTAATGAGGCACAACACACACACACACAGATGTATACATACAATCAAGAGCACACACACACACACACACACACACATACATGCACTGGAAGCTCTTCAGTAAAAACAACAATACTACACTGTTAAGAAGTATTAGCCAAATATACTTAAAGTATCAAAAGTAAAAGTAGAGTTTTATTAGATGTGTTACAGTGTAAACAGCATGCTGATGTTAAAGTGGAGCTACTTGTAACTAGTTGACTGTAGATACAGTTTGGTCATTTAGTCTATAAATCTGTTATTTTTGGAGCTGGTCAGATGTTTTTTGTGTGTTAACCTCGTTCTGCACAGTAACTCATTACTGCAGCTGTCAGATAAATGAAGTGGAGTAAAGTATAAGACAGAAATGTCAAGAAAGAAAAAGGAAAGAGTTCATCTGCCCATTCCCTTTTTGTCCATGGTCCTACCAATTTATTTGATCGTTTGAATTTGTAGATAAAGTTTTGAAGAATTTATGACTTTGTGGGAGTGTTGCTCTGAAGGTGTAGAGACTCCTTATTGTTAAGGTTTCAGTTATGACAGAGTGAAAATGATCAGTTATAGACTGCACAGTAGACTCTATTGATACTGATATTACGCATTAGTATTGATTTAAACTTTGATGTCTTCGATGGTAAAGTGAAGAGATGTTTTTAAACAAATAAGAACAAGGAAAAATTATAAGTAGTAAACAAAATACACTTTCACACAAATTTACATACAGATATGACCACACATAAACACACACATACAAGTAATGACAGACAGAAACACACACACATACACATTAACACAAACACAACATCTGTTCACATTTGAAAATCTTATTTTGTTAAATAATTGTTTTCCTTTACAGACTTTGATACGGTTAAATTTTTTATGGTTATTATACAGAGGAAGTTCACACACACACACACACACACACACACACACACACACACACACACACATATTGGTTGGTCTGAAATTATAAGTAGTAAACAAATACACTTCACCTGAAATTTACGCTTCTGAATATGACCACAGCTTTTATACAAGTAATGACAGACAGAAACACACACATACACATTACTTCAAACACAACATCTGTTCACATTTGAAAATCTTATTTTGTTAAATAATTGTTTTTCCTTTACAGACTTTGATCACAGTTAAATTTTTGGTTATTATACAGAGGAAGTTACACACACACACACACACACACACACACACACACACACACACACAGGCCTGGTTGGTCTGACAGAGCCAGCTGTGCTCTCTCACTCTTCAATTAATTCTCTCTGCTGCTTTGACCTTTTCCTCCGACAGAAACAAAGAAACTGGAGGCTGCACTGCTTCACACACACACACACACACACACACACACACACACACACACACACACACACACACACACACACACACAAAGATACAGAGACACACATTGACACAAAAAAAAGAAAAAGGTGCAAAAACACATACGTGCACACATACTCTAATACACGCTCGCAAAGCATAAATTGTTGATTAATTTAAAACATATTTGTGTGTTTACACAGTGTGTAGTCATGATCCGTCGGGCTCAGGCAGATCATCGCTTCGATTTCAGGAACCACTAGTTGTGTTTTTTTACTTTTTGGTTGTTGATGTTGGTCTGTGTCAAACTAAAATAATGTATCAGATATTTTTACAGCCAGAAATGATAAAGTAACTTAACTGGGGTGATTGGAGGAATCCTTACCTGAGGTTTAAAGTTTACAGATGTGTGCGGCTGCCTCCGTCATGTGACCATCGTCTTGCAGGTTGTGGCACATCACATCATCAGGCATCAGGAGTCAGGACAGGACAGACAGACAGACACTGAGCTGTAATTCTCTAAATTTAGTGGCCAGTGTCTTGCACATAATTAAATGGTGGACGACCCAATTCAGAATAACCACCTAAATCTGATGAGCTGGTTCTTGTTCTAAATGTTTTAACTTTTTTTTTTGTTTGTTTTTAACTTTTAACTTTGAACTCAGTGACTCATCTTTCTAATAGACAGGCAGACAGAAAAGAAAAGTTCCTTCTAGGTTTTAAAAAAGGTAAGAAAATCAGCACCACCTGTCTTTTTTCTTTGCAGCTCCACTGTGGAGCTTCAGCTGAGGAGATTTGTGTTTTTGCCTGAGAAAACGGCCCAATTTGTCCCAAAGTCGGGTTGGAATTTGTTACCTCCTGGGCACGTTGCCAGGTACAGCAACACGTCAGATTCTGCCTGTTAAATATAACAAAAAAGTATTCTCACTTTTATTGATCTCGGATTCAAAAGGGGCCACTTAAAAGTCAGAATAAAATTTTTTTTTTCTCTGGTCTAACTACGTCAAGGCAGCCTGTCATCATTTGTCCTTCCAGAAACCATCCAATCAAAAAGATGCTTGTCAGCTACACATCTACCAACATTTCATCCCCATATCCAGGACTGTGTTGGCAAAATTACTCAGGAAACTAATCAGCCATTCATACAGTCAGCCAAACAGTCATTCAATCAGTCACAGTCTTTTAAGAGAAAGTACAGGTCATCTATTGGTTGCTACAGAGTCCCCCACAGCCACATGCAATCCACATGCTCGGTTTATAAAGTGCTCTCGGATTCGTAATTTGTTCCCAGCATTTTACGATTGGTGCCCACTTCTCTGTGTTGGTTTTGACACAATAAATACAATGCTACACAAAGAGAGCTGTGAAACGTCCAATGTAATATATACAATAGGCTTCAAATCTCCTCTTAAATCTAGATAAATGTGACTTACTTGGTGGATGCAGTCGTGGTCGAAATGCTCTGTTCCTTGTTCCCTGAAAAGAAAAGTTGTTTGCAAATTTCATGGTTGACAAATCCATGTGTACAGATTACAAAACTGTCACTAATTATAAACTTGATTATCTGTGCATGTGGAGAGAGCAGAGAGTTACTTTATTGGCTCTTTAATGCTGTATTAAAGTGTCTCTTGTACTGCTAATCCCACTGAGAATCAACTCTGCTCAGCTTTAATAATAAGCTTGAAACGTCGCGAATATGATTTAAAATTTTTTGGTCGTAAACGTTTTGGAAGAATTTCAACAGAAGAACTCTACACCTCAATTATCGAGGATGTCCCAACAATGTTGTTTATTAAAGACAATACAATTCATTTCCTGATGAACATGAATTCGTGGATTAAATTTCATTGCATCCGTTCAGTTGTTGAGATATTTCACTCTGAATTAAGAGTGTGTGTGGCAGTGTTAGAAAAACAATCAGGGGATGACCAAAGCTATTTTGATTCATCTCATGGGAACCATGAATGTCCGTACAAAATTGCAGGGCACTTCATCCTATAATTTTAAAGATATTTCAGTCTGGATTAAAGCAGTTAACAGACTGAATCATATTTTATTATTAGATAAAATGTAAGGTCAAAATCTCATTTTCTATTAGTTAATTGTTATTTAAATATACTTATTTGTCATAAAATGTGATGTTAAAAATATAGAACATCAAAACATAAACAAATCCTGACAAATACGTCCTTAAAAAGCCTCATACTGGAGGTAAACTTGACGTATCATTTTTTACAGTGCAGTCTTGCAGCCAGTCAGTCAGCAGCTGTGCAGCGCTGTCACACTTCATCAAAGCTCCATCACCAATGATAATGTGACCTGGCCGACTCAGCACCGCCGCTCCCTGCTGCCCAGAATATTGGCAAGTGTCAGATAGCCAATAGATTTATGTATGCAAATCAGGCCGATCAATACCGTCTGCCACGGCCAGAGATCTACAACCACGCCACATCGCCTGGAATATTTCCTGTCAAATAAAAATCCAGTGGCAGAGCAGAGGGAGGGCGAAAAAACTTAGTATGAAAGGAAAAATGATCTGGAGAAGAAGAGGAGGAGGAGAGGAAAAGTAGAGATATGATGAAGAAGGTTTGCTGTCAGGGAGACGGCAGACGGCCAATCATCAGAGAGAATAAATCGGTGCCGGGCTGTCATTGGAGGAGGGAGAGACAGCGAGGAGACAGAGGAGGAGGTTTCACTCTGTCACAGTCCAAACACATTTACTCTGTACATGACAAAATATTTTCTTTAGAAAATCTGCTTTTCTAATGAGAGGATGGGCTCAGATGTCAGGCAGACGCCTCTACTTCTCTCTCATATTGAGACACTCTATAATTCAAAAATGCATGTTTCATAAATATACAGCCACATTAGTCAATACAATAATATTTTTACAGAGGCAAGAATTTTTTAATAATCTAAACAATTTTAACATTAAATTTACAGTGTGTAATACTGTTGAGTGATATTTTGTAGTTTTACTGAATAAAAGAATTAACTTTGTTAAGAAGTATTTTTAAACAGGCTCATTATTTACACTCAATAACAAAATAAGAATATAATATTTTATGGTAATGACATTTACTCAGCTCATCTCTTCCATTATATTTACCCAGTGTGATGGGAAAGCTTATATACTGGTTTGTCCTACAAAAGTCTAGAAAAAGATCTTTTAAGAAATAAAACTGTCTTCTGTGATAATCTAGGTTTGCAAAACAAAAATGCAAAGTTTTCTTTAATGTTTAATATTGTAATTTTGTACACTAAACAATTAAGTTGAATTTATAGTAACTGAAAAAATGACAGTATTATAATTTGTTAGTATTATATTGGTTTAGTCAGTGTTGAATAGTGTTTTAAATTCACTGGAGGAGTAAATATGAAGCAAAGCATCAATAATATTTTCAGACAGAATTATAATTGATGATGTTCTGAATGAAGTTTTCACGTAGAATCGTTCATTCTAAGTGTTGGTTTAAACAGCTCGTCCCACTTCTCCATCACCTCCTCCTCCGTGCAGGAAAAGGCCAGACTAAGCACAAGGAGAAGGGTCAGGTGGGGTGGACGAGGGGGGAGCATGTCGGACGCCTGTCGGCGTGGCAGCAGCCACGATGTCACCGCCTCCCCCGTGGGAACCGCCCGTCAAACGGAAAGGTTGTGCCACATCTGCATAATCATTACCAGGGCGACAGAAAGTCATTCTGGGAAACAATCAATGTTGTTTTAAGGGATCTTAAAAAAACAAAAAGACAGAAAAAAAGGGTTGAAGTGTCTTAAAGAAGATCTAGTGTCTCGGCCGGACGAACGGCAGCGCTGGCAGTTTTACCGGAAGCTGTGGAGGACCTCTGAGGTTTTTAGAGACAGTTGGAACCAGTTTTTTAGTAAAAGCCAGTGAATCAGTGGTGAGCTCTGCCAGATACACTGAGGCAATACTGCCTCAGTTAGCTACTGTTACTGAGGCCAATACCTGCTCAGGGCAGCTCCACTTCATATTTTATCAACATTAATTATAAAGCTGCAGTTCACTGGGACAAGTCATGTAAAAGTACAGTTATAAAACAGATAGACCTTGTTGCTGCCGCCCAATCCACCGCCTCCTATCTCCACCCAAAGTGGACGAACGACAGTTAACGATGTGAAGTCATGTCAGTGACGGGGCAGTAATGTGAATCGTCCCTGTGTCGTACAGGCTGTAGACTGTAAACCACGGCCTCTCTGGACTCACTGCCTTACTCTATCACAGCTGTGGGTGTATTTTAGGGCTGGGTTGTACTAGAAAAGTAGTTCCTCTGTGTCGTTCAGCAGTATCATTCCAAAATGAGGATAAACAGCAGATCATTTCAGAGGGTCTCTCCTGGAAGAGGCGCTGCATCATTTAACTGTGTCCAATCTAAACAGTAGCAAGGTTCCCTCCATCCAAACACAGCTCACATTTTGAGAAAATCTGCAAAATGAATCTGCATTTCCATCCACTGCCATTATGTAAATAGTAGGAGTTGGTTCCTTGAGATAAACAGCCAAATGGTAAAAGGTTTTCTTTTGCGTTATTTTGATGTTCTTCTCCTAATTTTCAGGGTTTGATGGATGGAAACACACCCAGTGTGTTTTTGTCATATCTGAACACTATGATCTTTAATTCTGTCCTTGTTTAATGTTGTATGTTCTAAAAAAAAAAGGGGGAGCAAACAAGTGAGACGGGGGGGCAGGAAAGTGATGAAGAAGGAAAGGAAATCAAAAGAGAAGGAGACGAGTGATAAGTAAAAAGAGGTGGAGGAGAAAGAAAAACTAGAGAGGTGAGAGGAGAAGTAAAGACAACAGAGAGGGGAGGTGAATGAAGGAAACAAAAAGAAGAAGATGGAAGAAGAGTGGAGAAGGAAAGAGAAGAGAGGGAAAGTGATGAAGAAGTGAAGAAAAGGAGCTGAGAGGAGGTAGAGAAGGAGTGGAGAGAGGAAAGCGAGGGTCCTCCTCTATCAGCAGATAAGAGGCAGAAATGGATGAATCCTATTGGCCGGCGAGCCTCTTCCAGCCTCTTATCTCCTCGCCTTCACGAACTCAGGACACATTTCATAGAAATTTGCGAAATCAGGAAAGCTGGGTATCGTGTCATCTATCACAGAGCGACACGGGCCCATACATCCTCCCAGCTTCACAATAAAAGCCACAATTGACACCTTTTTTTTTTTGGTTTCTTAACAATTATATGCTGCTGCAGCTACACAGCAGCTTTGGGTTTGTTGTTGGTTGTTTTCAAGGTCAAACAAACTTGGGCTGAATTCAAGAGTTTCAGATCCAGGCGGTTTTAAAAACGATCAGAGTTGCTCATAAATCACAGACAGCTGAGAAAGCGCCGTCTGTAACTACACTTGACTGTTTCTGATGAATCAGATGAAATAAAATATGACGAGAGGTTTGAGAAGAAAAGGACGGAGGAGGAACGGGAATAAGAATCAGGTGTGTTCAGGTGTGTTCAGCCAATCAAAAACAGATGGGTTCAAGTCTTGTCAGAGTTTCTGGAACTATCAACTTCCACCGTTTAAATAACATTCATGACGACGTCCAAGTCGCCTTTTGTCATCCGAAAACACATCACTGAGCCACACTTCTGCACTGGGTGACGTGTTCCCTCAGATGTGGATTAATCCACCGCTGAAAAGAGTTCCTAACAGATACTCTATTTCCTCATGTTTGCTTTTTTAAAACGACTCTCAGCAGATGTTTTATGAAGGTACTGAACCTTTTTTAAATATAAAACGAAATATCTTGTGTGTTTTTGAAGATTTGCAACTTCAGTGGGAAGAGACCTCTTACAGCTTATTGATTATTTAATATTATTTGTCACATTTGTATTGAAAAAATACCAGTGTATTCTAATCTATGCAGACAAAGTATGCATGTGTATTTGTGAGAAAATCACCTTTGATACGTGCTTTAAATATTTAATCTTCTTAGCAGCAAATATTTCTGAAGTATTTTGGAGTATTTAACAGAAGTGTTAGAGGTACTGAGAGAGTTTAAGTAGAAATGTGAGAGGATGATCAATATTGTCATATTAAAATATTTTGTGGAGAGTATATAATGTGGATTACATTACATTGTGAGTATTTGTTGTTTGTGTGGAACCAGTAAAGTTTGAATTAAGCCCTGTATGGCCTCTCTGATGTGTGTGTGTGTGTATGGCAGCACTGTGCATGACAAACTGGTCCAATTTCAGGCGTGTCGCGGCAGCTCGCTGATATTTGTCTCACTGGCGTCGTTGTTGTTGTTGTGGCCCTTCCTTCCTCCTCCTCCTCCTCTTTTTAGTTTCCCCTCAGATTTGAATCGGCAGGGGGGCCGCGGTCCGTTCCCCCTCTGACAGCGCAGAAATAATTACAGTACTGCCTTCCCCCCTCGCTCGCTGTTATATTAGCCCTCTTATCAGGCTGCTGAGGGGGGTAGTTGATCAACTAAGGTCACTGTATCCTGACCACAGCACAACAGCTACACCGCCATTTGGAGATATGATAAATAAAAGCCGGGGGTTACGCTGCAACAACACTGTTATCTGCTACAGAGTGCTTTTTGTTTCATTCCCTTCCCTCCCTGCACCTCCTGTGTGTTTGTGTCTCCAGAGAAAAGAGGAGAAAGTTAAAGTAGCCGATGGAGACAATATGGAAACCTGCGAGCGTCTGGTGATTTAGTGTAATTGATGAGCTGAAATAATAAATACCTCTGCACGATTTTGAAGCTTTAAGCGGAGAAGCTGCACTTTCAGCTCACATGTGCAGTGTTTTATTTATTTCCCAACCATGCAGCGATAGTGTTGAGAGGTGGGGGGGGGGTGGTTGTAAATGCAGCTACATTATTCTAAAAACAGGCCGGAGACAGCAGCGCTGGTGCGAGCGGAGATAATAGATGCACCTACATTATCCTGAAGTGGCGGGGAAATTGAGGGGTTAGGAGGGTGAGCGGAACAGATGCGCCTACATTATTCTAAAGCCAGACTGATAGCGACGGGGGTCGAGGCGGATAGTGTAAAAATAAATACATCTACATTATTCTGGAGTCATGTGAGAGCGAGAGGTTAGAGTGAGCGAGGAAAACAGATGCAGACGCATTATTCTGGAGTCAAAGTGAAAATTTTCGAGGTGGAGGTGAAGCTGGAAAAATGGATGCACCATTACTCTTCAGCTAAAGCGATAGTAGGAGGTTAAGGATGCAGGTTTACCTACATTATTCTCAATCTGAAACAGACAGGGAGACCACAGTCAGTGTGTGAGCTGGTAAATATAAATGGGCCTGTTTGCTCATGGTAAGACCAGAGCGTTTAGGCGCTGTACATAAAGCAGAGGGTAAACTGTCGGCTAACGGACAGGAGCAAAGGCTACAAGAGCTCTCACCTTTGATTTGAATAAAACAAACTGAAACTACCGTTTAAATGTGGGAGAATATTAAATATTTCATTTTCAATAATCTAAGTGAATTCAGAAATCAGTGCAACATGAGTCTGTGCTCTGTGCAGCACAGTATTTGTACAAGGTCTGACACTGTGACTCACTGCAGGTTGTTGTTGTGTTCATGAACACAAAATGGAGAAAACAGTCAGACTCAGACTCTTCGGTGACTCGAGCTTTGGACTTGGACTCAAACACTGACGACTGGTGAGTGCAGAGTGGTATTAATACTACTGAGTCTACTGCTGGTAACACACAGGGACTAAATATGGCTGTGGCGTCTCTTCATAAAGTCAGATGTGAATTTGTTTGTCTTCCACAGAAACCTGCAGTCTGAATATGACAGCTAATCGATCCTGTCACAGCCACAATGCAAAGTAACGCACAGCCCACTTTCTGACAGCACTCTGCCTATATGCTCAGTGTGTGTGTGTGTGCAGTGTATGCAGAGCTGATGTGAGGTCTCCTGACAGTGTGTTTGTGTGTGAATCTCTTCCAGTCTCAACTCTGTCTCTGATTAGACTGTTTGGACTTTAAAAAATAAAACAGGTGATTACAGTGACTGATCACAGGTGACAGGACAGGGTGAATAATAAGGACACGTTCCAGGATCCAAGAAAGAACGGCTGTCCTCTAACTCCAATAAGTGTATTATGAGCGGCCGATTTGACACCTCTGAACCTCATCCAGCAGGGAGCATAAAACACAGGCAGAGCAGCATTTTTTAGCTCAAATTAGATACAGACTAGCATCTTATGGAGTCCACAACACGGTTTCTATCTAGTGCTCAGGCTAAAGATTTGTTTAACACGTTCCCATACGACCTCCTGAAGATCACATAGGAATGTTTTTCTTTACATCCAATCTTTTTTGTGATGTTACCATCGAAGAACAAAAACGGAGTGTGTATCTAAAGTCACAGAAGGTACGTACTGTATACCACCTTAGACAAAATGTCCCTATGTAACTATCAGGGAGCCATATGGGAACATTAACGTGTTAATTGTCCTATTGTAATATAAAAACTATATGACCCTTAAAGGGAACGTTATATGACCAAGTGAGGCCCTGTTCTTACATACGGGCACGTTCTGTTTATGTCCAAAATGTTCTCTTTGTAACGTGACCATGAGTTTAACGCCCCCCTGTTGTCAAACAGGGAACTTTGGACTGCTGTTCATCACTTTTAGAAAATGTTTCCCCAGAATGTCTCATGAAAGAAATGTACCTTTAAGTGTAAGAGAGAATTTAAAACTTTAAAGGTGCTATACGTAAGTTTGTGCTATTGCTACATAGCCAAGGTTAGCATCAGCAGTTATTTACTTACCGAAAGCTTCAGCCATTGTTGCGTTTACGAGACAAGAGGTTACGTCCTCTGGGCCGAGCTACTTCTTCATCCTCTCATGGTGGACTGAAGGCAGACTGGACGCTACAGTGACTCAGTATCACAGAGAGGCTAGCTGGTTAGCATGCTAACTCCAGTGGAAGAAAAGAAGTGAGTATTAGCATTGGCACAGGCAATTAAAATAGTCTTAGTGATGATAGTAAAATTGAGCAGAGGAACACGTGATAAAATGTCATCAAGCTCCTGAATAATTAAAAGCCAGTCCAACCATGGATGAGATACATTCCTTTATTATAATTAAAGTACTCAAACATCAGCTCTGCTGCGGAATGTCACGCCAAACCAAAAGTTTTAAAAAAATTTGCTCACATAAAGAATTTCATCATCTGTCAAAATAAAAACAAAAACCAATCAACTAAAAACTTCCAAACATTGCGCACCATTAGGCGGCAACATAAAGTGGGAAATAAACTGTGGAATAAAATACAAAAGGTAGCAATCGACACAGTGTGTTATATGATTTAAGATCAAGGAGCAATGGGGATGAAGGCTGAGCACTTAAAGTAAAAAAATCTAAAATATTTCCAGTTTTAAAATCAACTTTAATCTGAGATGAAAATGCTTCTGATAGATTCATCTTGTTGGATTATAATCTGATAATGAAATGTGCTTTGAATTTAACAAAAATAAAAAAATCAAGGAAAAGATTCTGTAGAATTTGCAGTTAAATATTTCAAACTGCAGCCCTCACGCTGATCAACAGGACGAGAGACAGCCGGTAAAGATAATCCTCACATCCTGAAGAAGCTGCTCTCTGGACGGACACACACTGTCACCTGACACACACTCACTTCCACCAACACCTGGAACTACTTCAGCTTCAGTTCAGTCTCCTTCAGAAGAAAAATCCTTCGTCTGCAGTGAAAACAACCCGTCAGCATCACAAGCTGCCAAAACTCAAAATGCTCAGAAGATGCTAACAAGCTGTTTCATTCCTTCAGTTTCTGTTACATTTAATAAAATGAAATTCAAAACATCAGAGTTTCCTCTTTGGTGCAAACTGAGCATGAGGAAGAAAACCACCACGGTTCTGTTCATGCTGCAGGTTCTGAACTCGGTTATTTTGGATATAAGGATAGAGCACGTGATCGAATGTGACTCAGATCAGTTTACTTCTTCACTCCTTTAACTTTGGTCTGAGTGTCAAATCACCAGCGAGCAACTCTGTCTCCTAGAAATTATGTTTATATACAACAAGTCGCAAATATGTAGACGTATCGGTAAAATGTTCACAGTCTTTCCACAACATCCACCTGTAAAAACATTTAATCATCTTTAACTGAGGAGCTGCCTGAACCACAGACTGGACTCTGGTGGACCTGGTCTCTGGTACCACGGCCTGAAGTGACGCTCCAGAAAAAAAGCTGCTTTGTTGTGTTAAACTCTGTCTTATTTTAATAGCTTAGCCGGTCAGTCCCTTTTAGCTGGTTATAATAATAGAACAGTGACCAATGAATCGTTTCAGTTGTGGTAGAGAGACAGTAAAGAGCATTTACAACTTCCACAGGTCCACAGGTCAGAGGACAATACACACAGAGATGGAAATGTTTCTTTCCAAATGCTGAGGATACAGATTATTCAAAGTGGAAATCTAAGGAGAGTTTACTCTTATTAACCGTGGGAATTAATCGAGCTGTTTCAGGCAGAGGAGAGGGTTTGGAAATGTTCATCAACAGCAGCAGTGAACTGAACCAGAAGGTGAGTTTCTTCCTCGTTGGCTCAAAGAGGACGGAGACAGAAAACGTTGCCTTCACTCACGATCATACAGCAACAAAAACAAAGGGCTCTTGTTTTGAAAGGGAGGGCGTGAGGGGAAGTGAGGGGGCCAAACAGGTGACAGGAAGTACAAGACACAAAATAAGAGAAGATGCAGTCAGTCGTCCTTCATCACTGACTCCAGATCAGTTTCACAGCTCAAGTTCCCAAAATAAAACCACAGATATTCTGACTTTGTTTTTGGAGTTTATGTACTGTTCTAAAAACAGCTACATTCCCCAGAGAAAACAACCGGTGCTGCTGGGTAAAATAAAAAAAAAGTTGTTTGTGGATCATTATGTTTAACAGCGGATGAAGCAGACAGGTGTGGGTGGGGCTAAATGTGGTGTTCAGGGGTCCTACAGAAAAAGTTCTGCTCATTTTCACATTCTCGGTTTCAAAAAAATCAAATGTTCAACTGTGTTTGGAGAGAAATCAACTACAACTCCCAGGGAGCACTGATGCAGAAATCATCGAATCAGAGAACTCGTGAATTCAAGGTTCACTTACTGGCTTTTTTAATGAGTTTTTGACCATATCCCACAGCTTTCTACAGGATGGAGGAGTTACAACCTCCGCCCGTATACGACCACCTTTATGTGACACCAGAGTCCATTTTTATTTGCTGAAGAAGGCAATGGGATACAGTCAAAAGTCCTGGAAAAAGACAGTAAGTGAAGCTTAAGTTTAAAATATTTCATCACAGGTCACAAGTGTTAAATTCTTGAATTATCTGGGAATAAAAAAGTTCACTCTTAGAGCGACATCGGGTCTTGTTGAGAAACTTTGATTATATAAAAAACAACAACACACCCACTTCTCATTCCCTGTGTCAGGTGATCACATGAATAAAGTGTTTGACTGTAAAAACTGACACCACATCAGAGTGTGTTTGTTTGGAGAGGAAAGCCACCCGCTTCTCCTTACACCGCGCTCAGGTCGTATAGGAAATGAAAACAACATTCACTGCAGGTTTTGAGATGATGAACGTTTTGAACTTTGACATCACCAAGAAGGAAAGAGTACGAGGAGTGAGATATCGCCAGTGTATCATTGTTGTGAATGCATCACGTGGTTCCTGACAACAGTTACTCTGATGGGACCTGAACGCAGCACAGAGGTCGAGAAATAAAAGATGGTGAACTGTGGAATCAAGAGTTTTGGTCGACGCTCTAAAAATGTCACTTGAGCTGGTTCACTGTCTCACTTCTCTTCTTCACTCTGGGCATCAACAGGAGGAGGCGTGGAGGAGGGAGACCCAGGAGGACAGGCAGTATAGTAGTGTAGCTTGACCAGGACTGTCTGTTGTGTGTGTGGACTCTATGAGATGGCCTTTGCACTGCAAGAAGGCCTCCCAGTATTTATCAGCTGCAGGAGGAAAAAGAAAACACATTCATTTTTCATCAACAGCTGTAGTCGAAGTGTATACATACATACACTTTACACTGTATGTACAACAAATGTGTTGTATCCACACTGAATGTGCGAAGTCTGTATTGCCACTCAAAATTAAATCATTTAACTAAAAATTTTAATTCATGTTTGAAATGTATAATCAATGCCAAAATTAAAATTAAATTCAATTGATAAATAATTTTCAATAGTGTATAGTTGCATAATAAAATGAAATTAAATGCAAATGACTTTTGCTTACATAAGATTTGAATAAACTTATTGTCCATCATAAACCAATGGAAATTCATGAGATGTAGCTCACAAAAAAGTACATACTGCACATACTATGTGTTTGTATGAATGTGAAAATGAATTAAAAAAATGTTTTTCATAAAAGTTATTTCCATTCTTATTATTAAATTTTAATTTCCCTGGATTTTATTTCTTTATTTTTTAACACACACACACACACACACACACACACACACACACACACACACACACACACACACAAACGTAAAATAAAATTTCAGTTACATTAAAAGATTTGATTTTTGCAGAACAAACACTTCCATATAAAAGTAAAATCTATTATGCTAAATTACATATGTAAAACAATATTTTGAAACATGCTGCTACTAATAATATACTACTAATAATAATAATAATAAAATCATAATAATAATAATAATAATAATATTAATAATAATGTCTTTTACCTGCTGTTGTGTCTGAACCAGTGACTCCAGGTATTTGATAATGATTGTTTTAAAGTCCTTCACTTCTTCTGTTGAAGAATCATAGTTTAATGAACATGAAATTAGATAATAATGATGAACATTCATTCATTCCATCCCTTTCCTATTCCTTCACAAACATTCATTGTAGAGCCTATTCACTCATCTATCTCCCTCTCCATCACGCCCATCTGATTTTGGCCTCACCTCAAACCTGCTGACTTCTTTGCGGATGGTTTTGAGATTTGTTCAAAGTCTCTCTCTCCTGCTGGACCTTCCTTCCAGCTGAAACACACACACACACACACACACACACACACACAATAATAATAAAGTGAAAACATTTATCATTTCCTTTAAATCATTTAGCATCTCCATTTCAGATGAAACACTGTGTTGGTCCATGGATATTTTGAGAATAAATTCTTTTCTACATTTTCTGACTGATACTGGATTTTCAAAGACTTAATATCTGGTACCAAATACATTGACTGGAACCAGGGAGGACTTAACGTGATTCACCCAATTTCAGTCTTGAACATTTAAGGAAACAGTGAAATGATTTTCAGCAAACTGGATTTCTCTCCTCTTGATGTTTCATGTTGATCTCTTAAACAAGCAGCTTTTTGTTGCCTTTCTTGCAGCAAATACCAAAATCTGGCAGAATAATAAGTTGATAATTAAACGTGTTCTAGAATTTGCAGTTTGATATTTTAGCACTTTGACCAGTTGTGGTTTAGATGAAGCTTATTAATTGAAGTTATTGATATTTACTAAACTAACACAACAACTGTTTAAGGAAAATGAGTTCAAAGCCTGGAAATAACCATGGAGTTTAATTAGATCATTAGCTCATTATATGAAGTTGTCATGAATAAACTTAAAAAACTGCATCACATGAGCCATGCAGATGCAAATAAACACTCTACAATCTAAGACGTCACATGAAGGGGTTTGTCTCTTTATTTGACTTAAACTGTTTACCCAGAGAGTTTATAAACTCGTGGAATTTATTCCAAGATGTAAAATCTGATCTACACTGACAAACTAATTCATGTGGACGGCTCAGCAGGACACCAAAAACAACCAAAAAACATATGAGGCTTGATAATATCTACTAAATGATGATAAACATAAATGGTACAATGAGGCAAATAAAAGGGGTAAGCAAGCGGTCAGGGTAGGTGCAGTGCCACAGACAGACAGACAGACAGACAGACAGACAGACAGACGGGGCAGGTCCCACTCTCAATCTCCTGGTTGCGGGAAGGTACAGGAAATGCAACAAAATTCTAAGAGGCTGAAAAAATGTACCAGAGCTTCCAAAATCATAGAGGAAGATCCAGAGACAAGGAGCAAACACTGAGGAAAACGAAAGACTGGAAAGGAAAAATCCTCCTTGAAACCCTCTGAGAGAGACTTTTGATAAAACAAGCTGCGTTGGTATTAGAAGTATTTAGAAACTGTCAGATACTATGATCAGATACTTTCTTATCTAGATTTTATTTCCTTTCAGTTCATGCAGTATCATCAACCTGAAGCCAGAAAATATTGTCAGCTTTATCTCAACAAAACGCTTGTTTTTCAAGGCATGAAAACCTAAAAAGGATCTTAGAAGAAATACTGTTTATTTGATAATTAAATAACTGCAATAAAGAAAGAACTAAAGAATAAAAATCTGGTTTTATTGATGAGTTTTGGAGGAAAGAGGTATTTACGCCAAACAGCAGCCGACTCTGTTAGAAACCCTGACTGTTGTTTGTGCTTGCTGCCCACAGGGGCAGTGTGTGGTTTAACAATCTGACCAGCAGAGGCTCTGAAAACACCAGTGAGTGAGGAAATGTCATAAAAGTTTGACATGATTTAATGCAGAACTACCAGTTTAATGGACGGAGTCACATCGACATTAAACAGACCTCACACACCTATCATGGCCACAAAGGCAAAAACATGTTGATTCAAATTCAACGTCTGTCTATCGACTTTGTGATCCCAATGTTTCCAGTGAAGCAGAGCAGGTAATGCTTAAGAGCTTGTGAGTCTGTGTATTAAAGAGTGACGGCTGCTGAACATGTTGACTGTGATCAGCAGCCTGTGGTTTTCTGACTGGATGAGGAGGAAGAAGTAATGAAGTTGTTTTACTGTCGCTCAGAGGTGTAGCTCCCGACACAGATTTGTGTGGAATTAGTTTCAATGCTCTCCAAGCTTTCTTAGTTTCTGTGTGTTTTGTGTTGTTGCAGCGAGAAACAGATGTGTCCAGAGAAAAAGAAAACTCTGATACAAACAGCAAGCTTAGGAGAGAAAAGAGTTTAAGCAAGCCCACAGAGGAGGCTGTCTAGATTTGACTTCCTCCTTTTCTCCAGGTGTATAAATCCCTCTCCTCCAGATTATGGACTATGAACGTATTCACAGTGGTGTGAAGAGGTTTTATCTGCAGCAGCTGTTGAGCAGGTTTCCAGCAGCAGCAGCAGTGTGAAGTAAAACTCTTTGCTCTTTTTGGCTTTAGAAAAAGCCGCTGTGTGGTTTTCTGTTGGCTGTTGTCATATGCGGAACCAAACCCGACTCTGACAGGCGGCAAAACCTCGCCGGCCCCAAATAAATGTTGGTTGTAATTTACTGCGATCTGTCCCTGCCTGCAGCTTCTGACAGCCTCCCACCCCTCCCCCAAACTCCCCCGTTCCTCCCAAACCCCACATCTGACAGCTCTAATACACAGACCCCCGACCATCACCGACTCTGTGTGTGTGTGTGTGTGTGCGGATCCTGACAGACAGCGGAGGATGAATTTGTGGTGACAGCTTCAACAGACGCTCTAATAGTACTTTTCTGCTCTCCTGCTCTTGTTTGTCGCCAGAGTTGGTGTGAAGTCTGCAGACTGAGAGAAAACAACATTTCCATATGTTTTCACATGGCTGAACTGTGGCTGCGCACTTGTTTTATCTGACTGGGCACACCAACCGCCCAGAGAGAGGAGAGAGATGCTGGAGAGAAACGCTTCACCTGATTAAATACTGATTCTGGAAACTACACTGTGTGTAAACATGTTATTATCACCATTAACCAGTGTGTTCATTATTTTAAACAGGACCCAGGACAAAAACAGACCCCATCAACTAACTGGTAAATGTAACCAATTACTATTTCAAATGAAGTGACACAGTCACAGTTCGACAAACTGGACAACAGCAGACAAATGCAGTCATTACATCAATAAGTAATAAATCTAATCTTCGAGGAAATTTTAAAGCCGACACGCTGCCTGTAACTGAGGCAGAGCTGAACTGACGTCTTGGAGTCATGTGACCTGTGTCAACAGCTGAGCTTATAGTTTGCCCCAGACTACTGATTAGAAAATACCAGCGACAAACAAAGAGTGTAGGTGAACAAGCAGAGAGTAAGAAAAGGCTCCTTAAAGACGTAGTAACTGGTAACGTAACTTCAACTAATGAACTTGTAATATCGAAGCAGCTCTTTAAAGTTGAGTGTTAGCATGCTCAGTGCTGTTCATCATAATGATAAAGCCACTGAGCAGATCATCTTACATTAACATTATTATATAGTTACAGTTTCTGTTAAACTGAACCTGCTGTCATCACCTGTACTGTCACTGTTGTTGATCTGTGGCTGTTTTCAGCTTCTTATACAAACATTTCATCTGACGCAAATTATCTTCTACTGACCTCCTGGATCATTTCTCCCACCTGTTACCTGATTACCCTCCCTCCCTCCCTGCCTGTCCGTCCGTCCGCTCCCACTTTGATCTCGCTCTTTTCGCCTGCTGCAGTTTTGTCCGGGTTTGTTGGTGAACTGCAGTTTGCTTCAGCTTCCGTTTCTTCTGCAGGGAGCATCTGGATCAACCTGCCACTTCAAGCACGTCTTCACGGTTTAACACACCTGAACACACACACACACAATAATACACCTAAGAAGAAAATGTTGACAATGAAATCAGAACAAGAAAACATTTTTTTAACTTTTCATAACTTAAGATGTTTCTATCTCACCTCATAAATGGCCAGTATAAACATATTTATGAATCTGTAACTGCATAAAAGCTTGTGGTTCTTAAAGGAACAGAGGTACCCCGTCAAACGCTCCTCTGAACAGCAGCTCTGATATTTAGCTTCCTATCTTCGGATTTCTAAATATTCAGATTGTTAAAATAGTAAAGGTCTTCAGTAGCTGCAGTCACAACAGAGTCCCCAATAAAAACAGCTCATGTTAAATCTACCGCCTCCTGCTCAGATCTTGCACCTACTCCACGTGTTTCACTGTCCACTAACCTGTCCATCATTAATTATCTGTTTTAGAAAATACCACAACAGTGAAAAGACCAGATAGTACCAAGTCCAAAAACACACAAGACTTTTTCCCTGAAAATTAAAAAAACAACAACTGCCAATTAATTTCCTGTTGAACGACTCTTCTCTCTTCCACATCCTGACCTGCTCCTACCTGACCAGGTGTTTAGTGTCCAGTATTTCAGACAACAGAGACACTGGTTTTAATTTTTACTGTCCTAAATGAAACCTGATCTCTTTCCACTGACAGACTGAGAGACTCCTGTAGAGGATCTAACTGCTCCATCCCTGTGGTTCAATAAACTTTCCTGGCCTCGCAGCAGTCTGAAGTAGACTCAGTACCTGATTTATGTGTGATGTGGGAGGGGCTGGACTTAGTTTCAGTAACTCAGAGAAGAGGTAGTCTGCGCTGGCCTGGTCCTGGTGCAGTTGGCTCATCTTCTCCTCCACCTCCGCCAGCTGGGACAGAGCTCGAGACAGAGTCAGCAGGTCCTCACCCCAACATGGCTACCGACTTGGCAAACTGTGCTTGTCTACAGAGAGCTCTGGAGAGAGGAGAGAGGAGAGGAGAGGGAGGAGAGAGGAGAGAGGAGAGGAGAGGGAGAGAGGAGGAGAGAGGAGAGAGGAGAGGAGAGGAGGAGAGGGAGAGAGAGGAGAGGTTTTGTTTCCTCAAAGTCCTTTTATTAAAACCACTTTATGTAAACAACACTGGCAAAGTTAGAAAACCATGAACAAAAAAAAAAAAAAAACAAGACATATTTCAAGGTAAACAGTGATCTGAACCAACTCATACAATCAATGGTCAGATCATAACTTCATAATCAACTCCCCATCTCCTTCCACAGAGTGCCACCCCCCATAGCCCACACACACGTATGAAGTCCTGTAACTTGTCCATTGTTTGCAAAAAACATATTCCACCCTGAGCTGAGACTTTAACAGTCCTCAAAGACTGGCACCAGGTCCACGCACTCCAGAGTTCTGGGTCTTGTCTTATATAGATGGTAGCCAACTTTTGTAGACTCCAGATAAAAGTTCACCAGCTGCATAAACAGATTTCCTCTTTGGCACGATATTTTGGACCAAAAATAACAAGTCAAAGGAAAAGCACCCAAATCCCTGAACAACTCAACAGTTCAAACAGTGATTCTAGTCTACTTACACTCAACAAACAAATGTTCGGGTGGGTTTCAGTTCAAACAGAACACACACTCCCTCTCCCCACCCCAGGATCCATGTGCGCTCTGTATCTGTTCGTAGCTATTGCACCATGTACAACCCTCCACTGAGTAAGGTCTGCCGTCCGCTTCAACGGGCGGGTTGTACAGGGACTGCCAGCTGCCTCTTCGGGAAGCGCTCATTAAAGAACTCAGTCCACCCCACCCCTAACTTCAGAGAGGGACTGGAGATGGAGGACTACACAGACGGGGCAAGGCTCCTTCTTCCCCATCCCTGAACCTGTCCAGGTGTGGTGTTGTGAGAGACAGCAGCCACCTCCCTCCCGCTACTCCCACTGCAGGGGAAGCAGACAGAGTGGGGGAAGCTGTACTCACTCGCTCGCCCATTGTTCACACAGGTTCGGTCTCTTTTTTGGCTAAAGAGTCTTAGGGGATGGGGTGGAAGAGCCTCATGACTTCTGCCACCAATTCTGTTAATCAGACGAATGTGCTGGATTTGCTCCTCTCTGTGATCGCCACCGCAGAGCAGTCAGCTTCATCAAATGACCAACTTTTGGTGCAACCAGCACCCTGAGGCTTTGGCCCGCAGGCTGGCAGATTGCAGGCTAGAGTTCTCAAGAAGCCATTGTAAAACAATGGCCTTCAAAACCCATGACTGGGAGGAGTCTGGCTGCCTGCACGCTGGAACTTAAACCCTCAAGCAGGCCTGCAGTAATGAACTGTAGAACGGGTAGTCCAGACAGACTGGATCTGCACTCAGTACCAGGAACAGTTGGTTTGTCGTAGTCCAATCGCCTGGCTCTTCTCAAGAGCAGCTGGAGCTGTGTCTAGCCAGCTTGACCACTGTTGTGCGATCCGCGCTGGCTCCGTAGTCTGAAAGCAGCAATTTTGGACTGGATGTCAACAAGTCCTTGTCCGCCTCGGCCACAGGTAGACACACATGCTGCCCGGATCCAGTGCTTACCAGACTAGAAAAAGTCCAGGATTGCCTTTTGAATGTCCTCCTCTATGAAGCCCCTCGGCGGTGTCAGGAGGGATGAGTTTGAAAGCAGAGAGTCGAGGCAACCGTTATTAGCAACCAGAACTCTTCCCCATATGAGTTGCGCTGGGTAGCAACCATTTCCATCCTTGGACAACCCCGAGCACACTTCCTCCTGATTCCCTCCCAGTTCCTTTAACCTGAAATTCCCCCAGTGCCCAAAAACTCCCAACACCTTCAGCCCTCCCTCTCCCATTACTTGAGACCACCAGGCAGAAAAGAAAATGCCTGAGTCTCTCCATTGCTCCCAACAAGAGTGCCCTCACTTTTTGCCCAGTTCACCCAGGCAGATGCTGTTTCCTCAGAGAGACAAGGCGCCTTGCAAACACTGGAACATCCTCCTGGTTGGACACAAAATATTTATATCATCTGCATAAGCAGACAATGTTAAGGAACGCTCAAACCCGCAGGACCCAGGCAAAGAAAACTCCGCTTGAGCTGATCCTCAACCTGTACAGCAGGCTCAATTGCTAAGTACTACAACTGGCCGGAGATGGACAGCTCCTTGCCTTATGCCCCGCTGTACAGAGATTGGTCGCCTCAACCCCGCCTTCCCTATTTTCACGCAAACACTGTGTATTACAATAAAGTAATTTTAACCATTAATAAAACTCATCATCAAAGCTAAAAAGCCCTTAGCGTGAGAACAAGTATGAGTGATTCACACCCTATCAAACGCTTTTCTGGTCCGAAGGAAACGATACTCAATATTTACATTGTAACAAAGGTAATACATCAATGACATCTCTAATAAGAAAATGTTGTCCGACAATATTCGGTCCAAAACACAATAACTCTGAACCAAATGAATAATGTTGCTGCCACTCTTTTCATTCTATTAGACAGTGCTCTGACAGTATTTATAGTCAGAACAGAGCAGGCAACTGGCCCAAAGGTTCTTTAAAGTACAAATCCTCTTGGGCAGCAGGGGAGTATTGCCTGACAGACACACCGGAGAAACCAGTTTTAGTGACCATAAAGACTTTATGCAAGTCACACCGATGATGGTTCCAAAAGTTTTAAAGAAGTCTATAGGCAGGCCATCGATCCCTTGGCAGTGCTCGCTCCAGCATCCCATCTGGTTGACGGCAGATGTTAGCTCCTCCAGAGTCAGATCTTTGTCCAGATCAGCCTGCACTGAGCTGAGGAAGATCCTTCTAGAAGCTCCTCACGACACTCCAGATCACAGGGTTCTTGATCCGAACAGGCTGCATAGAAGTCCATGGCATGTACCCTCATCACACCGGCTGCACAAGCTTCCCTGGTAGCTTTTAAGCATGTCATTAGCTTTCTCCTCTGCCACCGATCTCTCGAAGGTTGAAAAAAAGCAGCTTGGGGCATCCATGTTCCGAGCTTAGCTGAACTGGATCGGACACAAGGGCCCCTTTAACCCTCTCTTGCAAGAGTGAGCTCAACTCCGACCTTTCTTCTCCAGCAGGGGCTAAAGTGATGTTATTTTATGCCCTATTCAAGCCTTTCTCTGGATGCTCAATATCAGACTTAGGTCGTTAATTACAGCTTTTAGTCACAGAGGAATAGAGGTGTACTGCTGGCAAAACACGTATCTGTGCTTTTCCAACCTCCCCACCACAACTTAGGTGGGAACAAACTTTACTTTTTGAGTTCTCCAGTGATTCCAAATTCAAATAAAATCTCGACAAAAAATTTGTCAAGCAGCAATTTATTATTAAAAGTGCCAACAGGACTAGCCCTGTACCTGATGAGATCACTATTCTAATTGTTACTAAGTGGTGGCTGGGTAAAAACCAACTGATTTATAGTGCAAGAAAGCAATCTGGGGCTGAGAAAGTTTCTGGATGTAAATTTGTCTCCTTAATCTTTGGAAGCTGCACTCACCTGGTTATTGCAGACCCTGACCCATGTGTACTGTCGGAATGTGGATGTTTTATTCTAAAAGAGTCAAGCAAGTCCAGATGTAATATGGCACTGCTCAGGGTCTGAGACGATCGTGGGTAGTTTCGCCAATCCTGTCAACAGTAGTTCAAGGTACAGTTGAAACGCCACCAACAATAATAATATTTCTCCTTGATGCAATGTCAAACTCATTTTTAACTGTGTAAAATCCAACTCTCTTGTTCCACTATTTGGGGGCATAGATGTTGACGAAACAATAAACTGAGCTCCTATGGATGCTCTAACAACGAGCAAACGGGCCTTTCACTACTTCTGTGCAAGATAAACAGATGTAGTGACAGCTTCTCTAAAAAAAAAAGAACAGCTACTCCTTAGTACTGAAATTTGTTCCATGGTTGCTCATAGGAACCCTTCCACCATAGACCCCAGTCTGTCTCATCTTGTGACTGTATGTAAATTTCTGTAAGAACAACATCGATCTTTGATCTGAGATCTCAGAGGCAAGCCTTCGTTCATCCTCCCACTCAATAATGTTAAGAGACCCTACTTAAGGCTCCCCAAGATAGCCTAGAGAAGGAAACCAGATGATAGAACAAAGTTAACAAACAGAGGAGAGAGAGAAACAATTCCAGTGATGCATCATCACTTCACTTTAACTCTTCTGGTTTTACTGCTGATTTTTCCCTGGGAGTGGGTGGATGTTTCAGATGGCGTTTTCTCATCTAGCAGCACAAAGCCAACTTGTCTTTTATGTACATTAACTGATCTAATGAATTTGTCAGTGTCCCTAAAGTAATCTTCCACTTTAACAGATTTTTGAAAGTTTCATCCAAAAACAGACGATCTCCTCCAGAGAGGCACAGGTCATGCTCATGCTGGATGCCCCAGAGATGACACAATATCTGACCTCAGATCATCCATCCTCCTTTACATGAGGCCCGGCCAGCAAACAGCAAGTTCTCATCACTGAAGGCCGCCTCAGTCAAGATGACTCTTTGGGACACCCTTTATTCTCAACCAGCCCTGCTGCAGTGTTGCTGTCTGCAGCCCGAGAGGCTCAGACTAACCCTTCATTCACAGACCCCTGACCTACAGTCATGCGCCATCGTAGCATTGTTATTCCCGAGAGCAGGGACCTCTCTCTCTTCCCTGACAACCAACCTGCTGTTCAGACGTGGTCTCCGGAGCCGGCGCTCCCGCGAGGCATCGGCCTCCGCGCGCCGTCGCTGGCCCGCTTAGGCCACGGAAGCGCCACACCGCTGCCCGGGCGCGAAAGGAGCCGCCGTATTTTCCCTGCTGCTTGTGTGTGGACACGCAAACCGCTTATGTCCCACATCACCATTCAAAACATCACCATCCTGAACTCGCATACACCATGTAGGAAGGCCGCCTTGTTTAACACGGAAAGACACCTCCAAAAGTCTGTGTCATGAGTCCAGGAACACAATACCTTCCGTCTCCTCAGAGACTGGATTTGTTTCAGTTTGGGGTCTTACATCCCAAACTCACAGTTCTGAACCCGCTTTCGGCAAACTTTCCAAACCGCCAAGCTCCTTCTCTATCAGCTCGCTTGGAATGAACGGCGAACACCGGATACGGTGATCCGCTGCTGAGGAGTTGTCAGCGGGGAGACCTGCACAACAGGTCCCCGATGAACACGCCGCCTCGATCAACTGAAAACGAGGTTCGCTTTTTGAACACGACAACCGCCTTGTCTGCGAGAGGCAACAAGATGTTGTCGGTCTCACCTGCTCACCTGCTGCCAGCAGAACCTCCACGGAAACTGAACCGGGCTCTGGAGTAACTATCCGAGCACTGATGTCGGGATAGTCGGAGGAGGCGTGACGCCATTCCTCCCGGCTAGCAGCGAATCTCACAGACAACAAAGGAAATCTACC
The DNA here is from genome assembly GCA_033238685.1 of Lates japonicus. Taxonomy (NCBI): domain Eukaryota; kingdom Metazoa; phylum Chordata; class Actinopteri; family Centropomidae; genus Lates; species Lates japonicus. The sequence continues at coordinate 391,915 of BRZM01000134.1, forward strand.
TGATAATGCAGCAAACAGTGGAAACACCAGAAGGAAAACAGACCAGAAAAAACCAGTTTAAACTCCGCCACACCACACACACAGTCACCGAGTTCTGAAACGGGAGGAGAGGAGGAGAGAGAGGAGAGGAGAGGGAGAGGGGAGAGAGAGAGGAGAGGAGGAGAGGAGGAGAGGAGGAGAGGAGGAGAGAGGAGTATAGAGAGAGGAGAGAGAGGAGAGGAGAGAGAGAGGGAGGAGGGAGGAGAGAAGGCAGGAGAGGAGGAGAGAGGAGAGGAGAGAGAGAGAGGAGAGGAGAGAGGAGAGGAGAGAGGAGAGAGAGAGGAGAGAGAGAGAGCAGGGTGAGAGAGAGAGGAGGAGAGGAGAGGAGAGGAGGAGAGAGGAAGATGTTTTCTCGTGGTTAACCCAGATTACCGTTTGACCATGGATGTAATTAACTGTCTCCATCAAAGATGATTTTCATGACCGCCTCCCCAAACAAAAAACAATAATGGAGCAATAAAATTGAAAACTATCGACGACCAAACAGAGCTCCACCCTGCTGAAAAATACTAACAAATATTTGGAGCTTTAAACACGTTTTAACTGATCAGCAGGAAGCATGAGAGAGTCACACTGTCACTGCACAGAGAGAGAGAGAATACACAAACCAAGCAGATGGGTGAAGAACCAACATTCCTGTAAGGTTTTAGTGATTAACGGTTAATGTAACGACCGTAATTTTCTCCTGTGACAGACCAGAGATCACGCCAAGTGAAGGTTTCCTCAGCTGAACGTCCAGATTCTCAAAAGTGCTGCTGCTTCCCAACCACCAGACACACACACACACACACACACACACACACACCCAGTAAGTTCTCCCTTCCATCTGACTTTACTTTCACTCTTCTTTCCACCTTTGCCCCTTCACTGCCTTATGCCTTTGCTTTTCTCTCGCTCTTCCATACTTCCTGTTTCAATCCATTTTTCCTGTTTTCCTCTACCTCAGTTCCTTATTTCTATTTTTTCGCTTCCTTCTGCAGTTTCTATTTCACCTTCTTACTTCAAAGCCACTCACTCATCCTCTCATCTCTTGGTATTTCTTCACACCACTTCCTCCTGCTCCCTTGCCCACTGTCTTCCATCTCCTCACTGCATTCTCCTTCACTGCACCTCCCTCCTCCTCCTCCTCCTCCCTCCTCCCTCCTCCTCTCCTCTCCTCCTCTCCTCTCCTCTCCCTCCCTCCTCCTCCTCCCTCCTCCCTCCTCCTCTCTCCTCTCCTCTCCCTCCCTCCTCTCTCTCCTCTCTCCTCCTTCTCCTCTCTCTCTCTCCTCCTCTCTCTCCTTCTTCCTCCTCCTCCTCCTCCTCCCTCCTCTCCTCTCCTCCTCTCCTCTCCTCTCCTCCTCTCTCCCTCCTCCTCCTCCTCTCCTCCTCTCCTCCCTCCTCCTCCTCCTCCTCTCCTCTCCTCCTCCTCCTCCTCCTCTCCTCCTCCTCCTCTCTCCTCCTCCTCCTCCTCCCCTCTCCCTCTCTCCTCTCCTCCCCTCTCCCTCCTCCTCCTCCTCTCCTCTCCTCTCTCCCTCTCCTCTCTCCTCTCCTCTCTCCTCTCCTCCTCTCCTCTCCCTCTCCTCCTCTCCTCTCTCCTCCTCTCCTCTCCTCTCCTCTCCTCTCCTCCTCCTCCTCTCCTCCTCTCCTCTCCTCCCTCTCTCCTCTCCCTCCTCTCTCCCTCCTCCTCTCCTCCTCTCCTCTCCCTCTCCTCCTCTCCTCTCCTCTCCTCTCCTCTCCTCCCTCTCCCTCCTCTCCCTCCCTCCTCCTCTCCTCCTCTCCCCCTCTCCTCCTCTCCTCTCTCCTCCTCTCTCTCTCCCTCCCTCCCTCACTCACGGCGTCTGACTCGTTCATCTTGATGGTCATCTTGTTGACTGCGTCATGCCTTGTTGACCATCTGATAGCAACTGACCATGGCGACAAAACAAACAACAAACAAACAAACAAACAAACAAAGAGTGACACATGGTTAAGCAATTCACCCTCTACTTTACTTGTTTATTAAGTGGAGTTGTTACCAACCTCCGATGAAGTTTCATTGCGCGTCTTAAGACATAATCTTCCAATTTGTGCTTGGCTTTTTAATTTGAAAACATCAGCAGGAAGTGTTGATGTGGAGGTTTACACTGAACTGAATTTACCATGAGCTGTTATAATAGGAGTCACTCCACGCCTCCCTAAATATCTGCTGTATTTATTCCAGATCTTTCATTGTCTTCGCTCTTGTTTCGGATTCTTTGACTCATTAAAATGGTTTCGTTTCTTCTTCTCTCTCTATGTGCACATCACACTCTCTTCAGCTTTTCTTTATTAGATTGTCCAACAGTTTAATCTTTTAACTCATCACCCTTTTTCATTTATAGTTTCTGATTTGTCTGTTTCTCTCATTTTATCTTTGTATGTCTTTCTTTTGGGTTCGTCTTCCTCCTTAATCTTCCCCCAGTTCTTGCTTTCTCTCTCTCGCTCTTATTTCTAAAGCTTAGTCTTATTATTTGTATTTAAGGACCTTTTTCTGTCTTAACTGAATTGATTCTTCTTCCTCTCTGATTTTTTCTCTGTTGTTGAATGTTCTGCCTGTTTCTCCCTTCTGTCTGTTCTGTCTTTCCTCCATCTTCCTCTAATAGCTGTGGTCTTTTCTCTCTCCTCCTCTTGATTGTAATGTCTCCACGTTTCAGCTCCAGTCAGATTTTGCACGCAGCTGCTTTAATGTGCTGAGTAACTTTACCATTGCAAAACCGCCTTTGTAACCTGAAACGCCCGAACGTCCGCCTTGAAAATAGGCTTATATTTCTTAGCTGGAAAAAGCTGCTTTTCCTGACATAACAGGGTTTCCTTCCTCTGATGGGGTTGCCTCCACCTCCAACTCATTTAATAGTGCAGCAGCCAGGGACGTTTTGTCTCCCCGGCCCTCGCCACGGAGGGACGAGAAAAATGGAGCAGAGGCGGGTAAAATAGCTTTCAATTGCAACTTGGTCCTATTTGCCCCCCTCCTCTGGTTGTGTTTCATTAAGCGGGCCAGGACGGATCGACACGCCACAAGGCCCGAGCGATTCATCTGTTAAATCGGTGACATGGAGTTTATTCTGACCCAACAACTGCCCGCTGTCCTTCACAATAACAATCCCAATTGACGGTTAGGGGTGGGTGGGCAGTGAGAGGGGTGAGGAGGGAGGGGAGTTGATGACGAATGTTACAGAGGATTTAGGGAGTGGACAACAGCGAGGAAAGTCACAAACTGCAGGGCCCTAAACCCTGAGGCAGTTTTTAGAGGCTGGGCTCAAGAGGGTGGAGACGCCTGACCCCTCCGACGCTTTTGCTGCTCGCTAGTTTTTTCCTCATTGAGGCCGGGTTCTAACGCGGCTGGTCATTCGCCTTTGTCTGTGCATCTGACTTTTGTTTGCTTAGTGAACATCTCAACCACGACTGAGCAGATTTATAATAAAAAAACACACAAATACTGTTAACATAAAACTTTTCAAGAGTGAAACTGCAGTTTGCAGGTTTTGTTGATTTCCTGTAGGGAAGCGTTGAGACCAATAAAACAAACAGCTTATTAAATCAACCTTTATTCCCATGTTTTCAGTCAAAGTGTGACAGTCTGATAGTCAAGAATACCAGATTTACTTGACAAAAAACAGGGAATTCAGCTCCTAGCTCCCAGTTACAACTCTTGTTTTTGTCAGTGGAGTCTGGTAGTGATATATAGAGATGTTTCTGGTTAAACTTAAAGTCCTGTCATAATGTTATGTTTATTATTAAAAGGATCAGTCTGTAAGAACTGAAACAGAAACTGGATTAAAGCTGTGGTGAGATAAAGAGGCAGAGAGATGTTGTCTGTTGATAATGAACAGGTTTGTTGAGGTTCGTACAGACTGACTGACGCTGATGTGTTCGACACATGATCAGATATGTTCAAGTGAAACGAGGAGTCGTGTTATTTACATCCGAGCTCTCCAGGAACTGCGGGACGTCAGGATCCTTCAGCAGGACGGGATGTTTCACTGTTCTCATCAGATACCTGAAACACAACAGAAGAACCTATTTCAAACACCAGTTTGCTTCTGACAGTGAAGTTTTCTTTGACGATCATTTTCCTCCTCTCTGGTTATTGGTGGAACATCTGAAAGGCTTTTATTTTGAAATTCTGTTACTGTGTAACTGAAGACGTGAAAAACTAACACACAAAATTGTCATCAATGTAAATCTTTGTCGTCATTAACATGACACTGTGTGTGTGTGTGTGTGTGTGTGTGTGTGTGTGTGTCCATCAGCGTGGAGTTCTGCAGCTCTGAGCTCCATCAGCTGTCACTGGCTGACCTTCCTGTCAATCAAACACCATCAGTAAAGGGCAGCAGAATGTCAGCCCCACCCCCCAACCCTCTGCTGCTCAGTATTACACACACACACACACACACACACACACACACAGAAACATGACCATGTGTGTTTGATAATGATGTATCTAATATTTGTGGTTTAACCTTTCGGCCTGTAAAGTTCTGACCAGCTTGATCTTTACCATGACTGGCACACACACACACACACACACACACACACACACACACTGTGTGTCTTGTTTGTTTGAATATTTTAACAGTGACAAAAATGTGATTAAAAAAACTTCTCAGCAGCTGATTCTCAAATGTCAGAGTGTCCTTGAATGCACCACCACAGGGGAGAGATTCAAATGATGAAGACGTGACTGAAGCATAAAAATAAAGGTGACTAAACGTTGACAGTGACCTGGTGACTGGAGCGTCTCTGTGTGACTCTTAAAGAAAACTAACTCGTACCTCTCCAGCGCCGACCTCCTCTTCTCCACAAACTCGTTGGACGACTGATCCTCCTTCCCCACCTTCACCTTGGTCATCCCTGCAGACCAGGAGACGCTCATTAAACCAATATTGCACGAGGGCCGGTCGCAGCTGATTAACATTAAACTCCGAGCTGTCGCCGTCTACACACACTCCATGTTCACATTAATGTTGTTAATGGAGTCCAGCAGAGGGAGTCCTTTGGTTTCACTTACCCACGATGCTTTTCTCCGGTGCAGGGGGGACGATGTAGCCTATGTGCAGGTACTTGGAGGCCAGTTTACTGTGCAGACCCAGGAAGTCACTGAAACGCCTTTTTACTGAAAACTCGTTACGCTTAAACAGAGACATGGAGGTCTGGGAGAGAGACACAGAGAGAAAAGAGAGAGAGTAAATCAAACTGAGAATCAGTTGAGAGTCGGTTCAACGTGTGAACCTTTAGGAACTGTTTCTCCAGGGTCCAGAGGACCAGCACAAAGTGAAAACCAACAGGTGTCTGCAGATTTACAGACAAATAAACATGAATAAGATCAAATACACAAATATGTTGAATCCATTCCTTTCAAATTAAAATGACCTAATATCTGTGGTGTAAAGAGACAATGACTGATATGAAAAGAAACCTCACCTTGGTGGTCACTTTGTAGGCCATGTACGCGTTCATCCCATCACCTGCAACACACACACACGCAAAAAACAATGACCAGGTTCATCTGCTGCAGGATGTCATCAGTAAATACACACTGATACTGTCAGCAGCATTAATGCTCTGTTCAGATCAGCCTGAGCTCAGATATCAGACTGGATGAACTGGTTCCATGTGATTTCTAGCAGAGGTCATCGGGTGTTTTATTTACAGTCTCTTTGTGCCTGGGATCATGTGTACACACAGCGCCTGGCAGCTGCTGAATATTACAATCCTCCACAGTCGGCTCAGGTCAATAACACACCTGCTCCAAACACCAGAGTCATCAGCAGGTTGTTTCACTGCTGTATGCTCCTGTAATGACAGACTGCAGCCTGCAGGGTCATGCTGGCAGGGACTAACAGTGACGAACAGTGTGACTGAGCAGAGCGTTGGCCTCGTCTGCGTCTGCTCGGTAGCCATCTGTCACTCTGACTTGTGTTGACAGCAGAGACGAACATCACTCCCACTGTAAGCTACCATCTTCTTATTTAGAAGAATTGTCTCATTCACTGAGCCTCTGATTTCTCAGTCCATGTCCTATTGTTTATGATACTGTAGTATTCAGGACCAGCCGAGGACAGACTCACAACTTCTCTCAGGGTCAGACACCATGCATGTCGAACGTAATCCCCCGGCCTCCTCCTCTTCAATCTACACAGAGAGAAACATCATCAAAGGCTGCAGAGAAAAATACACTTTCTCTCCTCTCTATGTTTGCAAAAGAATGTACCTGTGAATTTACAAAACAAATGAAACCTGTCTAACGATCAATGAAAAACACAAAACCCAAGTGCAATGTTTACCATTCTCATTTGATATCAGAGAGAAAACCCGCTGCAGCGAGCAGAGGAAGAGTTTTGACTAAGACAATACAGCAGAATTAACTAAATCTTACAATAAAATGTGTGTGTGTGTGCTCACCTCGCCGAAGGAGGAGTGTGTGAACATCGTCGGGCGTAATATGCAGGGGTGACAGATTTGGTGGGAGGGGTGATGGGTGATGGCGGGGACGGACTGTCGGACAGCAGGATCGCCTTCCTATCTGTCCAACTAAACCTCCCTGTGGCTTCTATAACAACACACACACACACACACACACACACTTCTTTTACCTCAAGACCACAACAGAATTCAAACAACTCTGTATTTCTACAAGTTAAAGAAAATAATTAAAGAATGATCTGACGCTGACTACATTACCCAGAATGTAACTCCAAACAGAGCAGCACAGGAGCAGCTCAGGACATGTCGACATGAATGGGAAAAATATGTTAAATTGTTCACACATTCCTCCAAACAAAACACAATTAGTGCCTGTTAATTGTTAGAAGTGCTGGAGGTAGTGCCATTGCCAGTCTGCCAACAGTGTGTGATGTGTCATCGCCATTGTGAAATTTGACAGCTCAGACTCCAGGAGGATCGGAGGCCTAGTGTTTTTCCCACTGGCTGTTCAAGCATTTCAGCTCCAACTTATAATACGTGAAGAGCAACTGTTCCACATGTGTAAACCTGCTGCTGGTTTCATTGTTTCTACTGGACTCTGAAGGAGCGTTCAGTCTCGCTCAGATCCAAACTGGCACCAAACAAGCAGCATGTGCATGTGTGTGTGTTTACCTGCAAAAGGTGTCCTTCTGGGTCAGCTTAACAACAGTGGAATCTTGTTTGGGTCCTGCTTGAGTTGGTGCTGATGTCTTCTAGCAGGTAGATCATTATTCTGACTGTACACACACACACACACACACACACACATTGGTTCATAATAAACATTTTCAGTTCTTCACGGAAAATAATATCACATTTCTGTGTTGTTCGGGTGGACTGAGATTATGTTATTGGACATTAAAGTAAAAAAGTAGAAGGAAGAAAGGAAGTGTGTGGTACGATCTGGACCCACGATCAGTTATTAATGCAGCTGTAGTAGAACCTTTCCATCCTGCAGCTGAGCCCTGACTCTGGCTTCATTTATTCACCATCACCGATAATCGGAGTTTATTTCTTCCTCTGAGCCCACAGAAACCCAACCATTCAACTTTCAGGTCACCAGCAGCTGAGAAGAAAAGCAGTGGCCACATCTGTACAGTGGCTGTGCAGACTCAACAAATTCCACAGAAGAAGAAGAAAAGTTTGCATCAGTGTGTGCCAATCCATCCTGCTGAGCCACAGAGCTTCCTGCCTGCTGCAGAGGAAACAGCCACGCTCCACAAAATTGAAGGTAAACTGATCAGCAGCAGGAGGCTCTGATCATGTGACGTCACACGGCCCTTCCTGAGAAACAGACTTCACGTCAGCACTGACTCACCAATGCTGCTCTACTGACACCTGAGGGGGTTCAGTCGCTTTCACTGGTTACCGCCACAGATTCCAGCGATGAGAAAATCGTGCTCAGCAGCTGCAAACCGAAACCAGTTCATGGGTTTGATTCCAGTTAAACGCAGACATGGGAAACATGTGACGTCATTTATCAGCTTGGATGAAGGCTAACTGAAATTCTGACCCATTTTCATGGAACAAATCCGATCACTGAAGGAGAACTGAAGAAAATCTGCTCTGTGACAACCTGTCACAGATGGAGTGTTGTAGTTTTTGCCTGACCAGTTTTCACCTGTTTATTCTACCTCATTCAGGAAATCAAACGGATATCCAGGAGACCATTAAAGGCCCCAGTGAGAGAATCAGTGTGTGTGGATGAGTTCCTTCACAGCACCACTGTTGCCAGTTCCTTTTCAGCAAAGCATTGAAGGAGTTTAAACCCCCAGCTCCAAAGAAACCAGTAATTACAAACACACTGAACACAGACCTTCTCTGCTGCACATCCACACTGTGCAGTTGACAGTTACTGAATCACATGTGCAGAGTGTTACTTTACACTTAAACTTCCAAAAATCTCACTCACTATTTTTTTTATATTTCAGCCTCTAATCAAAACGTCTGCGCCACATGTTGGAGGACAATACAAATAAACTGAGACTGACTTGTTCATTCTGTGTAATTAGGAGCTGCTAATAACCCAAACCCATCAGCAGCCTTGAAAATCATTTGTCATTTCAGACGTTCCAGCCTGAGTCAGTGTTGTAACCTGGTAATAAAACTAGAGACTATGATCTCATAGTAGACTATAAAATAATGTGTGTAAAGACCTGTAGCAGGAGGCAACATAAATTACTTCATAAAGGCAAAACATTCATCAAAGAGGGATCTAATATACCGACAACTTCCAGCTTAATGGAATTACAAACTAGAGTTAGTGCCTGGTGTTCTGTGCCTCCGCCGAAAGGCAGGAAATACACTCAATAAATAAGAGAACTTTGGTTGGTACCAAAAACCAACTTAGCATGTTTAGCAGCAGCCTCCATTTTATTTCTTCACCCCAACATGTTGAGAGGTTGATTCTCAGCAAGTTCAATTGACTGCACGTTAACAAGAGGTTTATGGATTTGATGAAAAAGTCGTTGAGAGGAAGTCTGGCTCTGAAGGTGCTAGACGTTTTCAGATTTATAAAGAAACTGAGTAATTTAAAGAATTATTCAAATATCGTGTTGACACAGTGAGTTTGTGGTTTGGTTAAAACAGACAAATATTTGACCTGTTCTGAGGTGAAAACAATCTCACCGATGCAGATAAGAACATGCTGTCGGTTTCCAGGTTACGGGTGGAGGTTTGAAACACCGACAAAAATCTAAGCATCACCTGCTGCTTTAAAAAACACTTGAGTAGACAGAGACTTCAGCTGTTCACAGCTGGAGTTCCGTGGAGCAGAGGAGGAGGAAGATGGAGAGATTTCAGCTGAGAGGACAGAAAGAGGAGCGTAGAGGATGGAGGAGAGGAGAGGAAATGAGGATGATAACGAGAGCTTCTCCTCTCATCAGCAACACACAGAGAGAGGTCAGAGAAACATACACACACACACAGTCATTGTACATCCACTCAGACACACAACTGTTCAACAACACTTTTCAAAAATTCCCAATTAAATAAAATGAAGCGAGGTCAAGCTAAAGAAAAGTGAACCCTGACCTGGACTCTCTCCAAGAACTGCATGAAATTCCACATTATGAATCTATTTCTCTAATAAATTGAGAGTGACCAAATATAGATCGCCTGACCAACCTCAGGCCAAAGTCCAGATTCTGGAACTGGTCTCAAGAACAAGAAAGACAAACCAACATGTTTGCAACCTGAAGAAGGAAACTAAAGGCCCAGTGTGGCAAAACCTTTGACATCAGAGTAAAATGAATTATCAGGGTACAGCTTTAGGTCATTCTCCTGCCTCAGTCTGTCTTCAACTTTAGTTCTGTCACATCACTGCAGCCAGTGCTAGCACCGAGGTCACGCCTGAAATATAAACTACTATTTCAAAGAAAATCTTTTGATGGAGCCCTCTCGTGACTACACAGACAAGTTAGTTTATGAACTGTCAGATTCAGCCTCAATAAACTACAAAAACTGCTTTTCATACCAATAACTCTAGTATTTGAACTGCTACTGAAGCACGTGTCGTCTGAAGAGAAAATCCACACAAATGTCATCACGCTGGTGCAGAAAAACAAGATCAGTGATTGTAGCAGCAGCTGAGGAGGCTGGTGGGTACAGTCCTCCTGTCCCTGTTCCATCATCACATCGAAAACTAGAACACCGAGGCCAAAGGCTTTGTTACTGGAAGTTTGATCCATTAAAAAACTGAAAACTATTTACAGTCGTCTCCATTTATCTATAAAGTTTATGTTCAGAAAAAAACGAATAAACAGACATCGGAAACAGTGTGTTCATCAGACAATTGAGAGCAAAACACACTGAACTACAATGTAAAACTACTTGAAATCCAAATTTACTTTTACACATTTAACTTAACACCAACAGTGACTGAGAGGTGTGCCCCATTTCAGCACTCAACTATCATCATGTTGCAAAAAGAGCAAAACCCAGGAAAAATTAGATGGAGAAAGGGAACCTGAGGATACTTGCAGAGGAAATCTATGTCACAGATGAATGATGCTGAGAAAACCCCACACACAAACAAAATCTCCACCCTGCTCAAACATTACTTCTACCAACCAGGTGGATAAAACAGTAGTAACATCTCTTACAACAGCAGCACAAAACTATCCTCCAGTTGAATCAACACCTGTACAACACAAACTGGAACTTCTAAAGGTTCTAATGATTTAGGACTTGTGTCAGACTTCATTTAATCAGGTGTTCCTAATAAACTGCCAGCTGAGTGAATACTGATATCAGAGGGTCAGAGAGGAGAGTCGGAAACAAGAGGAGTCAGAGGTTATTAAACACTGCACTTAACCCCAGTCCACCTTAAAGTGCTCTGACTCTGTGTGTGTGTGTGTGCACTGGGTTGTCTGAGGTTCAGACTTTGTCGAGGGGTCTGGGACCAGAACCAGGATTAGGTCGGGGAGTTCAATATGTCAGCGAGCGTCCTCACAACCGCAGAGATCAACAGGAGTGTGTCTTCATCCGTTTAATGGTCATTGTGAAGCAGCATGAAAACACACCCAGCTTCACCCTGCTGCTCTCTCTCACACACACACACACACACACACAACAACACACACTCACACACACACACACACACAGAGTTCATTGAAGAATGCTGTTGTGACACTCAAGGAAGACAATCATCACCAGGAATGAAGTCCAGAGTGCTGACATGACGAAAAGAGAAGAAACAGGCCTGTGTGTGTGTGTGTGTGTGTGTGTGTGTGTGTGTGTGTGTGTGTGTGTGTGTAAACTCTGCTTGTTCTGTTGCAAAGCCTTCAAACCTTCTTGAGCTGACAGTTACGACGCGGTTCTTCAGACTTTTTAAAATAAAAACTGTTGTAGAATGATGATCAGAGATAGTTTAACAGACAGAGTCCTACCTCCTCCTTTCTGTCTCCTGCTTTAAAATCAGCTTTGTTCCAAATCTGTTTTTGGAATTTCTAGATTGTGTCCAGGATTGATTTTTAGAAAGTCTGGACCGAAGAAAACCAGATGAAGTTCTCAAATCAGATCCAACCCACATTCAGAGGGTGATTCTAATCAGATTCTACAGCTGTGTCTCAGTCCAGATGTTCCAGCTAAAATCTGATTTTAAAATGTCTTTACAACATCGTATTTACATCAAATCCAGAGTGAAGGTAGCCACGTGTTTAATTTTAATGAGATATAATGCACAACATCTCCGATCAAATAAGTGGAGTTTAGTGGCTGACCAGGAAAGTTGAGAACAAAGGGAACGTACATTCATCACAGAGGAACGTTGAATGAACCACTCACACCTTGTCTGTCTGCAAACAAGCACATTAAACAGTTTTTACAAAGCTGTGGACTTGACTTATAGAGCAATCCAGTCCAGTAAAACAACCCTGCAGGGTTAAATAACCTTATAAGCCTGAAATGTTCAGTTTTACCACAACTGTGTGTGTACTGAGAATCAGTGCTGCATTTTTCTTATAGTTTTTCTGATATTTACCTGATTTAAATGTAATTTCTGTAGCTTTTCTCCATATAAGACTTAAAACCATAAAAACTTTTACTTCTACAGCTTAATTAATCGACAAAACTTCAACCACTGAATTCATTTGGTTCAAATCCACCAGCATTAAACAACAAAGAAGAAACTCTCTCAATCTGATTTGGGACTTGTGTTATTTTTCGTTTTTCCAGTCTGCCCCTGAATGCATCACCACACCTGTGTACCGTCACCTGACGGCGAGCAGACACACCTACTTCCGCGTTTTTTCCTCCATGCCAACATGACCCTCTCGGCCTCGTAGCTGTCGCTTGAAGGCCACCGTTACTGTTGTTATCTACAGCCGTTCCGCAGTGTTTTAATGGCTGTTTTGCTGAATGACAGTGGCAAAGATGAATAAAACAGACGCTTCCTCACGCACCACAAACCTCCTCATTCAAAACCAGCTGTCAAGGGTCTCCTCCCTGCCTGCTCCCTCCCTCTGCTTTCATCTGTTGTCAGCTGGAGGCATCACGCCTGCCTGCCACAGATCCCCCGGCCTTCATCACCTCCTCCCTCCTCCTCCTCCTCCTCACCTCCAGTGTGGCGGCCGACTCCGGGAACAGGTCCTCTCCGTCCTCCAGCTCCTCGAAGTCGGTTTGCTCCGGTGGAGGGTCCCTGGCTGTGTCCGCCATGTTCGCGTGGTTCCTGCGGCTAATTGTGATGAAGGCTAACCGACACACGCACCGACAGACTGCGAGAAAACAGTCGACTGACGGGGCGAGGGGAGGAGAGGAGGAGCTGGGAGTCAGGAGGTTTTCCCAGCTCTGTCATGTGACTAACAGGAGTCCTGATGGGAACCAGAGAGGAGGGGAAAGAGAGGAGGGCTCACTCTGCCGCTGTTTCCTGGTACCGCCAGTTTCTTAAACATATTTCCCTTTAGATTAAAAGCACAGACACCGGCGTCATGTTCTTGTACAGTTTCTGGGAATTTGGGGTTTTACCGAACAGAGGAGGAGTTTACAGTCAACAATTACACATAAACTACACATGGTGATTAGTCTGCAGAGGATATGAAGTGTCTCTGAATTAGCAATAACTTAGGATAGAAAAAAAAAACTCTGGGAAAAGTAATACAGTGGAAAATAAAACAAATTTTACAAAATAAAATATTAAACTTAAATCAGACTATATTAAAGGCTCTCGTTCAAAAACTACAAAATAAAAAAAGAATATTGATACAAATAATTAAAGATTATTTTGGGTTGAAAAAACAGATTCAATAAAAAATCCAGGTTCAAAAACTCTAAAAAAAAAAAATTAGAATAAAAGATTAATAAAACAGTTTAACGTTTTTGGTTGTAAAAGTCTGAGAAAGATGATAAATACAAGAGATTTTTTCAAACATAACAATGATAAATCAAAATTAATTTATTACAATTTCAGTTTCAAAAATCCTAAATTATAACTACAGTAAGTAACTAATGAATCTATTTTAATTAACATTTTTGTTGAAAACTAAGGAATAAAGATTAACTAAAGATTTTAAAACTAAATAAAACAATTAAAATAAAGTTTTATGAACATACAGATTTTTATTCATGGCTGCATGTAACTATGACTCTTCCCTGTTTTGTAATGTTCAATAAAGTTTTCTAAAAACCTGAACATAGACGATCTTTGAGTCGGAGCCACTGTGGATAGACGAAGTGTTTCAGTCGGATCATATTCAGTGACACACCGTCACTTCCGTGTAATGAGCAAACCGCTGGCGGCAGCTGTGAACTGGACGTTAACAGCTGCTAATGATGTTAAAATATTAATTCTAAATATAATTTTAGAGCAGAGACACAGAGTTAATTAGCTGTTTAGCTAACGCGCTCTGAGCGGCTCAGAAAACGTAACTTAGCGTCGTTTAACTTTCAGTTTCAGTTAAGTAGTTGTGTTAGCATGGACGTTAGCGGGGAAACTGTGAGCGTGGCCTCAGGAGAAGAAGCCCAGCATCTGACACGGGAGGAGGAGGAGGAGTTAGAGTCCGAGTCCGAGGAGGAGGACGAGGACGAGGACGAGGACGAGGAGTTGGAGTCCGAGGAGGAGGTGGAGAAGGAGCTGGAGCTGGAGCTAGCTAACATGACAGTGGAAGGTAAACTAATACACTGATACAACAGTTCTGTAATAAATCCTCCGTCATTAGCGTGTCGTTGTGTTGTGTTGTCCTAATGGAAGATGGTTTGGGATGAACCGGACAGAAGGTGAAAGCAAAGTAACGAGTGCAACACATTTCAGTGAGAACAGTGTGTGAGTGTGTTCAGCTGCTCAATCAGTTCAGAAATGTAGATTAAGTTTAGTTCAACAAGAAGATTCCATGTTCCATTCCTCGTTTTAAACACTGAAACACTGAATTATAGAAATTTAAATAACAGCTGGAAAATATCAGGCAGTTAAACACCAACTTGATGCATCCTGTTCTTGTCTTTAAACACTACAATACCCATGAGCCTCAGTGGCTGCCTGTACAGAAGAGCCCATCCAGAGGTTTGAAATAATTGAAGTAATCTTTCCACAGTTCACCCTCTCTGTCCCCTCGTTGTTCTCAGACCTGCTGCAGAGGGTTCAGGCCGTGCAGACCGACAGCACCATGGAGGAGCTCAGCGTCAACACGGAGCCGGACTGGGAGAGCCAGGTCGCCGCCATGTTGGAGTACAGCACCCACCTGTCGCAGCAGTACGACGACCTGACGAAGAAGCAGAGCGAGGAGGAGGTGGCACACGAGAAACACAAACAACAGCTGCAGAAGAAGAAGGAGGAGGCCACGCGGCAGCACCAGGTGAAGGTCGACACACACTGTGGAGTTACTGTGGTCAGAACCACAGAGATGCTGTAACATCAGACTGTGACTGTGTTCTCAGGCTCTGCTGGACAAACTGGAGTCTCTGCGAGTTAAACTGCAGCTCAACAACTCCAAGGCCGCCAGGAAGAACTTCTTAGCTAAAAAACAAGACATGACCTCAGAGAAGAACAGAGCAGAGGAGGAGAGGAACAGGTAGAAACCAGATTTCAGCAATTATCTAAATGATTAAGTCATTTATCAAGAAGAAAATCACCAAACAGTATCTGGTTCCTGCTTTTGTTGGTTTTAAATCACAGTAAACTCAATGTCTTTGGTTTTTGACTTTTGGTCAGACAAAAGAAGACGTCACCTTGGACTTGGGCACCTTGGGGAATTGTGATTGGATTTTTTAAAAACTATTTTTGGAGGAGTTATAGATGAAACGATTAATCAAACAACCAGGAAAATATCTGAACCCACTGTAACAGTTTACAGAGAAATACTTCACTCTTCTTCTTCTTCTTCCTCTGTCGATCAGGCTGGCCAAGGAGCTGGAGGAGAACGAGAGGAAGCTGACGGCGCTCACAGAGGAGCAGGGCGAGGAGCAGCGGAGGTGGCAGGCGGAGCTGGAGGAGCTGAGGCAGGAGATGGAGCGAGTGAGGAAGGAGGCGCAGGAGGCCGACATGCTGGCCTCCCAGGACGAGAAGGCTGCTGTGGAAAAGCAGAGGGAAGTCGCCATGACTCGCATCGAGGGCTGGCTGAGAGAGGTACAGACACCACAGCATGGTTAACGCTTAGAGCGAGAGAGATGGGGCATGAAGCCCTGCAGCCGCTCTCACACTGATCATGTCCTCACCTGTCGCAGGTGGGACAGTACCTGAACACTCTCAGGGTGGAGTTTCCTCAGCAGTTCCCTCATGAGAGGCAGAAGTGGGAGAAGAAGGAAGCTGCGGTCCGGAGGAGCCAGGCCGAGCTCCAGAGCTGCTTCCAGGAGGTTCTGCAGCAGCTCCAGCAGGGTCGAGAGTTAGAGTCCCTCCCCAGGATCAACGTGCCGTCTCTGCTGCAGGTCCCCATGGTAAGACATGGAGCAGCACCTCCTGTACTGCACTGCAGTAACAAGTGAACCTTTAGATAGTTCCTCTTTTGTGGATTTATACGTGTCGACACTAAAATTCCACGTCAACAGATTTTTAGAATCAGCGTCATCGATGAAGTTGATTAATTGTTATTGTATTTAAAACACAGTGTTTCTGTGAAAACGAATGAGTGTTGATGATGTGGGGTTACCTGAAGTATCACAGTCACAGCTGTGCCTCTGTCCTCCCACAGGCCGACCTGAGATTCAATCAGCTGATGCAGTCTCTGGTGCAGCCACAGTTCGTGTCCCCTGCTCCTCCAAACCCAGCGCCCCGACCCCTCCCTCCACAGAGACACCCACACTATTACCAGGAACAGTACCAGCCCCCTCACCGCGCCCAGTTCCGGCACCGCTACCCCCACCCACGACACCACCCGCCACCCGAACACCTCTTCCAGCCCCCACCACCGCTGCAGCACCAGCCTCCGCACCAGCCGGCCCAGACTCAGTTCCAGCCCCACATCAGAGCAGCAGTGAGGGTGACGCCCCCTCCCAGCCTGTCGCCATCCCCCCCTGTTCAACCTATCCACCCTGTAGTTCCCTCACCACCTCCCCCCACTGCTACTACTGCCACCTCCGCCCCCGCCGGCAAACTAGACAAAGTCCTGGAGAAACTCGGGTCCAGGTTCCCACAGTGCAACAAGGCCCAGCTGACTCACCTGCTCCAGCAGGTGAAGAGCTCCCGCGGCACCTTGGCTGGCATGTCCATGGAGGAGGTCATCGAGCAGGTCGGCCTCAAGCTGGCACAGAACGAGAGGCTGGCCCCGGGGCCCATCAGCCGGCCCATGCCCCCGGGCCCGATCCAGAGACCGGTCCCTCCCCAGCAGAGAGCCGGAGCAGCGGCACCGGGCGGAGGTCAGGGCGTCGGGGCCCGTAAACTCTGCCTGATGTGCCAGAACCCTGTGGATCCAGAGAGCCGCCACCCGCTGAGCTGCACCCACACCATCCACAAAGACTGCATCCGGGTGTGGCTGCAGTCCAGCAAGAACAACTCCTGTCCCTTCTGCCCGGGGAAGTGACGGAGAAAACCAGGTGGTGTAACTACAACTGTGATCAGCACCACTCCAAAGATCAAATCTGACAATGTTCCATCCACACTGGACGTCTCTGGATTCGACACACTAAGGGACAGTCACAGCTGGTGCCCCCTGCTGGCCAGCGTCTGCTCACTTCTCCATCAGCCTACTGAAGGTTTGTTATGTACAAACTGAATGAGAACAGCTGAGTTCCCAGCAACAAAGCTCTTTGAAGAGTTATCATGGTAAAAGTTTAGAGAGCAAGCTAGCAGCATGCTAATATTAGCATTCTGGTACCAGTGCCAGTCAGCTGTTACACTGGTACTGATACCAAAGCCTTACTTTTCAAACACTGAAGTTTGACTTACAGAAACACGTCGTGCTGATGTCAATCATCTGTAAAGAACTCTGAGTTTCACTGAGCTGAATGAAAGATGCCATATAAATAAAGTTTGATTTAGATCACTAAGGAAAACATAAAAAGTTATCTAGTCAAAGTTTTCTGTCTGAAAAAGTATTATATGTAATAATTATGCTGACATCAGTCTGATTTGTGATACTCAGTATAACCATCTGTGGAGGTTCTGTGGCTGAGTAATAATAATAATATTCACGTCTGTTGATTATTATCGCTCCAGTTTATACACTCATTACCACAAGTGGTAACACTTTATTTTAGTCCCGTATTTTCCAGATAATTTCCAGGAAACTTACCCCATCACCTCCCAAATATTAGCTGCTATTTCCAAGAAAGACAAAACACCCAAAAACTCTGAAATGATGTAGTGGATCGGTGAAAAATAGTTAACAAACTCAGAGTTTCCTGGAAAGACTGATTTAATTCATTAGACTTGTTAATTAGTCACTTTCTTTTACAGGTCTGGTTTGTCAACATTAGGCAGAAACATGTTTGTAAGTTGAACAACTGAGTCAGTTTTATTAGTTGATCATCAGTTTGAAACAAAACCAAGGAATTTCCACTGCAGCTGAAAACTACAGGTCAACCTGCAGCATAAATGTTCATTCAGTTAATATTCACTGATCACCAAACCATGAGGAGTTCACATTTAGAATATTTTTCAGTCTTTCTTGGAAACTGATTTTTGCTCTATCGACTCCATAATTTTTTTTCTTAGAAATTCAATGAACAACATCTCAAGAACGTTTTCTACATTTAGTACCAAACTGTGGAAACACCTCAGTAATTTACAGATCAATACCTCCTAATTATTTAGGAAATTATGAGGAAGGTTTCCAGGAGATTAGCTGGAAAATACAGGACGTATAAAATAAAGCATTTCCTCACCAACAGCTGAACTGAACCGGGACACAGTTAGCTTCACGCTGATATTGATCCTCTCATCTCACTCTTGGAAAAAAAGGAAAAGCGTATTTTGCTAAATGATTTGAGGTTGTATCAACAGTAAACATCAGAAAACAGGAGGCTTCTTACTAAATGATTCTTTATCCAAACACTAATTACAAATAAAGGCCACTCTCTGATAATAAAGTGAAATAAAGACCTGGTTTTCTCTTCTGTTGAGCTAAATTAAAGCTCTGGCTGCACATGACTACTTACAACATGTACACTGCTCTATAAATACACACACACACATACAAACACTCAGATATCAGCTCATAAACACTCTAACCAACAACCTCCTGCCTTTTAAAGATTCCCCTCCAAAAGACAAACACACACACACACACTCTCCCATCCTCTCTCCCTGTGGACATCCCAGTCAGCCTTAATGGGAGCGCTGGGCGGTCGATGGACGAGGTTAAAGGAGCCGTCGCTTCCCAATAAATATCAAAGCACACACAGTGCAGAGTGCAGAAAATGTATCTATCTGCAGTCGTGTGTGTGTGTGTGTGTGTGTGTGAAATAATGACAGTGTGTATTTGTGGGCTGCTTCCTGTTTACTGTCTGAACGTCCAACAAACTCCCCCCCCCCCCCCATTTAAAGGTTAGTCTCTCAGCCAACTCTGACCGATTTTACAGGCAGCAGTGCCAATAAAAGGTGCTCGTCTCCCAGTAAAGCTGCTGTAATGAATGAAGAACGCTGCAGAAAATAAAGACAAAACACCGCCGAGGGTGGGGAGGAGGATTCAGTCCTGAGAGAAAGAGGTGATTTCTGTCTGAGGAAACAACAAATTCACCTACAGAGACTGAGAGAGAGAGCATGGTTAATGATAACTGAGAGAGAGGAGAATTTAAAGTTCTGCAGACTGACCTGAACATGATCAATCCAAACAAAGTTTAGGGTCGGGTTGGATTTGGCAAACAGTCAGTGAAGGATAAAGAAAGCAAAGATACAGCCTCTGGTCTCAGGTTGGGTTTGGGTCTCAAATCTGGCAGAAAGAGTTGGGTTTAGTCAGGTGAAGGGCGGAGGTACAAACTGGGCAGTTTTCCTTCCAGTTGGGGAACTTACTCCTTAACTGCTTGGGTAAAAACTGAACTACTTTAGCTTCCATCAGGGGGGTTCAGGTTCTACGCTCTGATTGAAGTTCTTGTCCAACAAGTTCTTCAAACTGAATGATTATACTGGTCGATCATCCCTACGACCCACAGGAGCATCTCCTGAAATAATGCCCCAACAGTGGCAGGTGGACCTTACCTTGGTCGTCATAGTTACAATAATAAACGCATGGTAGTAGTAGGTAAAAACATGGTTAAGGTTGTGGATAAAAGAAACAACACAGATTACTGGTCTAATCGGGGAACCAAACAGCAGTCTCCTGAGTCCAAGTCCATCCCAACCTCTTCCTAATCACAACCTTCTTGCTCTTCACGCTACGTCACCTGACTTCCTCCTTTGCTTCTGTGATTATTACTTTGGCCACTAGAGGTCACCTAGCGATAAAACGATGCTATGGGTCGGACTACGTTGCTGCACAAACGACTTGTGGGGTTGTATTTTACAAGAGTCTGTTTTTATCTGTTAAATCTTGCAACACTGATGCTGGGTTTGAACCTTACTTTTAGGCCTGAGAAGAACTCCAATGAAATTATTAAAAACCCTAGACTCAAGGCAAAAATGTGGTTCTTTGAGCTGATAGAAGGACTGACCTGCTAACCAATGTGGTGACATTAACAAAAGACAATGGAGAGAAAGGAAATTTAACCACAGATACATTTCCCCTTCCTCGGTTTAAAATGTTGTAATTTGCAGCTGCACCTCCAGAGGTTCTTGTTAAAGATGGTCTGTATCGGTTTAAAACTACTTTTATCTCCTCTGCAGGCTCACTTTTTTGTTGTTTGTTGTTGGTTTTTTGGGGGCTGGTGTTATAGATCGGGCAGGGAGCGTCTCCTGGGTTCGGGGGTATTAGTGATGGTCTGTTGTGTCTCCAGTGGATCCTGTGACAGCTCTAATGTCGGTGTGATTTACAGACCGCTGGACAAACAAGCATCATTACCGCGGCCTGTAAACGTGGGCCCGACCGACCGCTCCCAAAGTGGGGTCTGGGGACCCTCAGGGGCCCTTAAGAGGCTCCCGGAGGACCCCTCAGTGAAATGAGAGAGTTTTATTTGACTATTATTTCATTCAGGAGGAGGTAACGGACTGAGAGAGAATGAGCGATCAGAGGTTTGAGTCTCTGCTAAAACAATAACTGACAGACAAAATCCTCTCAGCTCCCCAAATTTTATGACATGAGGATCTGTGCTGTGATCTATGGTCTCTATTTAAAGGAAAAGTCCACCATAAAACACTTGGTGATTTGGCATACTGGAGTCCATTTTCACACAAAAAAATCTTCTTACAGAGTCATTTTTTCTGTAATTGAATCCTTGGAGTCTTATTTTCTTAAAACAAGTGAAAACATTCTCCAGGTAGAGCAACATAACTTCAACCTGTTTTATTGTTTAAGTAAAGTTTTATCTTTCTTGGGGCGGCTGTGGCTCAGGAGGTAGAGCAGTCACCCACCAATCAGAAGGTTGGTGGTTCGATTCCCGGCTTCTCCAGTCTGCATGCCGAGGTATCCTTGGGCAAGATACTGAACCCCAAATTGCCTCCGATGTGTGTGAATGCATAGAAAAAAGCACTTTGTATATACATGTGCTGTATGAATGTGTGTGAATGGGGTGAATGTGATCAGTAGTGTGAAGTGCTTTGAGTGGTCGAAAAGCGCTATATAAGTACAGTCCATTTACCATTTCTTGAGTCCAGTGAAGTCAACCTGCAGCATACTTTCACAGGAAAATCCCTGAAACAAGCTGATTTCTATTCTTCTTTTTCTTCAACATGTTTTAAAAAAGAATGTTTCTCTGATTTAATTCCAGATAGAAATGGCTTCATAAAGTGTTGTGATACTGGAGCCTTTTTCCTCCTTTTTTCACAAAACTGGAGAAATTTTAGCAATCTCAGACATCGACAATAAACACCAGGTTTTAGTGTGAAGAACAGGGTTTTGTGACCCAGATTTTAGCTCTGCCACTAACTGCATGGCATCTATAGATGGACATAAATCCACCACTGGCATGTCAATGTTCAGGTCACTAAATATACAGAGAGGCAAAGCAAGACTGTAGAAAACAGAATAAAGGAAGGTGACTAAGACTAAAACATAAATTTACAGGAATGTTTATAAAATGTGCTCCACAACCTCGTGTTGCGACACCAGAAGACTAAACTACGACCCCCCACCCCATGGACGAACTCACTTCTTATTCCACAAACATCACTATAACACACATACATCCTGAAATTATTATTCTATTTAAAGTTAGAGCAAGCTTGTAAATATTACACATTACACCTTTTACACCTGTCTTGCAACTGCTTGTGTCACATGACTGTTTTGGTCCAATCATGACTGAGTGATCTCACCGGCGGTAAAAGTCAGGCTGCTTTAATGAGCTCAAGATGAATAATAACCCAGAGATAACAGACCCTCAGGTACATTCACGGCCTCAGTTCGGGAACAGTTTGGATTCATGTTAAACTCACAAATGTAAACGAGATGTTTTCTCTCTCTCAGTTATTTCAGTCATGAGGAGAAGAAAGTAGCCGTTTATTAAAGAACATCTCGGCTGAGAACCTCTCGCCTCCTCTCAGACTCAACTCTGGAGAAATTGGGGGGAAAAAATCAATCATCTCTTTGAGTGTAACACTCGTGTATTTCTGACATTTTACAGAACATCATCAACGATCGGCCTCGTCTCCGGGGTCACAAACTGTTTCTGCACTCGCAAGGAAACTGAGCCCATTGTCAATTACAGAGGCAGGAAAATTAAAATAAGACACCAGTTTACTGCAGGTTATTCATGATACGTGCTCTCAGAGAGTCCGTCCTCCGGGGACAAACAGTCTGAAGGCCGAACAAACACTTTAACAAGGTGCTGCTGCTGTTTTCATGCTCACAATCAACTAAATCGACTACGTGACAGAGGAGCTAAATGCCAAACGGCTGCTAAAGAGCAAAACTGCTGCTGCTGGAGGTCTGTTTGTTTCTGCAGCAGCAGGTTACAAACTGTAATGCTGCCCCCCACTGACCCTGCAGGGGAACTACAGACCAGCAGACAGCAGCACAGACCGAAGGCACCTCAGTTTACTTCGTTTACATGAGAAAACATGTCACCAGCATGCACGTATTACAACCAGTGTGTAATAATGAACACTGTATTAATGTAAAGATGGTGGACTATGTAAACATCTGTGTAGGAAAATGACTGATGAGCAGAAAAATATTGGTTAACAATCTCGTGACATGAGAAAAATGGCCACACGATGACTAAATGACTCTTTAAACGCCCAAAAGGCCCAGTTCATTATATAATATACATTGATCTGGATTTTTAAATTTGTGTCATGTTCTGTATAAATGTATTAATGTTTGTGGAAACAAATTTCCTCCTTGGGGACCACAGCTCTATCTAAACCCGTCTGTCTGTCTGTGACAAAGTGTGAAAACGTTTCAGTCACTACAGTTTTAAACTGATCCTTTTGTGCAGCTGAGGAATCTTTTCAAGCCTTTCATCTGGGTACAGGAGTTTTCTCCCTCTATGTCAGAAAAATGTATGAATGTTGGAAAGTGGAAAAAATGAATTACAGTATTAGAGCAGCCAAATTGTACACCCCCAAAAATATTTGAAAATATCCACAACATGAAACAAATATGAAAGTGTGGATGCGCACTCACATAAACATAAAGAAAATGAAAATGTAGAGTTTTTTAAAACATTTGCTTAAATCTTTTCTTGACGTTGTCGTCACTGTTTGTGCTTTTAATTTCAGGCTTTTAGTTTAATTTTAATTCTCAGTGAACATTAACAACATGTTTGTTGACTGAAGACAAAATAAAATAAAGTAAAATAAAATCTGTGATATTTCAGGATCAAAGAGGATACTCACATCCAGCACCAGAGGACAGGGTGTTACCATCTTTAACCATATGTACAACCACCTGTAACTCAAACAACTAAACCGTCTGATGAAGGCTATGAGGTAAAAAGAAATCCAGTAAGTGGACCTTTAGTCAAACTCATCGTATTCTGACATAAACATGTTCATTAAGTAGCAGAAAAAAGTTAATGTGTAGAGTGGTGAGATATGAATATAAAAAATGAAGAATGTGTAAACAGAATACAGAGGAGGAAACACTGATCAGAAATCTCTGGAAGGATAAAAAAAATCATTTCTCCTTCAGTCATGTTGGAGATGAAGAGTTTTCTCTCTTTGAGTTCACAGAGCTTCATCAGTTTTAACCCTCAGGGTAATTTAACTACAATAGATGGTAGTTTTCAGCTTTGAGGTCTCTTATGCCTCTGAGTATTGATGCCATCTGTTCACCTGCCAATATCACAGCTGAATTATAAACACTGAACTTCACTAACAGGCTGAACTGTCAGAGTATAACTGGTCAAACCATCAACAACACATCTAATAAAAAAATACAATAAAACCTGTTCATGTAATAAATGATTGTCCAGTCACTTTCTCCTCAGTGATATTAATTAAAATGATTTCAGAGATAGAAAACACACAACTAATGGTGTTAGCACCTTAAAGACACAGCAGGGTCCAAATTTAAACTGAAAAGTAACTTCACCTGCAACTAAAACTGAAACCACTGCACTGAAAGCTGCCGTGACTCCAACATTCGCTGACAGAAAAACCAGAAAACAACTAAAAAATCATTCCTGTTTGTCACAGCTGGGATCTGAAATCTGGGAACATGGAGACGTCACTAAAAACAAGTCTGATGGATCACGAAATGTAGGTAAACATACGTGGGGGTCATTATAAGACTTTTGCATGTCTACTTCTTTAATACTTGCACAAAGTTTAAGCATGACATCTCCATGTTTTCCCTTTTTAAAATTTTGGATCTTCACAGAGGGATAATTCGAGCCACAGCCTGAACATGTAACAGTCATTTAAAGCACAAAATATGGCTTCAGGTCTTGAAGACAGTACCAGTCTGCCAGGTCTTAGTTCAAGGCCTGGGCAGAAGTCTAGTTCAGGGCTGTGATAATGAGGGTAAATGTTCCTGTTTCACTTTTTGGTCACCTGTAATCTGATTAAATGCTTTATCAAAAGTCAGAGGTGTAAAATCTGCTCTTCGTTGCCGACAGGTTCACATGTTTGGACAAGAGAAGACGAGGGATGAAGGACTCTGAAGTTTTGGGTCGTAATGAAGAAGACTGAGGGCAGAGTTTGGCTCTTTGTAAACTGATTTCTTCCTCACTGACGCTGACGCTCTGTTGTCTCCTTGTTGAGGCCAAAATGCAAATGCTGAGTTTGATCTGCATGTAAATGACACTTGGTGTCCGTCTGACGGCCTCCGTGGAAGACGAATGGTGTTTATCAGTGAGTCTGGAACCGGCGGTGGCGTTTTGCACAGGATGCCATCTAATTACCTTTTTTCTTAAAGGTTGTATTTATTAGTATCCATCATCGCTGTCGTTACATCAATTAATGCTGTTGACGGGCTGAGGAATTGTCACCCTCGGCCCCCGCCTCCCCACCCTCACCCCCTCACCCCCCCTCCATCCTTCACAGGCAGAAGAACCTCCTCTCCTCTCTTTGGCATTAAAGGCCTGTCATCCCAGCATGGTGCGGGGCCCCCAGCCCCAGCCCAGCGGTGTCAATTAAATTTGATTGACTGAGTAAAAGAAGCACACAAATAAGCCAAAACAACAGACACAAAAATCTATACATGACTCCTCCACCCCCCTCCTCCACCCCTCCACCCCGGCTGTCAAATCAAAAGCTTGTCTCGTCTGTTTTCGTGGCGTGCGCCATGGACGTCCGCCGCGAGACAACCGCTCTGTGAATGTGTGTGTGTGTGTGAGCGTCAGTGCTGGCCAAACACACCGCTCCTGGCTGCCCCCCCCCCCCCGGCCCCCTTAAACACCAACCCCCCCCTTCCTCCATCCACACAGAGCAAACCAATTAGCGGCTCTGGAGCCTCGTCCACACCGCAGAGCAGAGGCCCCTGGGTATCGACTCAAATTGTTGTCCAATAAATGAGGTCTAATTTATCAGTTTAACTTCACCTCCCACCCCCTCGAAGAAAAGGAGGAAAGAGAAGAAAGAGGGAGGG
This sequence comes from Lates japonicus, assembly GCA_033238685.1. Classification (NCBI taxonomy): domain Eukaryota; kingdom Metazoa; phylum Chordata; class Actinopteri; family Centropomidae; genus Lates; species Lates japonicus. The sequence continues at coordinate 417,408 of BRZM01000134.1, forward strand.
TGGGAAAAAAACTAAACAAATAGCTCTTGTTTTTTGTTACATGAACTGGCGAGGAGCGTTTGGAAAATCCTGATAAATCCTGCGTTCCTCACATATCACGTCCTCGTCTCTCTTCAAGTTGTTTTGCTAATTGTCAGCCGGAGAGCTCATGTTTCATATTCGCAGTGATGATTGAGGGGCGCTATTAGAGCAAACCCCATTAGGCTCCGTGGGGAAGCAGTCGACCCTGCGTGGGAACCATCAAAGGCCAATTTGCTACCCAAACACCATAAATCCTGCCCTGTTAAGTGACTGTTTTTGATGCAGCTGAAGCACGCAGAAATAAATATACGCTCCGTTATGTATTGTCCATTAAATTACCAGAGAGCACAATTCACACACGACATCCATCTCGATCAGCGGTGGTCAAAAGCAGGGTCCAGGGACCCGGAGAGGGCCTCTGACAGTGTTGGAGGAGGTCTTGGTCAAAGTAAAGACAATTTCATTTATTATTAAAGAAGCTTAAGAAGTTTGAAAAACTTTGGAATAAATCAGGTCTCATATCTGATCATTTGGCTGACTGTTTATTTCTGACTGTCCTCTCTCTTCATCATTCTCTCCTGTAGTTTTGGGCTTTTCGTCTCCTTCTGTCGCTTACTGCAGGTATATCTGCCTTCGGAGCTGTAGAGTCTGATCTGTGATGTCATGCCTCCTGCTGCTCCTACGATCCTGCTCGAAGGCTGTTCTTACATTTAAAATATATTACTGTTATTACTATTATAATCTCTATACATCTCTACATTGAATCTGTATTATGCTATGTCCTCTTTCCCTTAATAATACATTTTCAGACAGTATGTCCCGAAAGACATTAATAGTGCAGCACTTGGCATCAAAAATGCCCCCACATTTCAAAGTGCAAGTCATATCAACAAAGGTTCTTCATTATGAGCTCCACAAAGCTTCAATAAGGACACTGATGTATTATATGTGTATGTACTGTTTATGGTTTAGGTTCTGTCACAGTTTTGAAACACCCACCATCTTTGTCATTAACAAGAACTTCAGAGCTCTGTTTAACATGGCAGTCTACAGGGCTGTCGGTCAGCGCTCTCTCATGTCGCAATGAGAGTCACACTGGATGAGAGACGACAAATTTCTCTGCATTTTTATATTTTAAGTGTCGATGTAGTTTGGAAATTGTGGAAATAAAAGACGTTTGAATTAGATTTTTTGGAAAACATTTAAGAGGTGGCAGTTAGAGTGTGGGTGATGTCACGTATTCTAGAACATTCCGTGCAATACACACCCATTATAAACTCTGAAACAGTAAAAACAAAAACAAAAACAAAAAACTTAAAAAAAACACAAAATAAACCCCACTTGTATAGTGCTTTAAAGCCACTATGGGAAAAAAAGGCATAAGAAGATTAAAGCCTAACAGCAAAATTTGGAAAATATATTGATCACAACGCTCTTATTCAAGATATGCCCACACTCATAAAACCAAAAAAAAAAAGTACCAGGAAGTCCAGAAATAAGGAAACGGTTTATTTCAGTTTGTCTTCAAACCTTCACAACAGTTTAAATCACAGAACAGAAAAGCAGTCATCTGTCTCTGTACACGCTGGTTAGTAAAAAAACAAAACAAACTCTTCCAATATTCACTGATATTGCGTCTCATTTTTTTTTTTTTTTTTTGCATTGAGTAAACATCTGAGTCGATGCAGCAACACTGTCCATCTGAACAGTTCATTAAAAATACAACAAACAGGTCCAACAGGTACAATTCAGTTTGTCTCCTGTGTGGAACGACATCACATTAAACGACGTCGAGCTCCTCTCCTTCATCCTGAAGGCGTGGTTATGATGAAGACACTTCTAATAAAAATAAACTACTTCTCAAAAACAACCTCATCAACACATTCAACCCCACAGACACAACACTGATTGTTTGACAATGAGCAATATTTTGAGATTTGCAGACCTGTTAAATGAATGTGAAAAACCTCCTTAACATTTCAGTTTACGACTTTCTTTTACTGAGGTGTAACCTCAGTAAAAGAAATGAATTAACTGGAAGTTAACCACCTGAATACTGTTTATATTTTACTCAAATTACACAGTTCTTTACAGGAAATATCCTCAGAAACTACTAGGGATTTCAGAGCCATAAAATAAAGTGTTACCAAACTTAAAACCATACTCGGCCATTGTTCATTTGCTTGCTGTTGCTATATATACACGTTTTCCAAAGTGCTTACTGTAATCACTGGAATTTAACTTGGTACCAGTTAGTACCAATCCCTCACATCAGCTGGGAGTAAAAATGGAAGACTTAAAACTAGGGTGAAGTATTAACTTGATAAATCGTGCCCACATGATTTCTTTCCACCCAGCTCTCTGAGTCGGTTAAGTCCCAGTTACTAAAGGAGCAGTCCAACATTTTCTGAAAAACCCCCACTATCAGACGACAGGAGTGATATCAGTTTCATCTCTATGCATCCAGAACAGAGATACACAAAATCGTATGTGGACACCTTGGCTTACATAATTTTGCATACTTAGGCTGTTTCCCCTGATTGGACTAAGCTCTTACAACTGAACAGACAACGTATAATTTTATCAATAACATATGCTGCAATAAATTACTCTACAAGTTTTGATCACTCTCTTTTCAGCTGAAAAATACAACAAGACAGATTTGTCCCCAAAAACGTCTGACAAAGAAAGGGAGGGGAATCATCATCTGAAATTCAACCAAAGTAACAGGAGAATATGGAGCTGCAGATGGCTGGAAGATGTGGACAATCTGATCTCTATTATTTTCATTAGTCTCAATCCAAACTACAAAGATCCACAACATGTAAAATACCTCTCCAATAATATCAAAGCACGCTCACAACAGTTAATAACTGAAACCGGACCATGGAACTGCTCAAACTGCAGATGGCTGATCAAAATTTCCGACAGAAATCCAGCTGATTCTCCAACAGTCAGATGATTATTAAATTGGCTGAATAATCAGGTGAACCACCCCAAGATAAACCTCATACCAACAGAAAACCTGGTAGAAATTTGGCCCAATTCTAAAAGTAGGCAGGGGTGACCATCTGCACGGTATTTAGTTCCAATGAAGGAAAATCTCACACTGCAGCATACAATGATATTTTAGACAACTGCATTCTTCAGTGTTTGTGTTTGTGTCCCTTTTTTAACATGACAATCCCCTATGAATAAAGCCTGTTAGATAAATGGTGTGGAGGATGTTGACAGGTCTGCACAGAGAACACCTCTGGGATGAACTAGAACACCGACTGTGAGCCAGAATCAGCCAACATCAGTGTCGGACCTCACTGACGTCCTTGTGTCCAGATCTCTGCAGCAGGGGAAGGCTCTAAAATGTTGGACTGTTCCTTCAACAAATCAGAACTAGTGGACTAGATGCAGGTAAATCCTCCCGAGCGCCACTGCCACCACCATCACCTGCCGACCAGACTCAAGAACGACAACAGCTACACAAAGAGTGTGTAAACCTAAAGAAGGTAAACTGAAGAAAGGTCACTGTAAACCAGATGTGAGAAGACTGCAACAGCAGAATCTCACTGGTCCAAACTGCAGATTCATGAACTCACCACATACAGGAATGTCAAAGAAAGACTGTACAAACTGATGACAAGGTTGGATTAGAAATATTCTGCTGCGTCAGACCAGTAACAGGATTTGTATTAATGTAAACATGCCTCAGAAACATGACAGATATGATCCAGTTTCTCCCAAAGCTACAAACCAGAGAGCTGAGGCTGTAATGTGACACTCGCTAAAACTAAAATGAGAAGCAGGAGGAGATTATTGCCTCATTAGTGGGCGAGACTTCAAGGAACACTAAGACATTTTGTACAGTTTGCTACCAGTCTTTGGTTTGGTTTAACAACAAGTCACAGAAGTTAATGGACATGAAACACACGATACGAATCAAACTCTTCATCAAACTCTAGAAGACAGAAAACTTCCCAAAATGTTTAACGTGTTCTTTCAAGGATTTTAATGGCACTGGTCCATCCAACAACCAAAGAGATGACTTCTTGCCAGACTTCCATTATATTAGATGTGAATATTCATGTTGGATAATTCCTAGTAATTTTAGTTAACCCCCTGACTTTTCCTCTAGCACCATCCACCTGAAAAAACTCAACATTTTTATCTCTAATACTGTAAAAACTAAATATGGAACAAATTTGTTATGGTGAGTTGTAATAACCACTGCAGCCACTTGGGGCTGCTAGTGAGGCTTTAGTGTCTCTGTTCACCACCAAAGGTTCAGAAAAATACAGAAGGGAGCAAAGGGGATCTCAGCCATTAAACAGTAGTATTTCTAAACTAAAATTATTGGTATTAGAAATACAAATCAAACGTTCAGCAGCCCATAATGTCTCAATTATTACTTTCTAAATGTTTTTTCCTTCTGTTTTCAATATACAGTGGTACTAACAGGTGGAGACAGCCTAATTAAATCTGTCTCCTTTTAGTGATGCCATTGATGACACATGCAGCAGATGTGGTGCCATCCTGCTACATAGGCTCATGCTGTTTGCTATATTTCAAAGCATACGCCACATATTGCTACACAGAAACCTGATCAGAGCATCAGATTACCGCCTCAGTTCTCCAAGTTTCACACTTTGAGTCAGTTTGTCAATGTTCACAATCTCATGAAAGCTGCGTAAAATCTCTAAAATGGAATGACAAGTTTAAACTTCTGTTTCAACTTCTTCTCTCTCTTAAAGTTCATATAATCGGCCTGTGTGTCGGCCGCTGTAGAAGGTGCATCCTTAAACCTCCCCGTCTCAAAAACACATCACACAACTAATGTCTACTTCATGCCAAAAATACTGCATAGATAATAACACTGGAAATAAAAAAAAAAGTGTGGAATATAATGTAAAAACAAACAAACAAATTAAATACTACTACAGTATATATACAGTGGTTTTAAAACTATTTGTTGTGCTGGTGCACGTTAACCACGTGCATGATTATAACCACATTTAAAACATTTCAAATCATATAACTGTGTGCATAAACATAAATACTAATAATTCATAAGTTCATCTTTAGTGTAGTTCAGAGTACAGTAACAGAGGGGCAGAGAAACAGAAACCTTTAACCTCCAGATAGTTTTGGTTCGTTTTTGTGGACGACTGAACTCTGAAGGTTTTGTGAACGGAAACAAAATCAAATTCAATGTGAAAAAAACTAAAAATGCATAATAAACTGTGTCATGGAGATGTGAGGTTTCTGCAGGACACTGATTAATACTCAATCTTAATTCAGTCTGTCAATAAAAACACATCCTTCAGGCTTGTTAAACACACAGGTTCTTCTCAGTCACTTTGCAGTGACTCCTCTGAATAACACCATCGAATACATTTGGACAAAATAAGCGACTCACAGAGCTCAGACAGTTTCACTTTGTGTCTTTCACTCTTTAAAATGTATAAAACTGTCAGGAGTCAAACGTCTGAGGCAAAGAACATGAGAAACTTTATGTTAACTGACAGAAGAGAAGAAGTGAGAGGAAATTCAGTTTGTTATCACTGACATTAAACTGACTGAATTTACTTTTGGAGTGTAAAGTTCATATTTGACCGTGGGAGTGATAGTTTTTATAAAATAATAACTCAAAGTTGATTCACTGTCTTTTTCTGGAGCTGACAGACTCAACAAACCCCCTGATGAAAACCATGAGATCCTGTTTAAAGCTCCAGAAAGAGTTGGTAAGTGGATCGTGAGTTAAGTTTTTTTTTAAGGATTCACTGACTGAGAAGTTTATTTTCCTGACTCATTTAGTATATACTTACTATAACTGTGGTGGTGATGTGAACTAGGGATTATGGACAAAAGGGAACAGATGCTTTTTTATAGTCACTGATGGATTTGACTTTTTTTTAAACCTAGAATCAAACAAACTGTTTTTATTGTCAGTGTGTGTGCGGTCTTAAAGGATGACTAGTTATGCAAAGTGACTTTTACTATTTTACTATGAACAAACAAATGAAGTCTCCTGTATAAACTGGCAGGATGACAGGTTATAAACACTCTGTCCAATAAACAAACTGTTCATTTACGAGACCTGGTCCGCTTGTAATCAGATGATGTGACTGTATCCAAAGCAAACACACAAATTAAGCAGAGTCAGCTTTTCCACCACTGTGGTTTGGACCAAACAAACAAACTGTAGCTGTGGGTATAAAGTATCTTTAGTCTTATCTTCAAATGACCAAAGGCAGTTGATCGTTTGAAATCTCACTCGTGATTTAGTCACTTAAAGTGTTGCTGTATTTACTGTTAACCTTGGCTTGGTTTCTCCCTTTATTTCTAAATGTTTGGTACAACTACTCCATGGGCCCGAATCATGAAGCTGAAGCATGAAGTATAATTTCTAAGAGCATTTATAGATGTTTATCCTTGATGAACATCAGAGACATCACTGCCACCGCTCAGAAAAGTAAGCTCTGTTTATTCCAGCAGCAGCAGTGATGTGTTTCTGACACTGAGAGGAGGAGGAGGTACGACTTTAAACATGAAAATATGTAGATCAGGTTTATCACTAGAAATTTCCCATGTTCACTGCCTCTTGCTGTTTGCTCTTGGTCGTGGTTCGTTCATTATGTGCTCTCTGCTCTTCAGTAGGCACTGGCTGGTTAAACGTTACTGGTTTTGCTCTTGCCCTTGGCTCCTCCTGGGCTGCTCTTACTCTCTGACTTCCTGCCAGGTGAGTTCTGACAGGTGGGCAGTTTGACAGCAGAGCCTGACTGACCACCACTGTTGTTGTTGTTGTTGTTGTGATTTGTGTTTCCACTCAGCGTCTCCATGATAGAGCGGAGCGTCCCAAACGGCCGTTTGCTTTCAGAGCTTCCTGTTGGAGTCCGCTCCTTCCCATGATGCCCTTTGGTCGGCTCTGCCTCCTGAGTGGAGCTCTTGTGGACCTGCTCGTCGAAGGTGACCCTCAGTTTGAGGTTCTGGGACGTCTTCCTGCGAGATGAGGGAGACTTCAGGGCACTCTTAGGGCTGGTGGCAACCTTCTGGCCGTTGGAGGCGTCGTGGAGATCGCTGGAGGCGTCTGGTGTTTTGCCGTCTGTGGCCTCGGGGTCGCTGGAGGTGGGGGAAGGGTTGTAACCGATGCTGTCGACTGACTTTGACCCAGTGAGAGAAAACGCCTGCTTCCTCTCAGCTGAGGAGGAGGAGGTGGGAAGGTGCTTCCTCATCATCAAATGAAGGTGATTTGACACCGGCTCCTCCTCTGTGATTGGCAGGTGGGACGGCCTATCAGGTCGCAGAGCAGTTGAGGGCTGGGCTCCTTGATTTTTACCTTCCTCTGGTGGGT